>CM056197.1:142347970-142665470 GCA_029692085.1 Gymnothorax javanicus | reverse complement strand
ACACTGCGTTACTTTACTGTGTGTGTGGATTGAGATGAGGTGTGAAGGTTTTGAGCCAATCTGATGAGCACACGATGTCACTCTACTGAACACACTGAGTCACTCAACTAAACACTCTGAGACACTCTGCTGAACATGCTGCGTCACTCTTTTCAACACACCAACACAAGAGAACACACAAATTTCCTTAACTAAACAAACTGACAATTCTGAACAGATTGAGTTACTTGACACATTGACACCTCTGAACACAGTTATTCTAAGACACACTAACACTACAAACTGAGTTACTTTAACAAACACACTGAGTTACTTTACAGATCATAGTTACTGACATTACTGAACACACTGAGTTACATTACTGAACATACTGACACAAATGAACACACTGAGTTACTTTACTAAACACATTGACACAACTGAAAACACTGAATTAGTTTATGGAACGCATTGAAAACTGAACACACTGAATTACTTTACCTAACACACTGAGACTACTTAACACACTGAGTTACTTTAGCAAACACACTGACACAACTTAACAAATTGAGTTAGTTTACTCTGTGTGTGAATTGAGATGAGGGAGTGAAGTCTATGATTCATTAAACTTAACTGAACACACTGACACACTGACACTTCTGAAGACATTGGAATACTTTACCTAACACACTGACACTTTTGGACAAACTGGGTTACTTTACCAAACACACTGACACTACTGAACACAGTGACTTGCTTTACTGGACACACTGACACTATGGAACTTACTGAGTTACTTTACCGAACACAGTGACACTACTGAAAATATTGAGCGAGTTTATCAAATACACTGACACAACTGATACTGAATTACTTTACCTAACATACTGACACTTTTGAACACATTGGGTTACTTTACCAAACACACTGACACTACTGAACACAGTGACTTCATTTACTGGACACAGTGACACTATGGAACTTACTGAGTTACTTTACCGAACACAATGACACTACTGAAAATATTGAGCGAGTTTATCAAACACACTGACACAACTGAAACTGAATTACTTTACTTAACATACTGACACTTTTGAACACATTGGGTTACTTTACCAAACACACTGACAAAACTGAACACACTGAGTTACTCTCCTGAACACACTGACACTATTGAACACACTGAGTTACTTTATTAGTTAGTGTGTTGTTAGTTAGTGTGTTGAATACACTAACACAACTGAATTATTTTGCCTAACACACTGGCTCTTTTTAACACATTGGGTTACTTTACCAAACACATTGACACAAACACAACTGAACACATTGAGTTGCTTGACCCAAAACACTGACACTACCGAACACATTGAGTTGCTTTACCTGACACACTGACACTATGGAACATGCTGAGTTACTTTACCTAACACATTGACACTATGGAACATGCTGAGTTACTTTACCTAACACATTGACACTACTGAATGCACTGAGTAACTTTAGCAAACAAACTAACACTACTGAACACTCAGAGTTACTTTACGATGTATGCGGATTGAGATGAGCGTGTGAAGTCTATGAGTCACTCTACAGAATAAATTAGCACTACTGAACACCTGTTACACAACTGAACACACAGACACCTCTGTACAAATTGAGTAACTTTACCAAACACAATGACAATTCTACACACACTGAGTTACTTTGCCAAAGACACTGACACCACTGAACACATTGACTTACTTTACCAAACGCACTCACTCAACTGAACGCACTGAGTTAATTTACTGAACGCAGACACTACTTAACATAGTAATTTACTGCACAGAACGCAGACACTATTGAACACATTGAGTTACTTTAATGAACACACCCACACTACTGAACACACAGATTTCTTTACTGAATGCAGACACTACTTAAAGGAGGAGACCACACCTCGGCAAAGGACATTTCAGCAGAAAGTAGAATTCTCAAAGTGTCTAAAACGCATAGTTTATAAATTTTGATTTGGTAATGATCCAGTGCAACACATTTTAAAACCGGCGTGTCTTTAAATCGGTGTCAATATCAGGGGGCAGACTTCTTTGGGGAATCTAAGGCTGCGTTCGGAATGCACATTTGTCCACTCGCTCACTCACTCTTTATATTGTTTTCAATGTAGAATTTTCACTATATAGTGCCCTGTATAGTGGTGAATGTACATCAAACGCCAGTGCCGCGGTGCTTGTGGCGTCAGTTATTCTCTTTCATGACGTCAGTTGTTCTCTTCCTTTCATCCGGGCCATGGATTTGTTCAGAGGGGTCTCAGTAAGTTCACCCTTTACAGCTTGGCTGCCTGCAAGCTGTTTTTGTTTAAACTGGCCTGATTAACAATCAAACAATTTATCGACTGCATGACCAAGACCAATACATGACCTATAATTAGAAATGATAATGAAAAGGTGAATTCCTATTGCCTACATTTATATAATTCACATGGCATTGTAAATCCAAAACTTTCGCTGACTTTGCAGCATTTATTTTCACCATCCTTAGGATTGTCACACAGCTGTGCAACTTGTCTTGCAGTGCCCTTTAGCCGTGACGATATTCAGAACATAGAACAGATTCCTGCAGCCTCACAAACTAGTTTACGCAAATCTGTGCTGCTTAATGAGCAACACAAGCGCTGAAATTATAAAGCCATAATGATATTTTACGTCGTCATTTATGCGCAGAAGACACCTCATAATTTTGTTGTGCAATGCATAATGTTATCAAAAATAAAAATCAGACTGTCTTCGGTTTTTATCAATTAGCCTGAGCAACTGTGGCTAATCGGGAGATGTAAGCTGCGAGAGGTTTAGGTTATTAGGCATTTAAAGGTGAGGTTTCCAAAGATCAAATTCAAAATCAGAAGATTACCCCAGTAAAAATGTCTGCCCAACGATATTGAAGCCCATTTGAAGACTCGCTGGTTTAAAAATGCGTCACTGTATTTTTATCAAATTAAAATATGCGTTTTAGACACTTCAAGAATTCTACTTTCCACTGAAATATACTTTGCCGAAGTGCGGTCTCCACTTTCAACACACTGAGTTACTTTCCTGAGTGCACTGACACAACTGAACACGCTGAATTACTTTACCAAACAGACTGACTCAACTGAACAGACTGAGTTACATAAAGGAACACGCTGACACCTCTGAGAAACTTTGCTGAGTGCACTTGCTCTGCTGAACACACTATACTGAAAACACTGAGACACTCTAACAAACTAAGACTCTAATGCACACCCTGGATCTCTCCACTGAATGCACTGAGCCACTCAACTGAACACACTGGGTCCCCCAGCTAAGAAGACCGATTAATGCCACCCTGACACTAGCAAAATTTTTGTCCCCACAATGGCGCGCAATGCGTTGTGGCAAGGTGTGCCATTTAGGTGGTACGCAGCGGAGCCTTGTTTGCGCCCTGTTTGCGCACTGTATACACGCATAAGTTACGCACTGTCTACGCAATGCGCGGCCAAAAATGCGTGAACACTTAGTGAGAAGTTCCTGCCATGCGTGACTGGTTCGTGACGTGCGCGAACTATGCGTGAGCTGGGCGTGCCATGATCACGTGAGCAACTCGTGACAACACCCTAAAACCTTAACACCCTAACACGGCACGCATTGACAAGCACCGTCGGCAGTGTTTGCGCCGAGTTCGCGTAGTGTTCACGCATGGTTCACGCAAGTGGCACGCACATGGCACGAACATTGCGTGCCGAATGCGTGCCGAATTTTTGAACATTTCAAAATTCTCTCTACGACATGGCACACACCCCCACACCCTTCACACACTCCTCACACTCGTTCCCGAAGACTTTAATCATTGCCGTGATGCATTGTGTGGCCTTGCGGGGACAAAAATCATGCAAGTGTCAGGGTGGCATAAACCATTGTACTGATTAAACAAACACCCAATCCCAATTCCTCCCTGGGCCCTATCACTTATCCTGTCCCAATATTTTGTTTATTTCCAAGGAGGATAGGGCATTCCATTTTCCTTTATGACCAAGGGGTAGAGGATATCCATGCCTACAGATGGCACTCCAAATGGAGCATTCTGAGATGCAAGATACAAATGGAGGAGTAGAGGAATATTTCCATAAAGCTTTGCGAATTGAACAAATATGGCTGCCAGTGCAGGGAGAAAGCCGTCCAGAAATCTAAGTATATCTTCGTACATAACCATGCAAAAATTGTGATATCCGATAAAGTATCTTAGTTTAATGTTGATGCCATCAGATACCTAATCAGTTTTTTGTAGGAAGCATTTCATGTAAATCGCTATTCACCATGTTCAACAGGATTTCTGTATAAAGGGCGATTTGTGCCAGGCACAGCACAGTTTATTTCCATGTTCTGCTTTCTAGGCATGGAAGTTGTGGTCTAGCAGTGAATTTTGTCCACCTTCTCGCCCCTTCGATATCAGGGCATGGCAGGACGAAGTGTGAGTTGCAACGGTAACGTATGGTAAAGTGTTGTCCCGGTTCCTAGGCAAAGATTTCAACCCCCATCCCTCGTGGCTTAACTGTGAAGGGCAACCACCATGTCGAGTGCACTCCGAAACGAGGGCTAAGGCCAAGCGAAGGAAATTGGGATTGAGCCCAAGAAAAAACTACACACAATGAGCCATTCTACTGAGCACAGTGAGTCACTCTCCTGTACCGACTGAAAGCACAGCGTCTCTCTACTGAGCACAGTGAGTCACTCTCCTGTACCGACTGAAACCACAGCGTATCTCTACTGAGCACAGTGAGTCACTCTCCTGTACCGACTGAAACCACAGCGTCTCTCTACTGAGCACAGTGAGTCATTCTCCTGTACCGACTGAAACCACAGCGTCTCTCTACTGAGCACAGTGAGTCACTCTCCTGTACCGACTGAAACCACAGCGTCTCTCTACTGAGCACAGTGAGTCATTCTCCTGTACCGACTGAAACCACAGCGTCTCTCTACTGAGCACAGTGAGTCACTTTTTGTCCCCAACTGAAACCACAGGCGTCTCTACTGAGCACAGTGAGTCACTCTCCTGTACCGACTGAAACCACAGCGTCTCTCTACTGAGCACAGTGAGTCACTCTCCTGTACCGACTGAAAGCACAGCGTCTTTCTACTGAGCACAGTGAGTCATTCTCCTGTACCGACTGAAAGCACAGCGTCTCTCTACTGAGCACAGTGAGTCACTCTCCTGTACCGACTGAAAGCACAGCGTCTCTCTACTGAGCACAGTGAGTCACTCTCCTGTACCGACTGAAGTCACAGTGTATTTCTACTGTGCACAGTGAGTAACAGTGAGTCTGGGTTTCCTCTACTGAACACACTGAATCTCTCCACTGAACACAAAGGGTCTCTCCACAGAGTGCACTTAGTCACACTACTGTATACACTGAGTCACTCTACTGAACACACTGAGTCACACTACTGTATATAGTCACTCTACTGAACACACTGAGTCACTCTACTGAACAAACTGAGTCCTCTCTGAAACCACACTGGTCTCTCTACTGAACACACTGAGTCACACTACTGTATATACTGAGACACTCTACTGAACACACTGAGTCACACTACTGTATATACTGAGTCACACTGCTGTATATACTGAGTCACTCTACTGAACACACTGAGTCACTCTCTACTGAACATAGTGAGTCATTCTACTGAACACACTGAAACCACTGAGACGTCTCTACTGAACACACTGAGCACAGTGAGTCAATCTCCTGTACTGACTGAAAGCACAGTGTATTTCTACTGAACACACTGAGTCACACTACTGTATATACTGAGTCACACTACTGTATACACTGAGTCACTCTACTGAACACACTGAGTCACACTACTGTACACACTGAGTCACTCTACTGAACACACTAAGTCACACTGCTGTATATACTGAGTCACACTACTGTATATACTGAGTCACTCTACTGAACACACTGAGTCACACTACTGTACACACTGAGTCACTCTACTGCACACATTGAGTTAATCAATCAAACATACTGAGTCAGTGTACTGATCCCGCTGGGTCTCCTCCATTGAACATACTGAATCACACTACTGAACACACTGGGTCTCCTCTACTAAAAACACTGAGTCACCACTGACCACACTGAGTCTCATCAACTAAATGCAGAGTCATTAATGAACACACAGAGTCACTTCACTGAACACACTGAGCCACTCTACTGAGCAAACTGGTTCAGTCTTCTGAACCTATTGAGTCACTACCTCACACACTTAATCAATTTACCAATTAATCAGTTTACTAATTAGACTGAGTGAATCCACAGAACACAATGAGTCAATCTACTGAACACAAAGAGTCACTAAAGTGAACAGACTGGGTCTCTCAGCTGAACACGATCAGTCTCTCTACTGAACACAATGTGCCACTAATGAGCACTCTGAGTAAGATTACTGCACAAATTGATTCACTCTACTGATCATACTGGGTTTCTCTACTGAACACACTGAGTCACACTCCTGAACGAACTGAGTACCCTACTTAACATGCCGAGTCACTCGACTGACCGCATAGGGTCTCTCTACTGGACAAACTCAAGTCACCCTACCAAACACACTAGGTCAGTCTACTGAATACACTGGGTCTCTCTGTACTGAAATAAATACGACCAGTTTGGAAAAAGTATTGTGCTGTAGTTCATTGGTTAGGAAGTGCTTTGGAGCGTCGCTTCCTCTTCCAGGAAATTCAGGTCCTCTCCCACTTCACTCTGGGGTTTGTGGGGGTTGGGGATTGGTGCCTGCTGTTTGAGGGGGTGTTATATAAATATAGTGAACCCCCTCCCTCATCTCCGCATGTTCTGTGTTCATGGTCTCTTGCAGGGTTTTCCTTGCCTGCAGGAACAATGGAGTAACGTCGCGGTAATGTTAGATAATGCTGTGCGAAAGGGTTAGTACGCCGGACTCCTCTCGGAGCGGAAGCGCTAGTCGTCTGTCTCTTTACAGGAGCATAGTAACACACGTACAGATCAAACTTGCCTACGCACGCAGTAGTCGCACTCAGGAATTCAGCACACATTTACGCCGCAACGCGAACCAATTGACAGCAATGTTTCTCTGAAACGGCTCAAGACGTGCACAACACTCATTATTCTCGTGCAACGCAGTATGTGCAAGACCTATGTAAGTCAACCTCTCTACTCACAAAATAAGCGCACGATATTGTTATCCTGCCTTAAGCCCCGCTTGTTAAATTATGAACGCTGTAAACCAGGTGTTATTAGAACAAAATCGCTCCCCTGTGTTGCCTGGGGCGAAGTTCAGAAACACTTTCGCTCCAGATCGCGGCAGCTGACGGTACAGTTGACACCAGCAAGTGCTCACACCCCTCCCCCCGGCA
Organism: Gymnothorax javanicus; assembly: GCA_029692085.1. NCBI lineage: Eukaryota > Metazoa > Chordata > Actinopteri > Anguilliformes > Muraenidae > Gymnothorax > Gymnothorax javanicus. Next base: position 142,658,093 of record CM056197.1, on the reverse strand, counting down.
CTCCGCTTTCGCTCCGCCTTAACGCTGCCAGAGTAGCAAGAAGGGCAGGTTTCTATGTTTTCAAAAAAAAAAAAAAGTTCATAGCGCACCAATTCTAAAAGGCTAGAAGTGCGCGAATGTTCAGCCGTTTATGCAACGGACAATATCGACAAGAAGCAACACGTACCAGACCGAACCCCGCAAGAACACAGGAGAGAAGTAAGAACCAAACTTCCGGCGAAAACAACAGATCTCGTGCACTGGAGAAAAGCGAACCGCGACTGGAAAGCCACCCCGTTGCCTTGGCAACAGATTTCAGTGGGAAACGATAAACGCTGTAAAGCAAAGGTCGTTTCTCAGGATTAGCCCGTTGCTGCAGGCCGTCCTGAACAAACAAATTGTTTATTCTCACGCAGTCACCGTGCTCACAAAGTTACAATATCAAATCTCGCATAAAGGAGTCATAATAGACCATGTTTTTGAGGAACAATGTTTCTGTATTAAAACTTCGCCAAGAAAATACGGCCTCAAAAACTTGTGCAGAATAAGGCAGGTACTCAGGTACGTGACATGTCATTCTCACCTTTAGAATGTAGCACTCCACTCCCTGAGCGGCTGAATAACTGGTTCGGCGAAGGAAGCGCTATGGCACCATCGCGCGTCGCGTACACAGCGCGCCGACTTGGAAGATAGTGTTACTGGAACCGAGCTTAAGTTATTATTAGTTAAACGAGGACTACGCTGGTCTTTGCGAATGTAACACGAGAAAACAAAACTGACCCTTATATGGCCAGTGAATCCATAACCACAGGCAAAACGAAAATGTTTTCCAAAATGCGCATAACTTACACGGAGCGTTTAAACTAGATTGATATATACGCAGAGACCACTGCTAAATTTACTGCAGTCCAATATAGTGACAAACGAACTTGTTCTTCCAAGAAAAGATCTATCTACAGCGTAACCAGCTGTAGTTGTTTTCCACGCGCAGGACAATCGTGACTCTGTCCGGAGACTCGTGTGTCGCGACCGCCAGATCGCCACTCCTGCCCGCCCGCCCGCGCACGCATTCCGCTAATGTAGATGAGACGCAAACCAGAAGCCACACCTGCTGCTACTCGAGAGCGCGAGTCTGGGGCACTTATGGGACTGAATCTGGAATTTGGGGTCAAAGAGCCTTGGGAATTTGCTTGTTTTTTGAGACGGCGCGGCGTGTAAAACAATTTGAAATAGATTTTGTACGTGAACTACGTAGAAGGTCTACGACCAAAAGTATTAGGGCACTGGTGTTTTTCCACAGAAAACGGTTTAGAGGGATTGAGTGAACTTAAGTACACGAAAGAGCAAAAACCAACAGACAATGCGACCCACAAGGAATGGTGATTGACATCTTTGACATAAAGCACCAATCGACTCAGTCATGAACAAGCAGCCCCAATGCTTGCAAGGCAGGCGTACGTCAGCTCTCGTAGGGTAATACCAAAAAGCAGGCAAGCATTCAAATTAAGAATTTTAGTTAAGCAAACACTTCAACGCTAGAGGAATAGTATTGCAAGTATTATATCAATGTCACTTTCAATAGCAATGCATCAGACAAAACGTGAACAAAATTAAATGTTTATAAGACTTCACTCAGTTTGGCTACCCACCCCCAATCTCACGCTCTTCAAGAAAGTTTTTTGTGGAAAGTTGTGCGAAAGGTAAAATTTGATGTAATAACTCATCTCTGAACATTTTGTTGGGAGAAATTCAGCAAAATGTTACGTTGGTTGGATTTTCAAATAATGTACAGAATTGATGATCTTAAAGTTAAAAAAACACACTGGCCGTACATACTCATTCTTCTTGTACTATTACGTAAGTGTGCTTTTCATAAAATCAAACTGATACTAAAAGACATCTGCCCTAAGGTAAGGTTCCTCACTGCGCCTCCTGTATTTGGGAACTGCAGATATAGGATATAAAATGGCCGATCAGTAATTAAGAATTGCCCGAGTGCGGCTGCCTTTTGGGGATGATTATTACTTTTTTAAAATTTTATTATTATTACTTTAATATGCTCAATGTATACCCATATGCTTTTAAGTTAACCTTACTATGAATGAAGAAGGAAAAACATATTACTTGTGATTGTGGATTAATAGGTCATAATTTTTACCAGTGCGAATGGACATAAAGCAGGGAGGGCTGAAAATTCCAGCTTTGACCAGCATAGGCTGGTCAGGCCGGTTTAAGCTGTGTTTTGGACAGCTTTAGTTGGTCGACCAGCCCTTCACCAGCTGACTCCAGCTGACAATACCAGCTTAACTAGCTTTGACCACCTTCATCTAGGTATAGAGACCAGCTTTAAACATCTAGATTAGCTATGACCAGCTAATGGTGTTCAAAACACAGCTCAGACCATCTTAAACCAGCTTAGAATTCTAGCTGGTCTTAGCTGGAATTTTCAGCAGGGTTTATACTGCTAATTAGTCTTAATCTGTTTTCAATCGTTTTCCTTGATTAAACATACTTTAATTCTGCCCTCTCAGGTGCTGCCAATTCTCTTCGTTAAGACGAGAGATAAAACGCGTCATCTGGACGCAAAAATGAGAACATTTCAATCTTTGTTTTCATTTAAACAATTAATGAAGCGTAGGCCTGCTGGTCTGCTGCTGGGTATGACAGAAGTTAATCCGGAAAATCCAGAGTAGTTTTTGAAATGAAGGGTAGCCTATTAAGGCAAGTGAATAAAGCATTTTAATTGAATGTATCATTTACTTGCCCTAACAATTCATTAAAAAGGAAGAGATGTAGCCTACTTAACTGCCAATGGATATAGTTGGACTGCGTGTTAATCAAGAACAATGATTGAAATCGGGTCACTAACCATCAATGACCATCCCTTTCAACCACCTCTCCCCCCCCTCCATTTTCCTTTTTTGTTCAGCAGCCGCCACTCATTTTTACAATAACTTAAAAGAGTTTCTGTGTGGATATCCATATATTTTCTGAGAGAAACATTTCCACTCTGCTTTCCCCTACTAAAGAAATATTTACAAGGGCAGCCAAGTCATCCGCCGTATTTTATGAGTCGTGATCATTTTCATATCTCCACAAAAATTCAGAATAAAAAAGATTGAGAATATTCTTCAAATTACGTTGTATAATCAAGTGAAGAGACGCCCCCTAGCGGTGAATCGTTGCATTTCACATTGACTTATGGGGGAGATTAATGAAAGCAACTAAGGGAACTTGAGACTCACGCGCGAGAAAACTGATCCTCCCATTGTTTCTGGAAACCGTAATTTTACTCCGGGAATTGCTCCCAGGAAACTCAAGTGCCTCCCATTTGTTTGATACGCTCAGTAAATCAAATGACTTCACGAGGAGACGTTCTTCTTTCTGGTCAAAGGTTAACTGGTTACACGGATGATGACGGTGACGGCAAACGAGTGACTTGAACGTCAGTACATTGTTTGGAAACTTTGGCGGGACGATGGCAGCTTTCCTTCCGCATAAATGAGGATTAGTTAGGTCGCCTTTTTCAGTATCTTAGTCATTTTGCTTTCTATGAGTTTGGTTTTAGCTCAGAAACCGCTGGCCAGGATGATATGGTGGTGAATAGTCTGATTCTCGTAATGAAAGGGGTATAATATCAAATATTTCCCCCTCAAATTACTCCCCTTTTCTATATATTTACATTTTGTATATCTGTGCTGATAACTTAAGGGATATGTGAAGTTCCAGCTTTGAACCAGCAGAAGACCAAGACCAAGCTCTGCTGGCAGGAAGCAGCCATCAGACTTATACAACCCCATATCAGGAAAAGTTGCGATGGTGTTGAAAATTAAAGGTGAAAGCTGAATTTTGTAAATTATCTTTGGCATGTTCAAAACAATACTACAGCACTTTATTTGATTTTTTACCACTTGTATGTCATTGATTTTTGATAATAAACCCTTGCATCAATTCTGATTTTTGAAGCCTATTTGAAAAAAAAAAAAAAAAAAAAAAGCTGGCAATAAAGTATTTACCACATTGTAAAGTTGCATTCCTTTTCACAATACTTAATGAATGTTTTGGGGCTGAAGAGTCGAGATGATTCAAAGTGTTTTGGGTGTAATTTTTCCTGCTCTTCCAGCAAGCAAGTCTTAGAATGTCCAGTAGTATGGGGTCTTTGTTTTCGCATTCTGCATTTTAAATACGCCACACATTCTCTGTTGTGGTGAGGTCAGGACTGAAGGCAGGCCAGTCCAGCACACGCACACTCCTTTTTCACAAGCACGCCATTGTCATGTCTGCAGAATGCAATTTTTCATTGTCTTGTTGAAATATGTTTGGGAATCTCTGGAATAGATATTTTCCTGCAGGCAGCGTATGTTGCCCCAGAATCTCAGTGTAATTATCAGCATTAATGATGCCTTCACAGAAGAGTCAGTTACCCCTGCCAAGGGCACTAATACAGCCCCAAAACAGGACAGAGCATGGCTTTTGGACTTGTGAGTGACAGTCTGGATGGTCCTTTTCTTCTTTATTCCAGAGCTAACATAGTCCATTACTTCCAAAAAAGACCTGGAGTATTGATTTGTCTGACCACAGCATACATTTCCACTGTGTAATGTCCATCACAGATATCTCCGAGCCCAGAGAAGTCGAAGGCCCGTCTGGACACTGTTAACATCGGGCACCTTTTCTTGCGCACTAATGTTTTAACCGGTGTTTGTAGATTGAACTGAGTATTGAGGGACTTGACAAAGGTTCGCTAGAGTATTCGGAGCCCATGTGATTATATCACCTAGAGATAAAAGACAGTTCTAGATGCAGTATTGTCTGACTGATCGGAGATTACGAGCATTCGCTTAAAGCTTGTTCACTTGCCCTTTATGCACAGAAATTCCTCCAGATTCTGTAAATCTTTTATCTTTTAGTTATGTTATGCACCATAGAGGGAGAAATATTCAAATCTCTTCCTATCTTTCTTTGAGGAAGATTGTTTTTAAACCCTTCAGCGATTTTCTCAGGCATTTGCTCGTGTAAATAGGTGCTACTTGGCCCATGTTTGCTCCTGACGGGCCAGGCCTTTCCTGGGTCCTGCATTCCATCAAATTATGATTACAATCACCTGCTGACATCAGGGTCATTCCATCTCAAATCCACCAGGGGGCGCCACAACTCTGTCACAAATTTCACTGAATTTTTTAAAATATATTGTTGGTACCAGTGTGGGAACAACAACCCCCATTTTCACACATTTGTCAGATGAAGTGATGTGAAATAACATGTCAAACTTGCAAGTTCATTAAATGGGTCAAGAGTTGGGTAGAAGGGATCAAAGTTGGGTTCCCTCCAGAAATGTTTTGTCTTTAATCTGAGTAATTGTTGCAAATATCACAAATCTGATTACAGATTTTGATTCTAAATGAAAAAAATTACATAAGTGCACCAATTTGCATCTTTATGGAATGTTTCTGGGCTGAGGTATTTTAGAAAAAAGACTACTAAAAAGGGGGCGTGGCACGTCGCAGAACGCTCTGAGGCCAAAATCCAAGATGGCCACCACTTGAAGGAGAGAGGGAATTTACCCCTCAAAATTGGGGGTCGTTATTGTCACACATATACCAGCAATATATACCGTAAAAAAAATCAGCAAAATCTGAGACTCAGCAGTGGAAAATTATTCTGGCTCTGGCTCATTTGAGAGGGAATGACCCATCAACTGCTTCAGATTAAATCATCAAACAAATTTTAACTGCATTGCTAGTCCTAAACTGCTCACGTCCCAACTTTATTAGGAATGTGTTGCAGACCATAATGGCAGGAATGGATTTACATTCACAAAAAAAAAAAAATATATATATATATATATATATATGAAGTTGATCAGACAAAACATAAGTATCTTGCCTTCATACCATCTGCAATAAAACACAAGTCAAAATAAATTTTTAAAAAATCACTGCTTTCTGTTTTATGCGCATACATGCTTAATTATTGTGCATGAATACAGGGTCTTCTGTCGGTGACATTTATAAATGTTTGTTTATAAAAAGCTATAAATGTTTGATAAACGTTTGTTTAACTCGTAGGATTGCGGACTGGTTTGCATTAGATACTGTGGGTGGTATTGTTTGTTGATTGTGAATCTTGGCAGGTAAAATTTTCATTGGCTGACTGGTGGCTCTTTTGATTCGCTTGCTCTAAATGTACTCGATAGCCCTCTATTGTTCTCAGTTTAAACATTAAATGATTGTGCAGAAAAAAATATGATCTGGTTTTGGAAGCTTTTCAAAAGCACCTCCCTTTTTTCTATTTTTTTTTGGTGCGGCTTGGAGCATCAATATTTATATTTTGGGTGTGTTTGTGTGTTGTCCTTTATAAAACTGAATGAACTGTAGTATACTAAGACTTCATTGAATGGTCACTTGTACTCTGAGAGAAAATATTAAATGAGATAACTTGCTGATATGTTTAATCTATTGAACAATCTGAAATGCAAAATGATCAGTGTACAGGACACTCTGGAGAAAAATTAAGTTTTCAAGAAGCATGAATGTGTACTGGAAGTTGGAACAGTATAATATAAACTTATGCAATCACAAAAGACAGTTCACGCAAGCAGGACTTTTTCAGTTCATTTGCATGAAAACAATGAAGTGTGCAGACTCATTCATGTGCTATTTTGGAGTCCAATATAGGTGATCACCCTCAAGGAAAACACAACATCCATGTCTTAAAAGTTGTAACTCAGTGCAGGATTGTAGTCAGTACAGCAATAGGAGATTGTCATAGCCACGTGTGGACTGCATCTTAACCGGAGTTATGCAATGGGTGAACCCACATCACAAAATAAGTCTTTTTAGGGCTCAAACATGATTTATTCATTTGGCTCATTTCTTACATTGGAGCAGGCAAGTCAATCTCAAACACCATCTTTTTATTTCTTTGTGTGCGTGCAGGTGTATCTCAATGAAGAGAAATCTGCTCTTCTGTTAATTCATTCTCTTGGGAGCGTGTCGCACAGAATCAAGTGGTTCATTCATAAATGCTAACGCTAATACACAGTGCTAACAGGGTCACGCCATATGAACTCAGCCAAAGTGAAGGAGCCTTCCGCGGACACTGACTCAGATTTGGCAGAAATGTTTTGAGAACCTTGAAGTGTATAATAATCAGAGGCAAAATATTGGGCTTCAACTCCGTAGGGTTTCTAAGATATGGCCCCCCAACAAACTGACGGGCCGTACCGACTTTTTCGTAAACGCTAATTTCAGGGGGGTTTGGAAGCCAACTTCTTGGAAATAAATGAGACCTTTGGGCTTTTACTTTGCTATCTGAGGTAATTAGGGCCCAGGCTTTCAGAATCTGTCATCAAAATTAGTCCACCTCTTCTCATTTTAGTGTTATTGGCCTCTCAAATATGAAACTTTTCATGAGCAGAAGTCAAAAATTCCATTTTCAAGGGCCCCTCATCAGCCCAGGATCTCTTACAGAGGATTAATGATGCTGAATTCCGTTTATTTAGGGGCAGGTCTGTCTGCAGTTAGAATATTGACTATATTCAGGGCTTAGTATTGGAGTTAAGAGCCTCTGAAAAGGGTCTTGGCTGAAAAAATAACTTTTCTTTTTTTACCAGTGTTTTATATATATATATATATATATATATATATATATATGGTATACTAAGGCAGTGCATTGCATATTTACATGTGTGTGTGTGGAGATGTTCCCTCAATTTTTTGAGCCAAATCTATGTCGGTCACCGCGGGACCACTGGTTGAGTTCATGTGGAATGACCTAAAATATAATCTGACAATTGGAGTGTCCATCAAGTGCACAAGATCATTGATCAGTATCATTGCTGTCAAGTTCACGTTGCAGTTTGAATGCAGAGCTATCTGTTGTTTTTGTTCTGAATGTGTAGTCTTGGGTAACTTAGGTGAAACAGTGGGCAGCTCTGTTTCCTCACAGCGAGAATCTGGCGAGGGGCTTCCTTCCTGTGCTGGGGTGGGTTTCCTCTAGGTACTCTGGTTTCCTCCCACAGCCCAAAGACATGCATGCGAGGTTAACTGGAGGCTCTACACGCCCTGTAGGTGTGAGTGAATGGTGTGAGAATAATGTGTGTGCCCTGCAGTGGTCCAGGATCTGGGCATTTGTTGGATGCAGAGTCCCTGACTCAAAATGTGGTCTCAAAATATGTGATATATTGAATATATTTTTCTTTTGTATGATGAATGTATATGTGTTTATTGTCTTTTGCGTCAACCCCTGTTCCTTAAATTATGCTCCATGAAGGCTGAGAACTCTACCTGGGAGTCACGTGTGAACCTAGCCAAGCCCAGGACCATCACACTACGCATCATGGTCCTGGATCGATAGCCTAGCGAAGTGACCATTTTCGGCTATAACAGCTAATAAAATTACTTAGTGGAAGAATTTTTAAAAACGGAATCCAACGGATGCAAGATGAACTTGTCCGCTACATTTCTGGCGACTTTATACTGTTGTAAAAGTGACTTTATACCGTTGTAGAGGTGCTTTTAAAGTAGCAGAAAGGTAACTTATTCCCGTCTGTGTAACGTTTATTTACATTCAACTCAATACAACCCATGTAAAAGCCAAGATGGACAAGTTTTTCTTCTTCTCTCCCTTCTTGGAGCGTGTTTTGCAACATTGTGCTCAATACTGCCACTAACCATAGCGCTAAAGGAAACACTAAAGTGGACACAAGACCAGTTTGGCAAGATTTGCGTCCGCCATCTTACCAAAGGATAGTGTCTCGCATGGAACTGCGAGAAACCTTAGACGAAGGTAGTTTAGAGGTGGAATACAAAGATTTTGTTGATGATTTTTATCATACATAATATTTTTACTGTGAAAGAAATTTATACTGGTAATTATTATGAACCAAGATGAACATTTAAATATTAAAATAAAAATAGCCATAATCTAGAATAAAGAACACTATAGGAATTCAAGGTACAAATATGTGTTCAAAATATGAAAACTGCATTTCTTAGACATAAATATACAACTCTTTTATATATATTTATAGTTAATTTAGATTTAATTTTTTGAATGATAACTAACGATTAAGAATTTCCTGACAACAAACACCCATAAACAGAATAATAATTTATTAAATAATGGTTGTGCTTGTAGGCTGATGTGTGTCACCAGTCCTGTGATTTTCATTTCATTTTATCTAGTTGCATATACACATGTACGGTGTTTGATTGCGCAATGCCCCCGCCGATTCCTTACACAAGATGGCGGACGCGTTCTCACGTTTTGCGGTTGGTTCAGCCAATGACACTGTCCACTCTAGTGTTTACTTTAGCCCTGTGGCCACTAACAGTCAGAATTCGTATTGCAACTGTCATTTAATCATTTTGGTACTCAATGGTCAATGTCGTCAAGGAAGTGACAGTTGCAATGTGAATTCTGACTGTTAGTGGCAGTATTGAGCACGATGTTGCAAAACATACTCCACCAAGAGAGAGATGAAGAAAAACTTGTCCATCTTGGATTTTACATGGGTTGAATCACAGAGCTAAAGAAAACACTAGCATGGACACGAGACCAGTTTTGGGGAGATTCGCGTCCGCAATCTTATCGAAGGATAACGTCCCATATGGAACTGGGATAAACCTTCGACCAAGGTAGTTTAGAGGTGGAATACAGAGATTATATTGATGATTTTTACATGAAGTAAGAATCTAAGGATATATTCCCAGATAGCAAGCACCTCCGCTCCGGATCTGCCCCGGCTCTGTTTGTATATGAGCATATGTGAAATATAGACCCGAAAGTGAACTTGATGCTGATGATACTACAATTGACAGATTGAAAACTTATCAAACATAATATTTTTACCGTGAAAGAAATTCTCTGTTTTTCATTTCATTTTATCAAGTCGCATATGCGCATGTACAGTGTTTGATTGCGCAATTCCCCTGTCGATTCCTTACACAAGATGGCGGACGCGTCTCACATTTTCTGGTTGGTTCAGCCAATGATGTTGTCCACTCTAGTGTTTTCTTTAGCTCTGTGGGTTGTATTGAGTTGAATGTAAATAACCGTTACCCGGAAGGGAATAAGTAGCAATTTTGCTATTTTAAATGCTCCTTACAACGGTATAAAGTCGCCTGAAATGTAGCGGACAAATTCATGCATCCGTTGCATTCCGTTCCTCCAAATTCTTCCGTTAAGTAATCATATTAGCCGTTAAAGCCGAAAATGGTTGCTTTGCTAGCCTAGCGATCCAGGATCATGACACGTAGCATGATAGTCCTGGGCAGGGCGAGTGCGAACCCAGTCTAGCTAATTAGGATTGTTAATTGTTCCGTTAATTATCCGGGATGATAGAAAACTTCTTAAGGTCCAGATTTGAGAACCTCCAGTATAGACGCTCTCTCTTATATAAGTATACCGCTTAATGCCGTGTCAATGTGCGCCGTCACCCCCCTGCCTCTGCACCTTTGAGTGCTCCACCAACATTACTGTTGCTTTGCTCACTGGACCGTACCAGGTTGGAAAGGGGGACCTTCCCCTAAGTCTTGACATGACTCCATGTACAAACTTGTGCACACCAGATCTAACTATAATATGACAAATAAGGACAGTTACTTTGTCTGTTCTTCTTGGCTGTACACACCTGCTCAATGCATGTATGTAACATTCAAGATTGAAAATGTATGATAATGTTTGGCAAAATATTCAACTGTTTTCAACTAACTTTGGCTGGCACATGGAAGATGCAATAAGCGGACAATGAAAGCGGTCGCTAATGGGGAAGACATCATGAGTAAAATAAATTTGAAAATGGCCCGGTTGATATTAAGTCACTGTGCTTCATGGCATCCTGAGAAATGCCCAATGCCTGTCACATCAGAAGGACCACTGTCGATGAAGCCCTCCACATACTGCAGAAGACCAGGCGGAAACCACTCTTTACAGTCGCATCCATTTAAATTATAAAGGCGTTGCCTACAAAAAACTGCACGGGACATTCTTTTAAAAACAGTGAAAACGGTTACGCTTTACAGTACAAATGAATCGCCAAATCTGTCCACACACTGTCATACACTGAGAGAAACATAATTTTACATGAAGAAAACCTCTTTGAGGAAAGCACAGTCGGTATGGAGTCCTTCATTAATATTAACGACAACATGTATAGCCTATCTTATCTGCCTGCACTTTGCGATAAAACATTGTTTATAGAGGCTTCATTTATATTTTTACAGATTATGGCTTGAACATTCAATAATGAGAACACAGCAAAGACAGAAAAACAATTTCTGTGAACATTAGTCTCCCATGGATGCCAAAGGGCTTTTGTGCTTGCCAGAGTTTAAGTATCTGGCTATATCTCAAGTTATAATTCCTTACGTTTGAACGCTCTTAGAATCTGTCAGTGATGTCACGCGCTTTGTTGTTTTTTCTGCTCTGACATCACTGGCCGCGTGCGAGAAGTCTTTCAAACCAGGACTCAAGAGTTGCGACTGCGCATGCACGATAGCGAGTCAACCCAGAGACGGCTACGTGCGTGTATTTACCATCGTTTGTATCTCCGCAGAGAGGGAGCGGTTTTATTCATCTTGGGTTCTCGTCTTTCCTCTGAGCGGTCTCATCCTGGTAATCTTCCGGGAGGCTCGCGCGCACTCTCCTCTTCTCCTTAAACCGCCCGGAGCGCGAAACTTTAAGGTTCCGCCGGCAAGTCTGTTCGTTAAACAAAGGTTCAAGCCGGGCATCATCGAAGGGGTCCCCGCTGGATATACCGGAGCTGGAGAGTTCTTCTTTAAGTGCTGCAGGCTGCGTGGAGACACGGGCCGCTGGCGCGCTTTTGTCTGGAGCACTTTGTGTCTCTGAGTCGGTGCTGTGCGGCGGCCGGTCCTCTTGGTCTTTGGAACCAGGGCTGGCCTTCTTCCTGGTCATAAATGCTCTCCACCAAGGAGTTCTTTCAGCCATCTTAAGAAATCTGTGACAAACCTGTATTTAGTTATAAACTCGCAACGATTATATATATATATATATATATATATAAAATTAAGAAACGATCACTCTGATACTTCCCTTGTGTACGAAGCTTGATCTAATATTACTCTGAGCAGGAATTTTTAAAAATCACAATAATATAGAGTTCGCTGTATACAGGAAGCCTGCAATACTTACATACGTGCTTACGACAGTAAAAACAGTTGACCTTTGAGACGATAATGTGCATGACATGTTCTGCACGGGTTTCTGAAGTTACCCACCTGGATTCACCTGTTGCTGAGACGGGACGCTCTGAAGGGAGTTCAAAAAATAATACGGCTTGGAATTTCTTCAATAATGTGGACTATTAAGCGTTGAGTGCAAAATGTATGTAATTGTAAATCGCGAGAGGCGACCATCTTTACTTTATCAGCAGAAGGAACGCGGCTGACAGGCACGACTCGATGTGGACAGCTGTGGCGACAGTAGTCGTGCTGTGTTTGTCCGCTGGACTGCCGCTGTCTGGTGACTTCGGAGTCAGCCAGCGCTTTTTACACGTTTCGTGGTGATACTTATCTCACCTGCGATTGGGTGGAGAGCACACCTGTCCTCTCCACTCATTGGTGCACGTCCGTGGATCGCGCAGGTGAATCTCGGTAGTGTACTGGGGAGTGTAAGGGCAGTGGTTACTTGGCGACGTGCACCAGTCTCTTCCTGTATTGAAACCGAGAGTTGCATTGTAAACAAGCGCGCCCAGGCCGCTAACAAAACCGCAGTGTTCGGTACATAAAGCATTATTGTCTGGATAAAATGGATCCCAATCCGACATGGCTCCGGCCCTTGCGTCCTGACGAATACAAGTGAATGCCCACAAAGCAACTGTTATCTGCCTCCGTTGAAGAACTCTTTTACTAACTGTACTTGTTCTCAATTAACATAGGCTACACATTTTTATCGGAAGTCGTTTTGCTTGTTGTCATTCTGCGGAACTATTTTGCTGGAGGGGCCAGCCGCCAGATTTACTGCAAATACGACAGAGGGTACTTGGAAACATTACGATGAAAAAATTTCGTGTGGAGCCGAACTTTCGGCACGGTGCTGATTTCTCGCTCGTAGACGCACTGGGCACCGGGCTCTCCCTGTTACAGCAGAGCGCACCGTTGACCATGACGAAAGTGCTGAAACACAAGTGGTGGTCTGGGCTCGCGCCAGTTTCTGTCGCGACTCTTGGAGGATTCCTTTGAACCTCACGTGCCGAAGGCTCTCTTTCTCACTCTCACTTTCTCTCTCTCCCTCCCTCCCTCTCACACACACACTCACACATTTGCACTCTCTCTACTTGCATGCTCTCTCACATGCATGCCATCTCACTCTCGCTCACATGCACACACACTCTTTTCTCACATTACACACACTTCCCTAGAGTGTGGAATCCACCCTGCTGCAGGATGAGAGTGTGTTTTGCCAATAAATTCTGAGGCTGCTCTGTATAACTGGGCTGTTTGTGAGCACCTGTCCTTGTGGTATAAGCTTTTGGGAATAAAAGTGTGTGGTGTACTTACAGTATGCGTGTGTGTGTGTGTGTGCGTGTGCATGCAGCTATGGATTTGAGCGCATGTGTGCACTTATGTGAAAGTGAATGAGTGAAATTGCGTGTGCATGAAGCTATGGATTTGAGCGCATGTGTGCACTTATGTGAAAGTGAATGAGTGAAATTGCGTGGGTGCGTGCGTGGATGCTGTTCCTGTTTGTGTGCACATCTGTGCTAGAGCGAGTGTGTTTATATTAAAGTACTGTTAGTGGACCCTTTTTCTCATGTGACTTACAGTTGATTAAACTAAGCAGGGGTAGGTCCCCCTGTGGAGTTTAGAGCCCAGCAGCTGCGGTGGTCTTGTGGCTGCCACGGGACTTGAATCAATACCCTTCTGTGTCCCAGTGAAACATATTAATCCCAAAAATACTGGCGCTATGTAGGTCATGCATATGTGTGTGCTTGTGAGTGTGAGTTTCGCAGTGTCTGTGTAATATAATGTAAAATATGACAGATAACATAGCATATGTAACATAGCAGGATATACAGTGCTGTGAATAAGTATTTGCTTATTATTTTCTGTTGTTGCGACTACGATCTTGAGACACTAGATGTCGGTATTCTGCTCATATTTCATAATCAACCTTTAAAGCATGAATTAACTGTGATTAACCACATTTTTTTTTTAGTTCAATTTCACTACCCACACCCAGGCCTGATTACTGCCAGACCTGTTGAATCAAGAAATCACTTAAAAAGAACCTGTCTGACAAAGTGAAGTTGGCTAAAAGATCTCAAAAAGCAACATGTCATGCCACGATCTAAAGAAATTCAAGAACAGATGAGAAACAAAGTCATTGCCATCTGTCAGTCTGGAAAGGGATACAAAGCCATTTCTTTTTTTTTTCTTTTTAAAAAATTAATTTGGCATCTCTAATCCCACTCGAATACTATGTACAAGCTCGTATGTGACCCCTTGTTGCCAGCTCAGGAGTGGGAGAGAGTTTGTGGCTCTCCTCCGAAGCACGCGCCTGTCAGCCCCTGCATCTTCAGACTCATTGCTCGAAACTTTCACAAGTTCAGAACGAGGGCAGAAGATACCCAAACATGAGCAAGCTTAGAATCTCACTGATAAGCGCCCGGCTGGCCAACAGGAGGTGCTTGAGCAATGAACAAAGCAATCATTTTTAATTTCCCTTCCCAGCAGTCCATTCCCAATTTGCATCCCTGCAGCACTTTAGCCAATCATGCGCTGCTCTGAAAAAGCTGCCGACCACTGCCGGTTGGTACAACCGGGGATTGAACCCGCGCCATGGTAATCACTACTGCTCCGCAAATGCAGCGCCTTCACCGAGTGAGCTAACCCGGCAGCTTACAAAGCCATTTCTAAGGCTTTGGGACTCCAGCAAACCACAGTGAGAGCCGTTATCCACAAATGGAGAAAACTCGGAACAGTGGTGAACCATCCCAGGCGAGGCCAGCCTACCAAAATTACTCCAAGACCACATCGACGACTCATCCAGGAGGGCACAAAAGAACCCAGAACAACATCTAAAGAACTGCAGGCCTCACTTGCCTCAGTTAAAGTCAGTGTTCATGATTCAACAATAAGATAGAGACTGGGCAAAAATGGCATCCATGGGAGAGTTCCAAGGCAAAAACCACTGCTGACCAAAAAGAACACAAAGGCTTGTCTCACATTTGCCAAAAAACATCTTGATGATCCCCAAGACTTTTGGGAAAATATGCTGGGGACGAGACAAAAGTTGAACTTTTTGGAAGGTATGCATCCTGTTATGTCTGGTGTAAAACTAACGCCTGGTGTAAAACTAACACAGAATTTCATAAAAAGAACATCATACCAACAGTCAAACATGGTGGTGGTAGTGTGACGGTCTGGGGCTGCTTTGCTGCTTCAGGACCCGGATGACTTGTTGTAATGGATGGAACCATGAATTCTGCTCTCTACCAGAAAATCCTGAAGGAGAATGTCCGACCATCAGTGCGTGACCTCAAGCTCAAGTGCACTTGGGTTATGCAGCAGGACAATGGCCCAAAAGACACCAGCAAGTCTACCTCTGAATGGCTTTAAAAAAACAAAATGAAGGTTTTGGAGTGGCCTAGTCAAAGTACGGACTTAAATCCGATTGAGATGCTGTGGCATAACCTTACACAGGCCGTTCATGCTTGAAAACCCTCCAATGTGGCTGAATTAAAACAATTCTGCAAAGAAGAGAGGGCCAAAATTCCTCCACAGCGATGTGAAAGACTCATTGCCAGTTCTCGCAAAAGCTTGATTGCAGTTATTGTCGCTGAGGGTGGCACAACCAGTTATTAGGTTTAGGGGGAAATTACTTTTTCACTTAGGGCCAGGTAGGTTTGGATAGCTTTTACCCTCAATAAATGAAATCATCATTCAAAAATTGCATTTTGTATTTACTCGGGTTATCTTTGCCTAATATCTAATATTAAAATTTCTTTGATGATCTGAAACATTTAAGTATGACAAATATGCAAAAAAATAAGAAATCAGGAAGGGGGGAAATACTTTTTCACAGCACTGTAGCTTAGCTTAACATATAACATGTTATAACATAACATAAACTTTGTTTCTCTGTGGGGTAATTAGTCCTGTGCATTTGACCCATCCTAGGAGTGTTTCTATAGAGCATGTCTTTCTAAAGCCAGAGTCTTGGTCAGGGACACTGGTAGGAGTGTTTCTATAGAGCATGTCTTTCTAAAGCCAGAGTCTTGGTCAGGGACACTGGTAGGAGTGTTTCTATAGAGCATGTCTTTCTAAAGCCAGAGCCTTGGTCAGGGACACTGATAAGAGTGTTCCTATAGAGCAGTGTTTCCAAAACCTCTCCTGGAGTACCACTTGTCCTGTATGTTTTAGATCACAAACATGGGGAGAACATGCTGACTCCATGCAGAGAGGTCCTGGCTTAGCCTGGGTCCTTACTGTGAGGGAACATCGCTAATCGCTGCACCGCACAGCCTGCCCTTCCTGAGGCCGTATCGGTGCGTCTGGCTGAGCATGAGGGACTCTCGGTTTCATTAGAAAGTTGACTCTCTGACCCCGTATCGGTGCGTCTGGGTGAAACCGCCTCATTGCGTAACGCGGCTCGCGAGCCCAGCGGAGCGGCGAGGAATGCCAGATCTGCCTTTCTCTGGAATTCCGGGAATCACCTGCACTCCCCTGTTGTCATGGTTACCTGTGTATTCCGCCAGGTGAAACTTTAAGGCATGCAAAGCGAGCAAGACCAGGAATCCCTGGGTCCCCCGGCCCCACCCCCTCAGTCACTCAGGAATCACCCCGCTGTGTTTACTTTAGGGAGATGATTACACAACACCAAAGAGTAAGAATGAGGAAGTTCCGGTCATTGGACATGCGGCATGCAAGTATGTCGTCATGAAAGTTTCAAGTTCTTTTGTGAGGTGAGGAAGTATTTTTGTTAATATGTAGGTATGAGGGAACATCTTTTGTAAGAGTGATGTCCCATCTCTCCTGCTGAACTGCGGACTCATGTAGCTGTACTGGGGCTCATGGTTATCGAATGCCTCGGCAAGGTACTTCATTTTGGCTTTTCCTTCAATAGGTCTGCCGTCTGTACAATGACTGCATGGTTTCCTACACATGGAGGAACAATGCGTCAAATGACTGACTTTCACCGACTCAACGTGCACTGCGCACCGTAATTCATTGGACACTGACAACTTTTGTGTTATTTTGTTTCTTTTTGCCTGGTCAATCATCTGATTTTCTTTCAAATGAACGTGCATTTTACATGCCAAAGAGGAGACTGAGGGCAAAACATCCCTGAAATAAGTACTAATCTTTGATATTTGGTTGTACCAGTTATTAAAAAATATCACTTTATTCTGCATTACCTGAAACAATCCAATATTTTTTATGTGCCCAAAAATGGGGGGTAGTCTGTACAAAAGGTGCTGTCATTTCTAAACGGTCCATCTGCTATGGATGAAAACACCAGCTAATTAAAGGTCACCGTCTGCACTTCGAAGCAGTGTCATTTTACTTTGAGATTAAAAGCGCTAGATGACAGAACCAAAATTTTAAAAAATAGTAGCAAAGCCACTGCACCCGCTTGGCCAAGCATGGCCAAAATCGAACTTGGCCTAGATTTTCATCCTATATACACGCCTATAAAATATGAAAAGGATCCGTGAAAAACTGAATGCGCTAGAGCACTGACAAGGCAAAAAAGTTTACGGACGCACTACAGACCACCACGAAGGAATCTAATCACAGCATAAGTGGGTTAGAGTCCAATTAATTATGGTTCTAACTGAAGGAATGTACGTGTGCATGTGTTACATTAAGCTCTGTAAGAAAAGTGAAAAAAAAAAAAATTGGGCTCCTTTGTAAAGTGCCAGTGTAACTTCATTATTTTGTCACTGAATGAAAGTTGCTTTCTGATTAGTTGCTGGATGGAACACAGAGGGGCTCTGAATGTTAGGCTTGGTTAGAGTCCAGTCTTATCAGAAATCAGTCAGTATGGTGGGATGCTGTGTTTTAGACTAGCACAAGGCCTCTGATTCTTCTGATCAAGGTCTTAATTAAAGAGCAAGACGTGAGTTTGCGGAATCTGGCGTTAGTGAGCTAGGCCTGTGCATCAGCCCTGATCAGATCAGAGTGGACAACCTTGGGTTCGTAGCTTCCTGTCTATGTGATCAGTTTTCCCTCTCATGTCCATGCTCAAGGCAACCAGCAGATGGCGGTGTTGTGAAAGATGAGGCCTGCCACTTCTGAGACAGGCTCGGTTCAGGTTTTAAAAGCACTACTGATGATCGGATAACTGTTTCAGGAACGACTCAGTTTTTAATGGACCTTAATGGGGACCAGAGCACCATCAGCTTTGTATGCCCCTATGAACAATATTTCATATGAATTTTATGTTTGGCATCTGTAGCCATGGCAACAAACAACTAATGTTCCTATTTATCTGAAAAGATAAATGGCATTAAAATTCCTTCAAGACTGGAGTTAAACCAGCACACACTGTGTCCCTCCAGGACTGGAGTTAAACCTGCAGATACTGCGTCCCTCCAGGACTGGAGTTAAACCAGCACACACTGCGTCCTTCCAGGACTGGAGTTAAACCAGCACACACTGCGTCCCTCCAGGACTGGAGTTAAACCTGCAGACACTGTGTCACTCCAGGACTGGAGTTAAACCTGCAGACACTGCGTCCCTCCAAGACTGGAGTTAAAACTGCACACACTGCGTCCTTCCAGGACTGGAGTTAAACCAGCTCACACTGCGTCCCTCCAGGACTGGAGTTAAACCTGCAGACACTGTGGCGCCCCAGGACTGGAGTTAAACCTGCACACACTGTTTCCCTCCAGGACTGGAGTTAAACCTGCAGACACTGCGTCCCACCAGGACTGGAGTTAAACCAGCTCACACTGTGTCCCTCCAGGACTGAAGTTAAACCTGCAGATACTGCGTCCCTCCAGGACTGGAGTTAAACCAGCACACACTGCGTCCTTCCAGGACTGGAGTTAAACCAGCACACACTGCGTCCCTCCAGGACTGGAGTTAAACCAGCAGACACTGCGTCCCTCCAGGACTGGAGTTAAACCTGCAGACAATGTGTCACTCCAGGACTGGAGTTAAACCTGCAGACACTGCGTCCCTCCAAGACTGGAGTTAAACCTGCACACACTGCGTCCTTCCAGGACTGGAGTTAAACCAGCTCACACTGCGTCCCTCCAGGACTGGAGTTAAACCTGCAGACACTGTGGCCCCCCAGGACAGGAGTTAAACCTGCATACACTGTGTCCCTCCAGGACTGGAGTTAAATCAGCTCACACTGTGTCCCTCCAGGACTGGTATTAAACCTGCAGACACTGTGTCCCTCCAGGACTGGAGTAAAACCTGCAGACACTGCGCCCCTCCAGGACTGGAGTTAAACCTGCAGACACTGCGTCCCTCCAGGACTGGAGTTAAACCAGCAGACACTGCGTCCCTCCAGGACTGAAGTTAAACCACCGCACATTGCGTCCCTCCAGGACTGGAGTTAAACCTGCAGACACTGTGGCCCTCCAGGACTGGTATTAAACCTGCAGACACTGCGTCCCTCCAGGACTGGAATTAAACCTGCAGACACTGCGCCCCTCCAGGACTGGAGTTAAAACCTGCAGATGCTGTAAGTAAAAAAAGTAAGCAAAACTTTATTTATATAGCGCTCTTCACAGCACGGATGCACAGAGTGCTACACAATGGTAAAATGAATAAAAAAAACGTAAATAAAATATAAACATACAGAAAGTTCACAGCACAAGTGCATAGAGTGCTGCACAGAGGTAAAATTAATAAAGAGAAACATAAGTAAATTAAAAACATGCAGTAAGTTCCCAGTGAGGCTCAGTAAAACAGCAAAGAGAAACACCGAAAGCAGGGAAAAAATTATGAAAATTGGCTACGTATGGCCGAAAGCCTGCCTGAACAGGTGTGTTTTTGCACTTTATCCCTCCAGAACATCAGTAAAACCTGCAAATACTGTGTCCCTACAGGACTGGAGTTGAACCTGCAGACACTGTGGTCCTCCAGAACTGGAGTTAAACCTGCACACACTGTGGGCCTCCAGGACTGGAGTTAAACCTGCAGACACTGCGGCCCCCCAGGACAGGAGTTAAACCTGCAGACACTGTGGTCCTCCAGAACTGGAGTTAAACCTGCAAACACTGTGTCCCTCCAGGACTGGAGTTAAACCTGCAGACGCTGCGGCCCTCCAGTACTGGAGTTAAACCTGCAGACACTGCGTCCCTCCAGGACTGGAGTTAAACCTGCAGACACTGCGGTCCTCCAGGACTGGAGTTAAACCTGCAGACACTGCGACCCTCAGGGCTGGAGATAAACCTGCAGACACTGCGACCCCCCTGAACTGGAGTTTAACCTGCAGACACTGCAGCCCTCCAGGACTGGAATTAAACCTGCAATCTCTCTCTTTCTGAGACACACACACCTCTCCCCCTCTCTCTTTCCCTCTCTGTCTCACTCTTTTTCTCTTAATTTTTTCCAGATGTGCCCAGTCTCTCTCATTTGCTGTTGGGTGCAGTACCCCCCCCACGCACCGGGCCCCCCCTCGCTGGGGGTGGAGTTCATCTTGCAGATGTAGGTCAGACCTTTTCTCTGGATGGTCCCTGACATTGGCATAAGGTTGTGATGAGATTATGTGAGCGTTTACAGGATGTGTTTGAAGTTCGTGCTGCAATCAGAACCAGCTGAGTCTAAACTCTGACAGGATCACACTCCCCCTCAGACACACGCACGTAAATGCACACTCACACTCTCTCTCTTATTTATTCTGTACACAAAAGCAGACACACACTCTCTCCCTCTCTCTTTCACACACACACACACACACACACACACACACACACTCCCTCTCTTTCTTACATGCACACACACTCCCTCTCAGACACACGCATGTAAATGCACACTCACACTCTCTCTCTCATTTATTCTGTACACAAAAGCTGACACACACTCTCTCCCTCTCTCTTTCACACGCACACACACACACACACTCCCTCTCTTTCTTACATGAACACACACTCCCTCTCAGACACATGCACGTAAATGCACACTCACACTCTCTCTCTCATTTATTCTGTACACAAAAGCAGACACACACTCTCTCCCTCTCTCTTTCACACACACACACACACACACACACTCCCTCTCTTTCTTACATACACACACACTCCCTCTCAGACACATGCACGTAAATGCACACTCACACTCTCTCTCTCGTTTATTCTGTACACAAATGCTGACACACACTCTCTCCCTCTCTCTCGCACACAAACAAATATACTCTCATTCCTCATTGTGATATACACACATGCTGACACACACTCTCTCCCTCTCTTTCACACACGCATACGCGCGCGTGCACATGCACACTCCCCTCTCTCTCTCTCACATGCACACACACACACACACACACACACACACACACATACTCCATCTCTGTCTCCTCTCTCTCGCTCTATCTCTCTCTCTCTCCCCCCCCTCTCTGTCTCTCTCACACACACACACACACACTTGCTGGTCATTAGCTGCACTCATCCCTGGCTGATGCTGCAGTTGTTGGTCTGTTTTATCTGTCAGATTTGCAGCACTCTTGGCTCTCTGGGATGTAAAGGGTTAAAGCCAAACTCTCTGGATGGGAGGCGGTCCTGATGTGCTCAACAGCTGTTACCTGCTGTATAAACAATTTCTGCATCTCTCTCCCATCTCTATATCTCCCTCTCCCTCTCTCTCTCTCTCATCTCTCTCTCCCCTATTCTTCCCTCTCTCCTCTGTATCTTCCTTCTTCCATTTCTTCTCATCTTACACTCTCTCACTCTGCTTTTACCTCCTCTCTCCTTTCTTCCCTTTCTTTGTCCTTCTATTATTCTTTTTTCTCTCCCCCACTCTGTCTCCTGCTTAATTTCACTCTCTTCTCTCCCTCTCCTGGTCTCATATTTCTCTCTCTCCCTCCCTCTCCCACCTCTCTCTCCTGTGCCTCTCAGTTCATTATTCCCAGATCCCTCTAACTGTACAGAATATTCCGACAGACTCATTCTCCAGTGCACCCTTTCTTTCCTGCTCTCAGGTACGCAGTAGTTCATAAAGAAAACTTTACCCTTCATTTCTCTGTCCGTCTTTTGTGAGGATAATAAATCTGTGGAACTGATCAGCTGATCATATCTCAGAACATAACTCTGATCATAACTCTGACTATAACTCTGACTACAAGTCTGATCATAACTCTGACTATAACTCAGACCATAACTCTGACTACAAGTCTGATCATAACTCTGACTACAAGTCTGATCATAACTCTGACTATAACTCAGACCATAACTCTGACCGTAACTCTGACTATAACTCAAACCATAACTCTAACCATGACTGTGACCATTACTCTAACCATGACTCTGACCATTACTCTAACAATGACTCTGACCATTACTCTAACAATGACTCTGACCATTACTCTAACCATGACTCTGACCATTACTCTAACAATGACTCTGACCATTACTCTAACCATGACTCTGACCATTACTCTAACAATGACTCTGACCATTACTCTAACCATGACTCTGACCATTACTCTAACAATGACTCTGACCATTACTCTAACCATGACTCTGACCATTACTCTAACAATGACTCTGACCATTACTCTAACCATGACTCTGACCATTACTCTAACAATGACTCTGACCATTACTCTAACAATGACTCTGACCATTACTCTAACCATGACTCTGACCATTACTCTAACCATGACTCTGACCATTACTCTAACCATGACTCTGACCATTACTCTAACCATGACTCTGACCATTATTCTAACAATGACTCTGACCATTACTCTAACCATGACTCTGAACATTACTCTAACCATGACCCTGACCATTACTCTAACCATGACCCTGACCATTACTCTAACAATGAGTCTGACCATTATTCTAACAATGACTCTGACCATTACTCTAACCATGACTCTGAACATTACTCTAACCATGACCCTGACCATTACTCTAACCATGACCCTGACCATTACTCTAACAATGAGTCTGACCATTACTCTAACCATGACTGTGACCATTACTCCAACCATGACCCTGACCATTACTCTAACAATGAGTCTGACCATTACTCTAACCATGAGTCTGACCCAGTGGCAGTTCTAGAACGGGAATTGGGGGCGAACACGTCCCTTTATGACAATTAGTCCTGGCTAGTTCTCAATCATTTTGCTTTATTGACACCTTTTTTCCAATTATCGTAATTGGCAACTGAAGACACGGTTTCTCTCCATATGCAATGGAACAGCGATTAAATCATGGGCTAAATTCAGTACAGTTGCGGAACAAGAACAGAGAATTGGGTGCACAAAACATCCGTCTTAAACAGTTATTAGTCCTGACCTGTTCTCAGTCATTTTCATAATTAACAGAAGGTTCACTCCGAGAGCACTCCACACTTAACAGGTGCTGCTTGTTCTCCCTGATTAGGTAAGACAACAATCATTCATCTGGACGCGTATTTGCTGTATTTAAATCAGCGTCATTCAAAATTTCATACCTGTCGACTCTCACGCAAATAGCTTGAGCTGCAGGCTTTTTATAGCCTATTTAACTGCCGAATGCCACTTTTTTTCTTTTTTTAAATCAACCCACGCAATACCGAGAGTGAAAGGCGATATTTCGTTGGAACGCGGACCTGATCAATCAACGCGAAGCACTGGCCTATTAATAAGTAAATTATTTTTTGTACTGAATTTCGCCCATGATTTCATCGCTGTTCGATCGCAGATGGAGAGAAACCGTGTCTTCAGTTGCCAATTACGATAATTGGAAAAAGCGTCAGGAAGGGAAAATGATTGAGAACTAGCCAGGACTAATTGTCATAAAGGGACGTGTCTCGCCCCCCCCCAATTCCCGTTCTAGAACCGCCACTGCTCTGAGCATTACTCTAACCGTGACTCTGACCATTACTCTAACCATGACTCTGACCATTACTCTAACCATGACTCTGACCATTACTCTAACCATGACTCTGACCATTACTATAACCATGACCCTGACCATTACTCTAACCGTGACTCTGACCATTACTCTAACCATGACTCTGACCATTACTCTAACCATGACTCTGACCATTACTCTAACCATGACTCTGACCATTACTCTAACCGTGACTTTGACCATTACTCTAACCATGACTGTGACCATAACTCTGACCATGACTGTAACCATAACTCTGACCATAAATCTGATCATTACTCTAACCATGACTCTGACTATGACCCTGACCATAATGCTGACCAGGATGCTGACCATAAGTCTGATTGTAACTCTGACCGCGACATTGATCAAAACTTTGACTAAAACTCTGATTTCCACTCAAACCATAACTTTGACCATTACTCTAACCATGACTCTGACCGTAACTCTGATTGTAACTCAAACCATAACTGACCATACCTCTGATCATAACACTGATCATAATTTTGACTGTAACTTTGACCCTGACTCTGACCATAACTCTGATCGTAACACTGACCCTATCTCTCACCCTGACTGTGCTGCAGAAATAAGTGTCTCTTCACTCAAAGCAAAAAAAAAAAAAAAAACTTGCTGTTGCACAACACTTCAGACAGTTAACATGTGCTTGTAATCAAGCCACTTCCGCTGGAAAACGTGCGAGGGTGTATGTATTTGCGAGTGTATTTACATGTTTGTGTGTATCTTTGTACGGCCGCCTGTGACTGTTTGCATATGCGGGTATTTCTGTGTGATTGTGTTTGAGAGTGTTGGAATATGTGTGTATGTTAGTGTGTTAGTATGTGCTTGTTCTTCTGTATCTTTGCAAACCCACACATGATTGAATCAATCACATTGTATGTGCTTTTGGTCCTGGTTACGGAGTCATTTTTTAAAGAGGCATAAAGTATTACCCACACCTTTCAACCCTTTCACTGCTCTGAATTCCGATTGGCTCAAGTCATTTACAAGACATCTGTACATGTAAGTTCCCAAGAGATATTAGAACTGTACCACAAGCGTGCATTTGTGTGTGTATGTGTGCGTGTGTGTATATGTACATGCGCATTTGTAGGGAGAGAAATGCTGCATGTAGCACTCCTGAGCATGGGTGCCTTGAATTACGGGTGCGTATAATAGGGTCTTTATGGTAAAAATCTGGGTCAGCTTCTCTGAAAAACAGACCCATCCCCACCCCCAAACAAATCATCAGGACTCAGGGCAGGAAGTGACCCGCCATCATGGGCCTGCAGCGGACAGGGGGGGGGATATGCACTCTTATCAACATAAAATACCCCACCTACACTGTGGCAGAAGGGCACTGGGCTGAGATGCTAACATAGTTTGCCTGGCACAGCATACCACCAGCATCGAAAAATTTGGAAATGTAATTTTCAAGATTTTAAAATATTGCAGTTTCCAACTAGAATAATCTATCAAGCGCTCAGAAACTGATTTGTGAAGTTCAGCTCCATACGTCCCCTCTCATATAGTGCTTTAGTATTGTATACAGTCCAGTGAAATATTCAAATTACGGGTTTCAGAGGCTAAATGAGGGGAGTCTGGTTGTTGTTTTGGATTCCTTGTCCCTTAATTAGTAATACTGCCAAAATATATGTGTTCAATCTGTGCTATGATTTTAAAATTATTGAGTTTGGAAAAAAAACATCTACACTCAAAATGGCTGACTTGGCCCAAATAAATTTACTATTATATATGAAACCAAGAAGGCTTATGTTATCCGTCTACACCATCTGATAGTGTTTCAGCAACATCTGAAATGGTGGGTGTCAAAACCATTTTTCCTCAGGTGACTAAATACAGACTAACCTCTACCTGTTCACTTACTGTTTAGATGGGTGTAGCTATGAATTATGGATCCCTCGTGAGTAATAAAACCTGAGGTCCCTCCATCAGCTGAGCCACCAGAATAATTTCAGCCCACCATGACGGCCTGGCAATAAAACACGAGTCGACAATTTTTAAGTCTCTTCTATTTTCCACAATATTGACAGCTGAGTAATTCCTCTCAGCGACCGCACCTTTTCATTTTGTGCAAATTCTGTAGCAAATTGAGCCTGTCTCTGTTCAGTCTCCTGCCTTAATGAGACGTGAGGTGTGCTTTACCTGGATTTGCGGGCCCAGGTGTTTTCGTGCCTCGTCGGGGAGACCCGCTCACGGACACTCCTTAGTGATATCCACAGCTGACACCGTGACAACCGTAACATTCATTACTGTCTGACACACTATGTCACAGCCGTCGAGATCACGTCTGTGGGGTGAACCAGAGCTCACCGCAAACAGAACTCACCGCTACGTACTCTACGGCTTACCCGGGCCTCTGGTCAATCTCCGTGCCTGTCTAAATTGTAGAAACTGCCGCCAGATTTTGGCTGATGCTTCTCAATCCTGGATCGGAAGCGCTGCTAAAGCAGTGTGAGAACCTACCGCTTAGAGGATAAGTTTGGATTCTCCGAATGGCCCGAAGCTTATTCCCCCAACGTCCTGTCGTTGGATTTGTGTTACAAGGTACCAATTTGCAGCTGTTGCGGGAGACGGAGAAGCCCAGACGAGACATTACACAGAGAAAATAAGAGCCAGACGAACCTCTCGCTAACTCTTTAAAGCGGTCGTCCTTGTAGCGTTCAAACGCTTCGTAAGCCGAACGTTTTCATTGCTGATTCACAAAATATAGACACACGCTGGCTAGTATTACTTCCAAATGCCTACTCTTACAAAAAAAAAAAAAAAAATGAACACAATGAACAACCTTGAGTTCAAAGACCAAACGGGAATACCCAGCTGTTGAAGAGTAGTCGCGCTGGACGTAAATAATCAAAATCATCCCACTGATGAGATGAAAGAGGAAATGGTGCTGCTCACATTTGATATCTGCCGAAAATTCCAGCTAAACTGGCGTAAGCTAACACCTAAACAGCTAGTTAAATCAGCTGATCCGCCAGTTTGAGCATCAGTTTACTCTACCAGCTTAACCAGTTTTGCTCAGCAGAACAACTGCTTTGACTCCTGAAAGACCAACTATAAGTGTCCAAAACACAGCTTGGACTGCTGAAATCCTGCGTGAGACCCCATTTAGTCCTAATTGGTATTTTCTGCGTGTTCTTTGTGTGTTATCGTCTGAATGTTGCGAGTTTTCGTGCCACATCATCAAATTGTTCCCGGTGTAAACTGGCTGAGGTTGTAACCGTGGTTGTGACAGAGGTGAAGAAAATAACTCCATGTGACCCCAGTTGACCTCTGACAGATTCTTTTTTAAATGTGACTTTAAATTCGTGTCTAAAATATTAAAAGGTCACATATAAAGCAGTGAACTTTAGGTGTGATATTTTCTTTGTAAATGGCATTCATTGTTGAGTCGGCGTTGTGTCACATTTCAGCGCTGCTCCCTTCCCCCAGTTTAAACTTTCCCAGCGATATAAGCTCAGATATACTGCGTTTCTGTTTCTGCACGCTCTGGCCCCTGGTATTCTCGCGTCACCCTTCACCCTCGCGCTGACCTGAATTCCACTTAAGTAAACCTGAACCATATGGGGCTTCCCATCGGCTTTTTGTTTCGTGACCACCTTTAACCACTTTATGCAATATGCAATCACAGTTTCACGGATATTTCTAAATTTGCTATTTATTTACAAGACCGATACAAGTGTTATATTTTACTAAACAAAACGGACGCGCGGGATTAATTCAACCGCAAGAAAGCGCACATCTTTCTTCGCCATCGGCCGGGAAGCGGGCCAACGCATTGAGCGCAGCTTGTGCACTTTAACCCGCATGCTCAGCTGGAGACGAGCGAATCTCTCCCCCCTCCAAAAAAAAAAATCAAAATAAAAATGTGAGTCCGGGCGCGCGAGGGACCCTCGGGATAAACGTGGGAAGCAGAGCTTTTCCGTCTGTTTTCCTCAGAATCCCTCCCCCTCCTCGCGATGCCAAGGACTGCTGGAGCGCTGGCTCAGAAAGCTCCACATCACTTTGCGCGAGGGAACGTACTTGTCCGCGTGGGTCTGATTTCTTTGTGAAGATATGCGCGAGCCTATCCGCACGGCGGTGCCAGCATCTTGGGAGGGGGATTTGCCACCGAACCCGGCGTTTCTGGAGGGCTGTAATTTTCTCCAGATGACCACTTGGGGGACGTGGATTTAAGGATGTGACTCTTTCCTCGCACAGAATTGTCGCGCGTCGGTGCCTGGTTAGTCGGCAGGACAATTACTTTCCTCTATTGTTTCTCGCTATACGCTGCGTTGTGGCGCGGCTTTGACACAGCATCTTGAAATGCGTTTATCTCCCACTGCGATGGGAAGCTACGGTGGCAGAACGGACTAACAAAGGAATGCCGAAAAAAGGGGGGAGCTGCAAAGTTTGGAAATGGGAACCGCGTGGGCTCTGTTTTCACTCGTGTTGTCCGGCGTCCTGTCCGCGCGGGCGTTTTGTCCCGACCACTGCGACTGTCAGCACGCGCAGCACCTCCTGTGCACGAACCGCGGGCTGCACGCGGTGCCCAAAGTCTCGACGCGAGGCACCGGCGACATCCTCGTGCTGAGCCTCGGCGGAAACTTCATCAGCAACATTTCTGCTTTAGATCTGAGCCGTTTCGGCCGTATGACACGGCTGGACCTTCACTACAACCAGATCCAGACTGTTCACCCCAAGGCATTCGAGAAACTCTCGCGCCTGGAAGAGCTCTACTTGGGGAATAATTTGCTGTCAGCGATTTCGGATGGTACTTTGCAGCCTCTGAAAAAACTCCGAATTCTGGACGCAAACAGCAATAAAATACGCAAGATAGCCCCGAATACTTTCGTTGATTTAGACAACCTAGTAAAACTAAGATTGGATAAAAACTCTATAAAAACGTTGCAGGACTCGGTGTTTAAGGGTCTGGGGAGCTTGCAGTATCTGCATCTGGAATCGAACGGACTTGCGCACATTCACCAGAACGCTTTCACTAACCTAGAAAATCTTCGCTTTTTAAATCTGTCCGATAACGGACAAATTGCGCTCCTGAATGAGCGCACGTTCGCCCCGCTCGCGTCCCTGACCACGTTGCTGCTATCGGGAAATGATATTCAGCACGTGGGTCAACGCGTCTTCCACAACCTGAAGAGTCTGATCACACTGTCCCTGAGTAACAGTAACATCTCGCGCATGGAGCCCGGGGCGCTCAGAGGCCTCACCAGTGTCAGGCAGCTTCTGATTGACGGGAACCAGCTGGCGGAAATTCCGCCGCGGCTGCTGGACCCGCTTAGGAAGCTGGAGGAGCTAGATTTGAGCCGTAACCGGATTTCGCGTCTGCACTCTGCCGCGTTTAACCGACTGAAGCAGCTAAAGATTCTAAAGCTGAACGACAACCGGCTGAGGAGCCTGGCTGGGGAGACCTTCAGCTGGAACAGCGGTTTGCACAGGCTGGAGCTGGGCAATAATGTGTGGACGTGTGACTGTGGCCTGGCAGCATTCCAGCAGTGGATTCGCCAGGCGAACGCCCGCGGGCGGCTGCTCTCAGTGCTCATGCGCTGTCACCGCCCAGCGCATTTGACGGGAAAGTACCTGGACTACCTGAGCAGTGAGGAGCTGCAGTCCGCAGGTAACCTCACCTGTGCATCTGCGCCGTCTGACAGGGGCGGGGCTTTAGAGGGGGGCGAGGTACAGGCGGATCAGGGCCGGCCCAGCCAGTCACAGCAGAGTAAACGCAGGAAGGGCGTCGCCTCACGGCCAGGACCCGCCCCTCGAGCCTCTGCATCGCTGAAGAGGGTTCAGGCCGAGCCACGTGCAGTGACGGGAACGCCCCCTATTGAGGCCACGCCCCCTGCAGGAGCCACACCCCCTCCCCCTGCTGCGCTGCCGGAGCGTCTGCAGCAGTGGAAAGAGTCCCCCCTGGAGGCCGCGGCCTGTCGCTTCAACCGGCGGTCCCTCTGCAACATCACGGCGGAGCTGCTGAGCCCTGACTCCGCCCACGTGCAATGGGAGCTCCGCCCCCTGGCAGAGGCCCTGCCCCCTCTTGCGCAGCTGCAGTTCCGCGTGCGCTACGACCGATTCGCCGCCTCACCACAGTTCCCGCGCTTTGTATACCTGGGAGGCGGGGCTCATGGGGTGACCCTGCGTGAGCTGGCACCTGATTGGCCCTATCAGGTGTGCGTGGAGAGCGTGGTGGGCGGGGTTACATGCGGAGTGGCGTCGCGGGATCACTGTGCGGGTGTGATTACCCAGCATGCAGTGCAGGCGGCTGGTGGCGGGTCCAGCCTGCAGCTGGTCACCGTGGCGATGCTGGCAGCCAATGCGCTGCTGCTGCTGGCTGTGGGCGCGGTCTGGGTGGGGCGGCGCTTGAGGCGTAGGCTCCGGAACAGGAAGACAGCGGTAAACATTCGCCACATGTACTCCGCCCGGCGACCGCTGCGCGCCATGGCGACGGAGGCGGTGTCTGGCGAGTTCTCGGCCTATCAGAGCGGCCGGCCGCTCAGGTTGGGCAGTGCCGAGGATGCTGACCTAATCCAGTTCCCGTGTGACCGTTTCCACGACAACGGCAGCATTGCCCACCGGGACGATGCCATTCGGCGGTTTCAGGACTGACGGACAGTTGGCTCATCGACTCTTTACAGAGAAACCCCACCCATCTGGTGGGAATTCAAAGACTTTATTTTCAAACTTTCTCAGGTGTGTTCTGTGACAGTTTTACCAGAGAAACTATTTTGTTTGAATCTTGGGGGGAAAGTACTGTCTTTTTTTGTCACGTTGTGGGCGAACGTGAGCCTTTCGCATGTTATTTTCATGTGTGGAGCCGGCTGTGTCTTCACCAGGGAATTAGCACCTGCAGCTCGGCTAGCATCAGGGCCGTAACTCCTGGTATTAAAGGTGCTGATGATTCCTTCTATCAAGGGAGGGGTCAGGATTTCCAGCTGTACCCCTGAGCATCGTTTACAGACCAGGACTAGCACCTGAGAATGCTGCTGTCTTTTTTTTAAACCTTTATTTAACAGGGACAATCCATTGAGAACATATTTCTCTTTTGCAAGGACATTCTGGGAGAAATGGCGGATAGAACAGGTGCAAGTGAGGAGGGACAGAGAGAAACAGGGGTTAAGCCTCTGGAGCAGTGTTTGGGGTCAAGGGCCTTGCTCAAGGGCCCAACGGTGGGGTTCTTCCTAACATCTTCTCTCCAGATGAAATTAGAAATCCAAGCACCATCATGGACTTGAAGCAGCGACTCTTCAGTTACAAGTCGAACAACCTATCACTAGGCTAACTTGCTATTCCATTTCTGAGCGCTTTAATGTGCTATCGATGTGCGTCCTTTGCGGAATCTCTGTGGGCGGGGCAAGACCTGCCTGACTTTGCTAAAGTCATTATCTGATATTCAGCTAATTGGTTGATGCCTCTGCTAATACAGAAGCACAGCAGGATTGTTTTTCTGCTCGTGTTGTGACATCATTGATGAACAAAATGAATATAGAAGAGGCCGTAGCCGAACAGAGCGAGATTAAGCGTGACCCAATAAGAACCACTCCTCCCGCACCAGTTTCCTCTGCTTCCTGTAATGATGCGCACTTCCTGAAACCGTCCAGTGGGTTTGTGGATGAGTGTGTGTGTGTGTGTGTGAGGCAATGTGTGAATATGCCTGTATGTGTGGGTGTATTTGAGCATGTATACGTACGCTATCTCAGTATAATTGTTTTAGACTGTGTTCGTTGGCTATGTTCTAAAGTAAGGACTGTGCTGGAAGAAAAATTGAAATGTGCTAAATTATTGGCCGCAGTCAGCACTCTTGTTGGCAAGGAAACGGCTCCATCTGGTAGGAGATATCTCTGTCGTCGGCCGTGTGAATAACGTAGCGTCCAGTTAATTATTTCATCACCAAAGACACAATATGGGCTGAAACAGTGATTTCCTGGGCCATCCTGTGTGAGCTGCTTTTCATTCAAACCTCAATTGCAATCATGCTTTAAAAACAGTCGATAACCCTGCCCTACATCATTTTTGTTGATCAAACACTTGTTTCTTGCTATTATGGGGTGCTGAATCCAAAAATAGTGCCTGTTTTGCTCTGGCATGTCACGGTTTCTCACAATGTATGATGTGCATTTCATAGAATTGTCACTTTCAACAACCGCTTGTAAGGTTAAGAAGTCTTGTATCATCCCTTAATTACCTGAGAAACTGCTACAAAGACATGATTTCCATCTTCCTCTGTGCCAGGTGAGAACTATTTGTTCAATTCTCCGCTGATTTTCACATGTAGAATGATTCTAAGGACATTATTTTATGCCTGATCCTGATGTCAGGCGTAGTAATATGGCCACTGACAGAGGAAAATGCAGACATGATACAGATGTTTTCTGCTACATCTGTGGGTGTTTCACTGCACCCAAACAGCATTTGTTGCTGTTTTGATCTGTGCATAAAAGCCCATATGTCTGATATAATAAGGAAAATCTTCATTATTATTTTGTGAAAAAACTGCACATGATAGAAACTTTATACTCTTATTTTTCTAACTCAGCAGCGTCCTCAAATGAGGTAATATGAGGCCTTTTTGGGAAATCAGCAGAATTTTTTTTTTTCAACATGCTGGGTGGTGTAACTTGTCTTATTTGGGCCCATTTCATGTTTAAAGGGTGTATTTTTCCCCATTGTGCAAACTAGCTTCAGCTATGTGCCATGTAGGAAAAAACTACTTAATGGAAAACAGGCTAAAAAGGTTGGACAATTTTAGCATTTTTTGATTTAAAGACGATGGTAAATCACTTGGGTCCTGAATACGTTGCTGAACATGTGACTTTTTACCTTTTACACAATGCATTTCTGGTTCATTGTCATTTTCCTTGTCTCCGCGTAATTTACAAACAAATAGCTATTTTTAGGGACCACGAGTCCTCACCTCCACCAAAAAGAAGCCAATTGATTCTTTAATTTCATCCATTTAAATTTTCAAACATTTTATGCCACCAAAAAAGCAATATCGTTTATTGCATATGACTTGTTTGAGCAGTCATAGTTACTTCTGACAAAACATGGCTTAAAAAGGGTGAATGATCTGTGTAAACATGAATGGAGCATTTAAGAAAAGTTAACAGCTTGACAAATTTCTGGGATTGCAATTTTGGTCGGATCTGAAGCCAGCATACACAGGAAGTCATAGGGCCGACACAGGGGTTCAAAGGGTCGACACTGAGAACCGCTGCCCGAAAAACTCAGCCTCCACACGAGTGATTACAGTTTCCAATTTGAGGGCACTTGGTAGCACGCATACCTCCACCAAGCCATATATCTGTTCTTTTTGGAACAGAATATGTTCCAGATCACTTCCAAAATTAAATCAACTCTTCCTTGGACTACCACCTATCATCCTGCCAAATTTCTTGCCAAACCGTTTGTAACTTTTTGACTTATCCGGTCAGAAATATTACACAGACTTGTGTTAGACAGATGTATTTTAATTCTTCCGGATTCAGAATACGTTCTGGATCACTTCCAAAAATTGAATCAGCTCGTCCTTGGACTACCACCTATCATCCTACCAAATTTCGTGCCAAATCTGTTATAACTTCTTGAGTTATCTTGTTAACAGACAGTCAAATGGGCAGGCAGGGGCGAAAGCATAACCTCCTTGGTGGATGTAACTGTTACCACTAGATGGCGAATGACCTTTAGCAGAAATAATGTAGAGTCCCTTAACGGGGAGAATTGCAGCAACTCAAGCTGCGTTGCGATGCCATTCAGTCATCATTGTGTGAGACTGCTCAACTAAAGCTGGCTGCGTAAGATTGTACTGTGCATGGCTGGAAATCCTGGTGGGATATTTTTCCTTCTTATAAGGCGGCAAATTGAGAGATCTTTTCACTCTTTTCTCTTTTTCATATTTTTTATAATGGGGGAAGGGAAACAAATTCATTTCAGGGAAGAAAAAAATCTGGAATACAGCAAGCAATGGAATCAATAAGCAGAAAGGAGGAACATGTTCATGAATGAGAAGAGAAAATGGAAAAACTGGATGATGACCAAGAGTGATGTAATGAATTTCACTCCCTTCTTTAGAAGCATTCTGTTGTATTTTAGGCCGTTTCTCCCTGTGGTAAAAGAAGCATCCCTTCATACAGTCATTCCTCTGCCTTTGTTTGCCATTATTTCGTTTGTTTTTCACTATTTTTTTTTTTTTTTGGTCTATTATACATTAAACAAACAAAAAATCCTTTTACAGTATATTATTAATTTGACATATATTTCATTAAGTACATGAAAGAGGGCGTTTTCCATGAATACCAAAACTACCGGTTACCTTTATGGGTACGAACAACAGCACCTAATAATTCGACGAGAACAACTTGGCTCCGGATGTCACGCGACCAGTTTTTTTTTTAAATTTTTTTATTAAGAGGTCATTTTTTAGGGTCTTTCTGTGCGGTCACAGCTCTTTGGTCACGCTTCCAGTTCCAATGCTTCGGCGTCAATGAGAAAATATGAATGGGGTATCCTAACATCGGCAAATATAAAGTCAGTGAATAAAACTGTCGCCTGGGATGGTGTTCGTTTTGTTTACGGAGATAACAAACGCATTTCTTTTCAACCACATAAAAATGAAACATTCCGTATCCATAAACTGTGCATACTGCCGTCGATATGCAATCATGCACAATAACTGGACGACGATTGAATGGGTTGATGATCTGAGATCTGTCGATGATGTAGTTCCGTAGCCTGTTATTTCGACCTTTGCATGCCAACAGTGACATTCACCTTTAAGGGTCTGAAAGCCTTTAATTTGATAAAAGATTTGGCGTATTCAACCGCAAAATCACAAAAAAAAAAAAAAAAAAAAAACCCGACGCTTTCTACGCGGCAGTTTAATCGTGGATTTTCGAAAACCCCATTAATTTTTCCAGTTGACACTGAATCGCTGGAACCAGAACTAAAATAATGCAAACGAAGCCGCAAACAAATTCACGCGACACTGACTTTCTATTAACGGACTCGGGGCACGAGCTGTGGCTGTCCGTGAAGTGACTGCTCTGTTCCTGTGTAATAATGCACGCGGTTGTTAGCCATGAGGGGATAAATCTCGCATCGCGAAACTGAGCCGCCTGACCCCTACAGTCTGTAGCTGTCGTTGTGTTCTCACGAACAGAGGACCAATGCATGTCAGAGGGGAAAACCCCTCTCATTTGACAAATGTTCTCTAATAAGGGAGATTCTTTTTATGTCTATCTAGAATCTTTCAGGAATGTTTTCTACGGAAATAACTGCGCTACAATAAATGTATTCAGTCTCCTGAGAAACGCGGAATGTATTATCGGATACTAGAGCTCTTTCCCGTCCTCCAAAGTGCCTATAACACTTTCAATTAATCTGAACAGTCACTAATATGAGGCAAGGATAATTTTCAGTTAAATTTCTAATACTGATATTTCAATTTACTCTTCTGCTCGAAAGCAAATGACTCATTTGAAAAGGTGTTAAATTTTGAAAAAGGAGAAGAAGCGTACTTCTTCGCATCGCAGCGTTCATATTGGCCGTTATAATAATTTCCTTTGATTTTATTTAAATTTAATGAGTCGAAACTTCAATTTTATTAAGTCGGAGACCTAAATGCAAGGCGACGGTGCTTTGCACTGTATACAGCATGAAAATTGGCAGGACCTCAGTACACTGTCAGCCAATCACGCCTTCAGACTTTTTGCGATCGCTCAATTTAACAACAGACTGTTCAGTTTAGGAGGTAAGCAATGATTCAACACATCTGTGGTAGTCTTTGGCATTCAGCCGAAATTCTCCTAAGGGGGAATATATTCATCGAAATACCAACTTTTTAAAGATACTGTTGTCCGCTTTAACTCTCTGGCTGCCCGAGACGGTCTCAGATGTTACTTTTACATGTTTAAATCCTGGTAGTTTGGCTTTCTCTGCATTTCTGTATTTGCTTTCCTCTGTAATAAAATGTGTGAAATCCCTGAGTGTTCACATCGCATTATTCTGCTGGTGTGTTTCCCTGTTTCTCTTTAGAGATCAGACAGGGAGCCTTTATTTCTCTGTGTTCAGCCTATGCTTTAGAACTACTGTGTACTGTGTGTGTGTGTGTGTGTGTGTGGTTGTGTTGGCATGTATACATGTGTATTTACAGTGTGTGTATCTGTGTGGGTGCATAGGAGTGTGTGTTCACATGTGTGTTTACAAAGTGTGTGTGTGTGTGTGTGTGCATGATACGTGTGTTTAGTGTGCGTATGTGTGCAAACGTGTGTTCACAGAATGCGTGCATGTGTTAAGGTTAGGGTAAGGGTTTGGGTTAAAGTAAGAATTAGGGATCTGTTAAAGTTAGGATAAGGGTTTGGCTTAAAGTTCAAATTAGGGATTTGTTAAGGTTAGAGAAAGGGTTTGGGTTATAAAGTTAGAATTAGGGATTTGTAAAGGTTAGAGTAAGGGTTTGGGTTAAATTTAGAATTAGGGATATATTAAGGTTAGGGTAAAGGTTTGGGTTAAGATTAGAATTAGGGATATGTTAAGGTTAGGATAAGGGTTTGGCTTAAAGTTAGAATTAGGGATATGCTAAGGTTAGGATAAGGTTTAGACCCTGCGTGCCACTGTGGGTGGGTATTTATAAATCTGACTTTCAACGTACACCCACAGAGACACTGCTCGATCCATTGACTTCAGGCA
This sequence comes from Gymnothorax javanicus, assembly GCA_029692085.1. Taxonomy (NCBI): domain Eukaryota; kingdom Metazoa; phylum Chordata; class Actinopteri; order Anguilliformes; family Muraenidae; genus Gymnothorax; species Gymnothorax javanicus. The sequence continues at coordinate 142,621,390 of CM056197.1, read as the reverse complement.
TATTTTTTCGCTCTACGTCTGTAACTTTTCCCCAACTCTTCGGATCGAAACAAATCAAAATCACGTACCTTCCTAGCGTACCTTCCGCGAGCGGGCGGTAGATGCCTTCCGTTGGAGATATGAGCAAGACTCAGTGACGCGGTTCAAACACTTGTCGCCATGTCTTCTAATGGGAATGCCTTGCACCGTTGCATGTCGGGATTAGAAGATGGTGACAAGTGTTTGAACCCGTTTGAAATGCGCTCTTTGGAGGAATTTTTGCTCATATCTCAAGACGAAGGCATCTACCGGGCGTACGTTCAATGCTGAGTCTAGCTGTCTTAGCTAGGAAGGTATGTGCGTTTGATTTGTTTCGATCCTAAAAAAAGTTGGGGAAAAGTTACAGACGAGAGCGAAAAAAAAGTATGCCTGAAGTCAATGGATCGAGCAGTGCCTCTGTGGGTGTACGTTGAAAGTCAGATTTATAAATACCCACCCACAGTGGCACGCAGGGTCTAGTAAGGGTTTGGGTTTGGCATACGTTACTTACTGTTAAGATTAGGGACAGGCTGTAGAGACACACAAAGAATGAATGTAAGTCAATATAATGTCCACACAAAGATATAAATACAAGGATGTGTGTGTGCGTGTGTGTGCGTACGCAATAAGTGTTTGGGCATATATGGTGTGTAAGGGTTAAAAGTATGTGCATCTAGCAGAACACTGCTTGCAACTGCAGCTGCTCAAGTTTTTGGGAGATGTGTTCCTTCAGGACTACAGCAGTAAACCTCAGGGCTGGAACCCCCCCCCGAAGGACGAGCTGTGTTATTACACCCAACAACATACCTGCAGAGGTCGGGAGGTGTTCAGTGCTGCCTTGAAAACCGCTGGAGATTAGTAAACCTTAATACAGCACCAAGTACTCCTCTTTATGTTTCAGTGAACGCACACACGTACACAGTGGTGTAGAAGAGGTGATGTCTCCCTCTGACGTCAGCATGGAGTACTGCAGGAGCCAGGACCAGAACAGCCGCTTTCGATTCGGCTGAACAGGGGTAAACTGGATTTCCAGCTGATAAAGGACCTGTAAATCTTACAGGGGAGGGAATAGGAGTATATTACCGCGAAATCCCTCATTTCAGCTGTAAGCGAGATTCTGACATCAACAAACGGGACAAACCACTTAAATTGACCATTGGTGGCGATTGGTCAATACTGACTTCAGTTGATTTGGATTTGTCTTCAGTGCTGTTTTTCTTTGAAACTCCAAAAGTGTTTTGAGGACGAAAGAAATTCACCGACCCTTCAATTACCCTTGGGGTGAGTAGATGATGAGTAAATTTTCATTTTTTGGTGAGCTATCCCTTTAAACTACGGAAGTGAAGCTGAGGTCTCATCGAGTAGAAAATGGGCTTGAACTGAATTCTCTGTCAGCGCTGTTTAAAAGAAAAACATGTGGCCAAAACCCAGGGCCAGTATCAGAATCAGGGTGAGATGCAGAGTGCAAAATCACAGCCCGTCCTGCAGATTTATCACGAGCCGCTGGGCCCAGAAGAGTTCACTCTCACACACAGTCTCCCAGGGTGTCTCTAACAAACCGGCTCTATTAAATGCCTCTGAGCCCAAAATAACTCCTCACGAGTCACCATAAATTGCTACACCTCCCAGTGCACTACTTACCCCCGATCTCAGTGCAAGACACACTACAGACTACATGCAACTCACCACAACCCTCAGTGCACTACAAACCTCCCACCTCAGTTTAAACACACTACAGAGTACACACAACTCACTGCACCTCCCAGTGTACTACAAACCTCCCACCTCAGTTTAAACACACTACAGAGTATACACAACTCACTGCACCTCCCAGTGTACTACAAACCTCCCACCTCAGTTTAAACACACTACAGAGTACACACAACTCACTGCACCTCCCAGTGTACTACAAACCTCCCACCTCAGTTTAAACACACTACAGAGTACACACAACTCACTGCACCTCCCAGTGTACTACAAACCTCCCACCTCAGTTAAAACACACTACAGAGTACACACAACTCACTACACCTCCCAGTGTACTACAAACCTCCCACCTCAGTTTAAACACACTACAGAGTACACACAACTCACTGCACCTCCCAGTGTACTACAAACCTCCCACCTCAGTTTAAACACACTACAGAGTACACACAACTCACTGCACCTCCCAGTGCACTACAAACCTCCCACCTCAGTGTTACACATACAACCCCAATTCCGAAAAAGTTGGGATGAAGTGTAAATTGTGAATATAATCAAAATGCAATGACTTTCAGATCACATGAGCCAATATGTTATTTACAATAGAACATAGACAACATTTCAAATGTTGAAACTGAGACATTTTACATTTTTATCCACAAAATGAGCTTATTTCAAATTTTCTGCTGCAACAGGTCTCAAAAAAGTTGGGACACAGGCAAAAAGGGGCTGAAAAAGCAATTAATATATAAGAGAATCAGCTGAAAGAACAATTAGCAAGTAATTAAGTTAACTGGCATCAGGTGTGTAACACAATTGGCTATAATAGGGATGTCTCAGAGAGGCTGAGTATCTCAGAAGTAAAGATGCCCAGAGGCTCTCCAACCTGTGAAGGTTTGCATAAAAAAATTGTGGAATACTTTAAAAACAATGTTCCTCAATGTCAAATTGCAAAGGCTTTGAAGGTCTCATCATCGACAGTGCATAACATCATCAAAAGATTCAGAGAAAATGGAAAAATCTCTGTGCGTAAGGGACAAGGCTGAAGACCTTTACTGGATGCCCGTGATCTTCAGGCCCTCAGACACCACAGCATCACCCACCAGCATGATTCTGTCATTGACATTACTAAATGGGCCCAGGAATACTTCAACAAACCACTGTCTGTAAACACAGTCCGCCGTGCCATCCACAGATGCCACCTAAAACTCTATCATGCAAACAGGAAGCCATTGTTGAGCATGATCCAGAAGCGCCGCCGTGTTCTGTGGGCCAAGACTCATTTAAAATGGACTGTAGCAAAGTGTCCTGTGATCAGACGGGTCCAAATTTGACATTCTTGTTGGAAATCATGGGCGTCGTGTCCTCCGGGCTAAAGAGGAGAAAGACTACCCCTCCTGTTATCAGCGTTCGGTTCAAAAGCCAGCATCTCTGATGGTATGGGGATGCATTGGTGCATATAGTGAGGAACACTTGCATGTTTTAAAAAGCACCATGAATGCTGAAAGGTATATAAAGGTTTAAGAGCAACATATGCTCCCCTCCAGATGACATCTATTCCAGGGAAGGCCTTGGGTATTTCAGCAGGACAATGCAAAACCACATACTGCAGCTACTACAACAGCATGGCTTCGTAGTAGAAGAGTCCGTGTGCTGAACTGGCCTGCCTGCAGTCCTGATCTTTCACCGATTGAGAACATTTGGCGCATAATTAAACGAAAAGTCCGTCAAAGGACACCCAAAACTCTCCAGCAGCTGGAAGCCTGTATTAAACAAGAGTGGGATCAAATTCCAATGGCTAAACTCAAGAAACTTGTCTCCTCAATGCCCAGATGACTCCACTCTGTGTTAAAAAGAAGAGGGGATGCTACACCACGGTAAACAGGCCCCTGTCCCAACTTTTTTGAGACCTGTAGCAGCCATCAAATTTGAAATGAGCTCATTTTGTGGACAAAATTGTAAAATTTCTCAGTTTCAACATCTGCTATGTCATCTCTGTTCTATTGTGAGGAAAATACTGGCTGGTGTGATTTGAAAGTCATTGCGTTTTGATTTTATTCACAATTTACACTTTGTCCCAACTATTTCGGAATTGGGGTTGTACTACAGAGTTCACACAACTCACCACACCTCCCAGTGTAACACAAATCTCCCATCGTAATTATGCATTAGTAACTCAGAAATCTTGTGGTTTTTGGAAGTAACGGTGGGGATGCCCTCTTGGGGATTTTAATTAGAATACCTGACTTAATGTACCTGTTCTTCAGCTGTTACTGTGCTTAAGCTTTATTGAATTGATTTCTTGTGGTCTTGAGTGAGTTTGTAAAAAAGTTCATTACTCATCCATATCTGTAAAGCTTTCATTCTGTCAAACTGGTTTTTAGTTTTATATGTGTATATATATATATATATATATATATATATATATATATATATATATATATATATATGTGAGGTCCAGTCTCCAAGATTCTGAATTATTGTAACTTACCTCTACTTACTGGTCTGAGACTTAACAACCTTGGTTCTATTATTATAGAAGTAATTATAGTGCCATTAACCGTAATGCAAATCACTAGCTTGGTTTTGCGTTGTGTGTATGTGCACGCGCATGTTAATTATGCAGACTGAGAGGTGTGCTGAACTCATCTCTATGGTGACCAGCTGTGGCAATGGAAAGACAGGCTCAGTCATCGGCTGAGTAACCAACTGCTGCAATTCACACCAGAGGTCCTTACCTTCTGCTGCCTGTCAGTCTTGGCTCCTCTCTGTAGTGTAGGGGTCTCAAACTGGTCTGTAAAAGGACCACAGGCTGCAGGTTTTCAACCCAACTGAGCAGATGCACACCTGATACAACTAATTTAATCAACTGATCTTAGCCTGCACAGTTCAATAGTTATATCAGGTGAGCTTCTGCTCAATTGGATTGAAAACCTGCAGCCCCTCGGCCCTTTTACAGACCAGTTTGATGAGACCCCTGCTGGAGAGTGTTTGATGTTCAGGCTTCGTATCATTTTCAGCATTACCAGCAGGGGGCAGACCTGGGCTGTAAATGTAGGGCATTTGGAAGCAATGGAATTGCATCAAGACATTTCAAATGATCTTATTTCATTTAAACAATTTAAGTGATAATGAAACACATGCATTGCTACCAATCCCTAAGTAAAAGAAAATTTCAGCTATAACAACAGTTGCCAAGCCAACGCCATCCACAAACTTCAGCTGTAACAAGTCACTATGCCAGCAACGTCCGCAAACTTCAGTTGTAACAACAGTCGCCATGCCAAGGCCATTCACAAAGTTCAGCAGCAGCATCAGTCACCATACCAGCATCATCCACAAACCTCAGCAGTAAAAATAATCGCAGTGCCAACATTGTCTGCAAACTTTACCTGTAACAACAGTCGCTAAGGCAACATCATCTGCAAACTTCAGCAGTAACAACAGTTGCCATGCCAACGTAGTCTGCAAATTTCACCTGCGCATACAGTTGCTGTGTCAATATCATCTGCAAACTTCAGCAGTTTCAACAGTTGCCATGCCAACAGTCTGCAAACTTGTCTGCAAAAATTGTCTGCAAGTTACATCTGTAACAACAGTTGCCATGTCAACATCATCTGGAAACCTCAGCAGTAACAACAGTCGCCATGCCAGCATCCTCCACAAACAACTGCTATAACAACAGTAATCATTAAGCTGTAATAATAGTCGCCATGCCAGCAACATCTGCCAACTTCAGCTGTAACAACAGTAACCATGCCAATGCCATCCGCAAACTTAAGCTGTAACAGTCGCCATGCTAACAACATCTGCAAGCTACAGCTGTAACTACAGTCACTATGCCAACATCATCTGCAAACTTCAGCTGTAACCACAGTTGCCATACCAACATCATTTGCTTGCTACAGCTGGAATTTCAGCCACCATTCCAACTTCTTGCACCAACTACAGCGGTGTTGATAGTCATCATGCCAACATCATCGATAAGCTACAACTGTGATGACAATTGCCATGCCAAGACCATCAACAAGCTATTGCTGTGATGATGGCGACCATGCTAACTCTATCTGAAAAGTGCAGCTCTGTTGAAGGTTGCCATGCAAGCTCCAGCTGCAACAAAGGTCGCCATGCTGACACCATCCACAAACTACAGCTGTGACTGTGGTTGTCATGCCTGCACCATCAGAAAATTGCAGCTGTAACCACAGTTGCCATGCAGACACTACCTACAGACTACAGCCAAGGGAATGGTTGCCATGCCAACAGTATCTGAAACTGCTACTTCTAGGACAATATCCACCCCAGCAGCATTTGCAAACAGTGGCTTTATGGTTACTGTTGATATGCTGATAACCTCTGCCAGCTACAGCTGGGGCACCGGTCGTCATGCCAACCCCCTCCCTTTGTTTTCATGACACTTTACTGGTTTTAAGTGCGTGATTATTTTACTTTTTTTTTTTTCAGAAAGACTGTCTTTTTGTACATCCGTACAGTTGAGCTGTGCTTTCTCATCTCACTAACGCACTGATCTGGGAGGAGGATGGAAAAAAGCGAGGGAGGTCAGGGAGCGAGAGAGATGGGTGGACCCCACCCAAGCAGGTGGGGGTGGGAGCCCATGTATGTGTCTGGAAGAATACAGTGTGTTATCAATGATTGACAGGTCCTGTCAGAAAGGAAGTGTTAGAACATTTGTTACCTTAGAAGGATTACTTTCAGACATGCAAAATCCAGTTGTGTGTAAATTCATATCTTGTAAATAAATTTTGATATTTATCTCTAATATGAAATACATTTATGCCTTATCTTCTGATCTGTATGGTATTTCTGATATTTTGAGAGATTTTTCTGGCCTCTTGCACACTTGTCATTATCATTTTTATAGATGCTGGAGGTTTACTGTTAGCTTTTTTGAAAATCATTCTTTATCTTGGTGAGCTCCACAGAATACACATCACTGTTTGGTAATGAAGCAGTGACAGAAACACGAGAAAGAAGTGCAAGAAGACTGATTGAGAGATGGTGTGAATCTCAAGGATCATTTCTGGGTTTTGGGCCCAATCGCAGAAAATGTCTGCATTTTCCCCGTAGAAACCCAAAGTCACCCCTCCAGACACATCTCCGGAACACCGTGAGGCACAGGTATTGATCAGCTGTTCGGCAGTAGAGTTACGTTGCCTTAAGCTGCTTTCACACCGGACGCGAAACGAATTTTTCGCACAACAGATTACATTCAAAGTCAATGCAAAGACGCGAATTGCATTGACTTTGAATGTAATCCGTCGTGCGGAAAATTCGTTTCGCGTCCGGTGCGGAAGCATCTGGACAGCGAGATCCCCTGTCACAGCATTTCAGTGCGTGTTTGCTTTATATACTGTGCTGCTGGTACCCAAGGTTATAGCCTGATCTTTGGAGGCGGGCTTTCTCCGTGGGTCCTGATCTGTGATTGGTGGGGTTAAGTACACACGGTTTTCCCATTGGACGGCATTGTAGACTACAACGTTCTGGAAAAATCTGTCCGTGGGAGCTGGGAGAGTTTCTGGAAACTTCATTTCTAACAGTACTGAAGGAATAAGGAGTGTTAAAGATGATTTACATGTTAAAGGAGCTGTGTCAAGATTAATGTGCATGCTCACAACTTTGAACGAAGTAAATCTGCCCAAATTGCAAGTCAAAATCTAGAAATATTTTTCTTCTTCTATGATTAGTGGAGATGGCAAACAGCTTACATTGTTCATATCCTTTAGCTAAAGCTTAAAATAGCACTTTGAAACCTCAAATTTCAATAAACAGCATACGACTGGAGTAACTAAAATACAATACAAAACCAAGAAGGATTGGCAAGGAAGGAGTCAGATTATGACTTGCAGTTAAGCAGGTTCACTTTGTTAGGATGTAAGTTTTGACCATGCGCAGTGATTGTGGCACAGCTCCTTTAAGTGTCCACCAAAATATTATTATTATTATTTTTTTTTTTAATTTGGCATGCTTTACCGAGTGAGCTATCCGGCAGCTCCAAAATATTATTTTTACCTCTGCCTAATTCGCAAGTTCAAAAAAAAAGAAAGCTTAGAATCCCTAGTGTTGGGCACATTCAACATTAGCAAATACTTACACTGTGCTTTGTATCGATAAGTCTGTTACTAAACTGGGACTTATACTGTGCTGTATATCTGTTACTCACTCAATACTTAAACTGCGCTGTGTATCTGTAAGTCGGTTACTGACCGAATACTTGCACTGCTCTGTGTACCTGTAAGTCTGTTGCTGACCCAATCAATACTTACACTGTGGTGTGTATCTGTAAGTCTGTTACTGACCCGATACTTACACTGTGGTGTGTATCTACTGTATAATTGAAGCAAGCACTCAAGACACCTGAATCACTTTCCTTCCATGTATATTTAATGCCTCATACATTCAGTGCAATTAATTTTAGCTTCCTTCTTTTTTTAAAAACAGTTTATCGTGTAATGATGACTCCAAAGAATTACCAAACAAGCATCCTTTCTCCAGGAGAGCAGGACAAGGTTAAGCAATAATAAAAGGGAGACACTTTACTTGTTCCCTCAATCCAGTGTTGCCTGTAACCACTGACAATAAGACGGACGCACACACACACACACACACACACACACACACACACGCACAGCACGCAAGGCTGCACACACATAAACGTGCACACCTACACACAGAAACAAACACACAGAGGCGGCATGAATCACACACTAACAGCAATAACTCCTGCACGCAGCAGAGGGGCGCTGTGCCGTGTTTCAGTCGAAGTTGAGCACGTGTCCGTCGAAGTGTGTGTTGACATGTCTCTGGAACACGGCGGGCGGGCAGTCCAGGGGGAACTGCTGGCTGCAGACCGGACACATCTTCCAGTGGCTCTCGACGTGTTCTTCAAACATCTGCTGCTCGTAATGCGGGGGGAACACCACCTCACACACACACACACAACACCTTCTGCAACGATTCACTGTGAGAAAGAATACACACCGCACACGCTTCTGTGTGTCGCCACACACACACACACACACACACACACACACACACACACCACCTCATAGAGTGGGCAACGATTCTGTCCGTCGTCACTGTTAGAGAGAATACACACCGCATTACATACACACACACACACCACTTCACAGAGCGGGCAACTGTCCAAACCGGTCCAATGGGCCCCACACGCTAAATGTTTTTTTAAGAGTTCCGCTCAGATGATTCCTCATCTGCATACCAGGCATGTACACTGCTCCTGCGATGCTCAAACCATTTTGACGACTCTGATTGGTCACTTTCAACGCGATCTCACCTACACCACCTCCATCAAAATTGACTGAAGGGCAAGCAGACAGTTTGAGCTGAGACAATACTTTGTGGGCAATTTCAGCTACACAAAACCATTGTGTCTGTGATCGCGTATTACGTTACTCTTTAGATTATATGGCCATCTTGCTAGCTAGCTAGCACTATTCAAGGAAAAGCTTTGTTAATACTCGTCATGTTCAAGTGATGCCATTTGATTTTTGCCCTAACTTCACAAGATAGTTCGCTGTAACAGCGATTGCTCTTGAGATAGCAAGCTAGCAAATTAGCTGAAATGTCCTAAAAATCTGAAAGTATAGTTCAGATGCGCGAAAGCGCAGCAAAATATATCAAAGAAGTTCATGCATATTACAGCTAGCTAAGTGAACAAAGTTAGGGCAAAACCAAATCATATCGCCCACAAAGATTGTCCGCGGGTAGCATTAGCTAGCTAGTGAGTAACGTAACTTAATATGGTAATACACAAAGCGGTATAATCAAAGACGGAACAGAATAGCCAGTATCTGTATGCCAATGAGGAGCATTGTTTTTCAGCCACATAACAAATGCATTGCTTACAGTTGCGCAGTGGCGGGTGGTGGGCAGAGAACAAGGAGGGCGATAAACATGTCTTTAAACTGCTTATTAGTCTTGATCTGTTTTCAGTCAATTTCCTGGTAAAAGACACTTGAAGTCTCCCCTCTCAGGTGTAGCTAATTGTCTTCGTTAAGACGAGAAATCAAACGCACCAGTTGAACGCAAAAAAGAGCGCATTTCAATCTTTTTCAATTAAACAATCATTACGCTCAGGTTTGACGACTTGCTTAGGATGCGACAAAATTTAACGCGGAAAATCCACAGTGGTTTTTTTCGTGAAGAAGTTACCCTATTTAGGCATGTGAATTAAACATTTTATAGAATTTATTATTCACTCGCCTAAACATTTCATTATAAGGGAAACTAGCATGTTGACCAAGAACGATGATTGAAATCGGGTCACTAATGTCATCCGTTTCAAGGGATGTTTTCCGCCCCCTCGGTTTTCCGTCCACCGCCCGCCACTGCAGTTGCGATGTAAATACTTTGCCTTCAGTGTACTTTGTCAATAACCAAAAGTAACGCATCCAACGTGGTTGCAAAAGTTAAAACAGGTGGTTAGGCATCACTGGCGCAATGTAATTGGCTGGTATGCATGGTATGCTAGCGAGGAACGCCATCTGTGTGGACTGGAGCAATGTAAATAACTCTATAATCTTTGCCCAGTGTTCTAAAGTGGTCTCTTTGTGCTTTTGAAGCATTAAAATTCGCCAGATCCATGCTGCAGCATGGGGGGCTAACTCAGGCTATGCTGCGGGAGGGCCCCAGGCGTTTTCCTTACGGTGCTGATGTGTGTGATTGATAGTGTATACGTGTGTGTGTGTGTGTTCTTGTTACCTGAAGCAGAAGCTGCTGCTGGTGTGCAGAGGGCTGGCAGGACGACAATCCTGAGCCTGCTCTGCATCTCCATCCTGCTGAGGGGGAGGGAGAGAGAGAGAGAGGGAGAGAGGGAGGGAGTGAATGAGCACTTTACCACAGGTGACTTTACTGATCCAATGCACACTATATGAATGTTATCACAGGTGAGTTCAATCACGTAGGGTGGCTCATTGGCGTGTGTCAGGGAGATGTGTGAGTTTAGCGTCAGGGTGGTGTGTGTGTGTGTGTGTGTGTGTGTGTGGATGGAGTCACAGGTAAGGGTTTTGGGGTTGTGGGGCTCCCTCACGTCGCTGCGCTGATCCGGCTCCTCCAGGCCGTCGGGGGGGTTGAGATTGCGGGAGGGCTGGATGCAGACGACCGGGCTGTCCCAGGACGGGGAAGGCGAGGGGGGCGTCCTGACCCGGCTCTCCTGCGGCGCTTCGTTACCAGGGGGCGCCTCACAAACCCCGGCATCTGGGGAGGGAGGAGTACAAGACGGTTACATTTATTTACAATGTGTCATGATAGTGTCACATCGTGGCATAAAGTATCATAACAGTGTCATGTTGAGGTCAAAGTATTGTGACGGATCTGACGGAAAGCAATAGTAAATACGGGGAAGGTAGGGTTTCCTCCAGGGGCCTGTCTCACGAAGCTGGATTTCAGTTTAGCGAGGTAACTTCTGGATTAACCCTGGGTTTTCTGTATCACGGAGCTGGTTCCCTTCTTAGCGGGGTATGTTGCCGTGGTAACTTATGCTGAATGCCTAACCTGCTCTGGAGCAGGTTAAGTTCAGGATAAGATCTCAGCGGGTATATAAGACCACCTACTGGCCAATCATCTTGGAAAAATGGCCTGCCCATTTCTTGAGAATCCCGTGGAGGAAGCCGCATGGATAGTGAGAGGAGCGCTCCGGAGAGAGTGGCCTACATGAGAAGTGGCAAAAGATTTTTTTTTTCTCTAATGTATGATCAGCAGCAACAGATTGCTTGTAAATGTATATGACAGTTTGAATTTATTGTTACCTCTATCGAGGACAGCATTTGTGTAGGTGGAGGTAGCAGCGTTAAAGTGAGGGTCTCACTATCCACTGCGCAAATAAAAAAAAAAAAAAAAAAATTATAATAATAACTACATGTTACTTAAGCTACTTTCACAATAAAAGGATAATTGTGTTTTAAAAGCAGCCCGGTGTTTTAACATTTGGCGCACTGAAACATGCCATGTACATATGCCTAGCCCCATTCGTGCCTCCGAGGGCTTGTTTTAACATTCTGACATTTACTGGCCCAGCGGAGTCACATGCCGTGCCATTAACAAAACCTGCATTAAAGATTTGTTCGGCACCAACCATTCATCTTAACTCCCTCTCGTTCGAAAAATAAGACTGGAAAAGGAAAAACGTCACCCCTGAAATCTAACTTCCTGCCCAGAATCGTTCACGGCACAGCCAGGTCTCTCACGCGCCAGCCAATCAGCGCGCGTGTCACAATTTCATGGCTGTGCCGTGAACGATTCTGGGCAGGAAGTTAGATTTCAGGGGTGAAGTTTTTCCTTTTCCAGACTTATTTTTCGGAACGCGAGGGAGTTACGATGAATGGTTGGTGCCGAACAAAACTTTAATATGTCGTTGTTACGCCGATACCAGACACAAGGTAAGACAAAAGAAAGTTTTGACGCTGGCAGCGGTAGAAGACAAGTGGTGTTGGCGATTTCCATTTTTTCAGGTTTTATCAATGGCAAGGCATGTGACTCCGCTGGGCCAGTGAATGTCAGAATGTTAAAACAAGCCCTCGGAGGCACGAATGGGACTATACATATGCCGTGCTTTGTGAGCCGCTACCTCCACCAGGGTCTGATGAGACTCCCCCTCCACACCCTCCGAAATGGGGCGACCATTATAAGATAAGGCCAACTCCTCCGCAGGAGTGTACGGTTATGTAGGAGGACCCCCTCCCGTCTTTTTGTCACATTTTTTCCTGTAAGCTGCACACAATATCAAATCAGTTCCATTGTGATCATTCTACGGAGAGACGGTGTCAAAGGTAAAGCTTTGTGCATGTTGTAGTGTAGACTATGTGTATATTGTTCACATCATATGTAGCCTGGAAGATATAATAAACTTACTGACCGCTTTGAACTATGTTCTTGTATTTATTTTTTTACTTGCTCCCAAGTCCTTTTGGCTCCACTGGGGTTGCAACTGAAATGAGGTTAAATTGTCAAAAAGAATAAAAGAAAATCGAAACAGGCTCATACATTTGAGAGACACAGTGGTGATTTAATATTACAATCCCAGTAACTTGCGCATTGACAGAGTCGGCGATGTTTTGCCAAGATTCCTTGCGGCTTCTGGCAGCTGCAACAGTGTTGCTTTTTGCCTGAATGATGTCTTTATATTCTTCATACATCCTTAAACTCATTGTTTGCTCCTCCGTCGAGAAATAAGTTGCTCTCTGCGGCTTCTCCGTGGTGCGCAATTGGTTAAATGGAGTTAACACCGCCCCTTTTATGTGCACGAGCACAGATCTAGATTGGAAACTCCTGGGTTCGCTTAACAAGTTGATAACCGGCTTCGTGAGACCGATAATCAAGACCGCGGATGTCTGGTTAAGTGCAGCTAGGTAACTGAGGGAAACTCTGGGTATGTTAATCCAGCTTCGTGAGACAGGCCCCAGGACTTCTTGAAACTGTGGCGGAGGGCTTCAGCGTCGGGTCAAAACTCAGCATTATCAGGTGTGGCCGGTTTTCATTAATCAGCACGCAGGCGATGTAATAATTGAAGTCTATGTGCACGGAGGTTTATCAGTGTGTCACGGTGGATTTCACATATAATATGAATAGCGATTATGACTCCGGACTCCGGAATTGGAATTAAATAATCATGAAGATACAATTAGGTAGAGCAGGATGTGCTCACAGCAAACACAGAAGAGAAGAGATACAACGACTATAAAAAAGCAATTAAGACCTGAAATTGAACTTGACTGCCTGAGAAGTACAGGAGGACGATTCAGGCTGCTTTTGAGGTACTGGGTGGAGATATTTGAGGGGTACGATTGCGTTCTAAATGGCATCGACCTCGTCACTCCATATTTCTATGTCAGTCAATCACTCTAATGAGAGTCCACTTGATCGTGTTCATAAAATACTATCTTTTTTGTAGCCCCGAGCATTGGCTTATCCAACCTTCCTCGGAATGGTAGCATGACTCCAGTAAAAACATAATTTTCTTTCTAAACTAGACAACGTGTACGTGTATAGCGTATAGCCAATATGACGACGGACTTTTGCAGGCACAGAACGAACCCAAATAAGCAGAAAAACTAATATGCATCGATGAAAGAAATCACCTTTATGCGACATTAGCTTGAAAAAAAAAAATAAAGATTTAAACATGGGATTTAAAACTATGAACTACTGGGAGATCTGGAAGACATCTATAAAGAGTTCTGACTCGTCAGGCTTTAAAAACAGAATTGAAAACAATTTTCTCAGTATTTCACTGTATTATAACTATGGAACATCAGGGTACTTTCAGAGAACACAACCCGTGTGTGACGTCTCGGGAAATGAGACTGTCGGCGGACTGGTTACGCTGGAAAAGGAGCAACATTTTGAAAGCGAATATCAAGTAGCATTATTTTTTTCTCTTGTTATATGAGCGAATACCTTCAACATATCATGAAATTGCCATAACGGACCATTTTTATGGGTACCTATTTTCTTTGAATCCCTAAGTATAATCAGTTTCACATGCATTACGGTGGATTTCCCCACTAGTGACACGGAAATTGATTATGACTCGGGAATTCTCACGCTTGTCTTTACTGAAGGATTGAAAGCAATGGAATTGCATAAAGATGTTTCAAATGGTCTTTTTTCATTTAAAAAATTTAAACGATCATGAAACACATGCATTGTTTCCAATCCCTGAGTAAAGAGAAGCACGAGAAGTCCTGAGTCATAATCGCTTTCCATAGTGAGGTCCACCTTCACGCAAGTGAAACTAAAATTTCAATGCACAAGGATTTTAATTCCGCGTGAGAATCTAATTAATAAGCGTTCATTGAATAATTGCGGACTACGGTGAATAAGCCTAAAAAATCATGATGAGTATCGAATCGTGAGACTTGGCATCTCTGTCATACAGATCAAAGACAACGCATGATAGTATCGAGACAATAAGACACCCACCACCAATTGGTATCCGTGGGGGAGGGGGTAGTGAGGGGGAGAGAATTACATTCTGTAAAAATGATCGGATCTGTGGGGGAGGCCTTCAAAATATTCCGTCATTATTACATGATAGTAAAAAATCCGTCAATAGACGGAAAATATTCGTATCTGTTAACATGATAGTACCTCTGGTGGGGAGAGAAGTATCATGATCGTACATGTGAGGAGAGAATTATCATGATCGTATCTGTGGGGAGAGGAGTATCATGCATGATAGTATCCGTGGGGATAGATGTATCATGATAGTATCTGAGGGGAGAGAAGTATCATGCATGATAGTATCCGTGGGGGGAGATGTATCATGATAGTATCTGTGGGGAGAGAAGTATCATGATAGTATGTATCATGATAGTATCTGTGGGGGGAGTATCATGATAGTATCATGATAGTATCTGTATCTGTGGGGGGGAGAGATAGTATCATCATGATAGTATCTGTGGGGGGAGTATCAGATAGTATCATCATAGTATCTGTGGGAGAGAAGTATATCATGGGGATAGTATCTGTGGGGGGGGAGGAGTATCATGATAGTATCTGTGGGGAGAGGGGGATTATCATGATAGTATCTGTGGGGAGAGAAGTATCATGATAGTATCTGTGGGGAGAGAAGTATCATGATAGTATCTGTGGGGGGATTATCATGATAGTATCTGTGGGGGAGAAGTATCATGATAGTATCTATCTGTGGGGGAGAAGTATCATCATGATAGTATCTGTGATAGGGGGGGAGAGTATCATGATAGTATCTGTGGGGGAGAAGTATCATGATAGTATAGTATCTGTGGGGAGGAGTATCATCATGATAGTAGTATCTGTGGGGGAGAGAAGTATATCATGATAGTATCTGTGGGGAGAGAAGTATCATGATAGTATCTGAGGGGTATCATGATAGTATCATGATAGTATCTGTGGGGAGGAGTATCATGATAGTATCTGTGGGGAGAGGAGTATCATGATAGTATCTGTGGGGAGAGAAGTATCATGAGTATCATGGGGAGATAGTATGATAGTATCTGTGGGGGAGGAGTATCATGATAGTATCTGTGGGGAGAGAAGTATCATGATAGCATCTGTGGGGAGGAGTATCATGATAGTATCTGGGGGGAGGAGTATCATGATAGTATCTGTGGGGGAGAAGTATCATGATAGTATCTGTGGGGAGAGAAGTATCATGATAGTATCTGTGGGGGAGGAGTATCATGATAGTATCTGTGGGGGAGAGAAGTATCTGTGGGGGGAGGAGTATCATGATAGTATCTGTGGGGGAGAGTATCATGATAGTATCTGTGGGGGGAGAAGTATCATGATAGTATCTGTGGGGGGAGGAGTATCATGATAGTATCTGTGGGGGAGGAGTATCATGATAGTATCTGTGGGGGATCATGATAGTATCATGATCATGATAGTATCTGTGGGGGGGGATTACCATGATAGTATCTGTGGGGGATAGTATCATGATAGTATCTGGGGGAGAAGTATCATGATAGTATCTGTGGGGAGAAGTATCATGATGTGGGGAGAGTATCATGATAGTGGGGGAGAGTATCATCATAGATAGTATCTGTGGGGGGAGAGAAGTATCATGATAGTATCTGGGGGGGAGGAGTATCATGATAGTATCAAGTATCATGATAGTATCTGTGGGGGGAGGAGTATCATGATAGTATGGGGGGGGATAGATGTATCATGATAGTATCTGTGGGGAGAGTATCATCATGATAGTATCTGGGGGAGAAGTATCTGTGGGGGAGAGAAGTATCATGATAGTATCTGTGGGAGGAGTATCATGAAAGTATCTGTGGGGAGAGAAGTATCATGATCGTATTTGTGGGGGGAGGAGTATCATGATAGTATCTGTGGGGAGAAGTATCATGATAGTATCTGTGGGGGAGGAGTATCATGATAGTATCTGTGGGGGAGGAGTATCATGATAGTATCTGTGGGGGGGGAGTATCATGAAGTATCATGATAGTATCTGTGGGGAGAGAAGTATCATGTATTGGGGGAGAAGTATCATGATAGTATCTGTGGGGGAGAGGAGTATCATGATAGATTGTATCTGTGGGGAGAGAAGTATCATGATAGTATGATATCATGATAGTATTTGTGGGGGGAGGAGTATCATGATAGTATCTGTGGGGAGATGAATCTATCATGATAGTATCTGTGGGGAGAGAAGTATCATGATAGTATTGTGGGGGAGAGAAGTATCATGATAGTATTTGTATCTGGGGGGGAGAGATCATGATAGTATTATCATGATAGTATCTGTGGGGAGAGAAGTATCATGATAGTATTTGTGGGGGGAGGAGTATCATGATAGTTTCTATGGGGAGAGAAGTATCATGATAGTATCTGAGGGGAGAGAAGTATCATGATTGTATTTGTGGGGGGAGGAGTATCTTGATTGTATTTGTGGGGGGAGGTAGTCAAACATTTCTAATTTCTATGGCGGCGCACACAGTTGCAGCAGCTCAGTGTCCCACCGGTCGGTGCTGTGTTTGGTTGTTTTTGTCCATTTCGTTTTTTTGTTTTATGTACATTCAGTCAAGGGAACAACATCTATAGCCGATATGATCTCCTTTAGATCGGAGTAAGTTACCGAGGGAGTGTAACTAGCGAATTTGTCCGCTTGCGTAAAATCCTAGCAGAAGTAGCGAGGAGACCGGGCTCTCCGTGGATTACTATCCCAGCGGGGAGGAGGCGCAGGCGGCGTCGAGAGAGGAGGAAAAGGCGAGGCTGCAGGGCTGGCACGCTAGCCAGGCTACAGACGCAGCCACTCAAACCACCGCTCCCCAGTCTATTTCTTTCGAATGCCAGATCCCTCGTAAACAAGATGGATGAATTGAGGCTACAAATAGCAGCAAACAACCACGTCAAAGATTCATGCATTCTGCTTATCACCGAGACCTGGCTTCATCAATCCATCCCGGACTCTGCTATCGAGCTAGCAGGCCACACCACATAGCGCCATGACCGAACAGTGGACTCCAGTAAGAGCAAAGGAGGGGGGCTCTGTATGTATGTGAACAACAGCTGGTGAACCAACACAGTGATTACAGACCGTCACTGTTCACCGGACATAGAATATCTGACTGTTAAATGCAGGCCCATTTATCTCCCAAAGGAGTTCACCATCGTCATAATAACAGCTGTTTACATACCACCAGATGCTAAAGCTAACTTGGCTATTGGACTTTTGTATGCTAATATTAGCAACAAACAGAGCTTATACCCGGACACTGTGCAGATCATAGCAGGGGATTTTAATCATGCGGATTTAAAAACAGCACTCCCGAAATTCCACCAGCATGTCAAGTGTGCTACTAGGGGTGACAATACTCTGGACAAAGTCTATTCAAACATCAAAATGGGCTACAGGGCCAGACCTCTACCACACCTGGGCCAGTCTGACCATTTGTCCCTGTTTTTAATTCCTGCATATGCCCCCCTCAAGAAAACTGCTCCCACCATCACAAAGACTGTTGCCACATGGCCAGAAGGTGCCTCTCAGCAGCTGCAGGACTGCTTTGATAGGACCAACTGGGACATCTTTGAACACCAAGACCTGGAAATGTTCACAGACAGTGTTCTTTGTTACATAAAAAACTGCATCGACACTGTCACAGTGGACAAACGCATCCGGTTCTACCCCAACCAAAAGCCCTGGATGACCCGGGAGGTCCAGCAGCTGCTGAAGGAGAGGAACACCGCCTTTCAGGTCCGGCAACAGGGACCACTACAGCACAGCCCCAGCCAACCTGAAGAGAGGCATCAGAGAGGCCAAGGCGGACTACAGGAGGAGGATTGAGGACCACCTGGACAGTAACAACAGCCGGCAGGTGTGGCAGGGCGTCCAGCATCTGACCAACTACAGGACCAACCTTGGAGCTGCTGAAGGTGACCTTGCGCATTTCAGAGGAGCTGAACATCTTCTTCGTCCGTTTTGAGGTCACTGCACCAGAGGCACAGCTACACCACACAGCCCACAGTAGCATCAGCATAACTCTTGAATAACATGAGGTGAGGCGCGTCCTGCGGGCCATCAATCCAAGGAAGGCGGCTGGTCCTGATGGCGTCCCTGGTCATGTGCTGAGGGATTGTGCAGACCAACTGGCTGGAGTCCTCACAAGGATCTTCAACCAATCCCTAGCACAGTCCACCGTCCCACCATGCCTGAAGTCCTCAACCATAGTCCCCTTGCCAAAGAAGCCCCACATCTCCAGCCTCAACGACTATAGACCAGTGGCACTCACCCCAGGTGTGATGAAGTGCTTTGAGAAAGTGGTCCGTAGTCACATCACAGCAGCCCTGCCCTGCAGCCTTGACCCCCACCAGTTTGCCTACAGAGTGAACCGATCCATGGAAGACGCCATGGCCACAGCACTCCATGCTGCCCTATCACACCTGGAGGGGCGGGGGAGCTATGTGCGGATGCTTTTCGTGGATTACAGCTCTGCATTCAACACCATCCTACCACACAAACTGGTGGTCATGCTAGGCGACCTGGGGCTTCCACACACCACCTGCATGTGGATCAACAGCTTCCTCTCTGGCCGCAGACAGAGAGTGAGAATCGGCCTTCACACGTCTTCAGCCCTAAGTCTCAGTACCGGCCCCCCCCAGGGCTGTGCGCTCAGTCCCCTGCTCTACTCTCTCTACACACACGACTGCACCCCTGTCCATCACAGCAACACCACTGTGAAGTTTACAGACGACACTACAGTGGTGGGGCTCATCTCCAGGGGTGACAAGTCTGCCTACAGAGACGAGGTAGAGCGGCTGTCGTCATGGTGTATGGCCAACAACCTCCTCCTTAACACCGCAAAGACCAAAGAACTCATAATAGACTACAGAAGGAAAAAGACAGACATCCCACCGTTACTCATCAGCGGGGACTGTGTGGAGAGGGTGGCAGACTTTCACTTCCTGGGAGTCAACATAGAGGAGAGCCTATCCTGGAGTGTGAACACCTCTGAGCTGCTGAAAAGGCCCAACAGAGACTGTACTTCCTGAGAATACTCAGGAGGAAAAACATCACACAAAGACTGCTGGTGTCCTTCTACAGAGCCTCCACCGAAAGCATACTAACATACTGCACATGCTTCTGGTGCACCAGCTGTACAGTAGCTCAGAGGAAAGCACTCCAGAGAGTCATCAACACCGCCCAAAGGGATTGTTGGCTGCCCCTCCCCACGCTGGAAGACCTACACAGCTCCGCTGTCTCAAAAAAGCCCAGAACATTATAGAAGACACTTCAAACCCAGCCCACTCCCTGTTTGAACTGTTGCCTTCAGGTAGACGGTACAGATCAATCAATGCAAGGACAAATAGACTCAAACACAGTTTTTACCCAACTGCAATAACCAGTCTCAATGCTGCTAAAAAATAATTGACACTGTGTAATCTGTGTTTAACAATGGACCAATGCAATAACTGTAGGATGGGTGTGTGTGTACTACTGCTGCAATAACAATTCTTAAGCTGCTACAATAATGGGCACTGTGCAAGCTGCTTTCACATTGAACTATGCAATGACTGAAGTATGTGTGTGTGAATGTATGTGAATGCATGTCTTTACTGCTCTTATGTAATGGACTGAGTGTATGACTGTCTGTGTGCATGTAGGCCCATGCTACTGTCTTAGGTATATTTATTCTTATTTATTCTTTTAGAACTATAGCATTTAAGTTATTTTTTTTATGGATGATGCACTGACTGGAGAGCACTTTTAATTTTGTTGTACTTGAGACAATGACAATAAAGATCTATTCTATTCTATTCTAGGAGTATCATGATAGTATCTGTGGGGAGAGAAGTATCATGATAGTGTCTTTGGAGAGAGAAGTATCATGATAGTATCTGTGGGGAGAGAAGTATCATGATAGTATCTGTGGGGGAGAAGTATCATGATAGTGTCTGTGGGGAGAGAAGTATCATGATAGTATCTGTGGGGAGAGAAGTATCATGATAGTATCTGAGGGGGAGGAGTATCATGATAGTATCTGTGGGGAAGAAGTATCATGATAGTATCTGGGAGGGGGAGTAGTATCATGATAGTATCTCTGGGGAGAGAAGTATCATGATAGTATCTGGGGGGAAGGAGTATCATGATAGTATCTGTGGGGAGAGAAGTATCATGATAGTATTTGTGGGGGAGGAGTATCATGATAGTATCTGTGGGGAGAGAAGTATCATGATAGTATCTGGGGGGAGTAGTATCATGATAGTATCTCTGGGGAGAGAAGTATCATGATAGTATCTCGGGGGAGGAGTATCATGATAGTATCTGTGGGGAGAGAAGTATCATGATAATATCTGGGGAGAGAAGTATCATGATAGTATCTGTGGGGAGAGGAGTATCATGATAGTATCTGTGGGGGAGGAGTATCATGATAGTGTCTGTGGGGGAGGAGTATCATGATATTATCTGTGGGGAGAGAAGTATCATGATCATATTTGTGGGGGGAGGAGTATCATGATAGTATCTGTGGGGAGAGAAGTATCATGATAGTATCTGGGAGGGGGAGTAGTATCATGATAGTATCTCTGGGGAGAGAAGTATCATGATAGTATCTGGGGGGAGGAATATCATGATAGTATCTGTGGGGAGAGAAGTATCATGATAGTATCTGTGGGGAGGAGTATCATGATAGTGTCTGAGGGGAGAGAAGTATGATAGTATCTGTGGGGAGAGAGTATCATGATAGTATCTGTGGGGAGAGAAGTATCATGATAGTATCTGTGGGGAGAGAAGTATCATGATAGTATCTGTGGGAGAGGAGTATCATGATAGTATCTGTGGGAGAGAAGTATCATGATAGTATCTGACGGGAGAGAAGTATCATGATAGTATCTGGGGAGAGAAGTATCATGATAGTATCTGTGGGGATCATGATAGTATCATGATAGTATCTGGGGAGAGAGTATCATGATAGTATCTGGGGAGAGAGTATCATGATAGTATCTGGGGGGAGGAGTATCATGATAGTATCTGTGGGGAGAGAGTATCATGATAGTATCTGTGGGGAGGAGTATCATGATAGTATCTGTGGGGGAGAAGTATCATGATAGTATCTGTGGGGAGAGAAGTATCATGATAGTATCTGTGGGGAGAGAAGTATCATGATAGTATCTGTGGGGAGAGAAGTATCATGATAGTATCTGTGGGGGAGGAGTATCATGATAGTATCTGTGGGGAGAGAAGTATCATGATAGTATCTGTGGGGAGAGAAGTATCATGATAGTATCTGTGGGGAGGAGTATCATGATAGTATCTGTGGGGAGAGGAGTATCATGATAGTATCTTGGGGGGGAGGAGTATCATGATAGTATCTGTGGGGGAGAAGTATCATGATAGTGTCTGTGGGGAGAGAAGTATCATGATAGTATCTGTGGGGAGAGAAGTATCATGATAGTATCTGTGGGGAGAGAAGTATCATGATAGTATCTGAGGGGAGAGGAGTATCATGATAGTATCTGTGGGGGGAGGAGTATCATGATAGTATCTGTGGGGAGAGGAGTATCATGATAGTATCTGTGGGGGGAGAAGTATCATGATAGTATCTGTGGGGGAGGAGTATCATGATAGTATCTGTGGGGGGAGGAGTATCATGATAGTAGTATGGGGGGGAGGAGTATCATGATAGTGTCTGAGGGGAGAAGTATAATGAGTATCTGTGGGAGAGAAGTATCATGATAGTATCTGAGGGGAGAGGAGTATCATGATAGTATCTGTGGGTATGGATTATCATGATAGTATCTGTGGGGAGGGTATCATGATAGTGTACTGGGGAGTATCTGTGGGGAGCTATCATATAGTATCCTTCATGATAGTGTCTGAGGGGGGAGGGTATCATGATAGTATCTGTGGGGAACACAGTGGTATCATGATAGTATCTGTGGGGAGAGAAGTATCATGATAGTATCTGTGGGGAGGAGTATCATGATAGTATCTGTGGGGGAGGAGTATCATGATACATCATCTTGGGGGTCACATCATGATAGTATCTGTCCTGGTATCATGATAGTATCTTTGGGGGAGGAGTATCATGATAGTATCTGGGGGGGGGAATCCATCATGATAGTAGGGCACCAAAGCATATCATGAGAGTGTCTGAGGGGGGAGAGGTGGGGAAGCTGACCTGGTGGCGATGTGCAGTATGGATTACCAAACTGCAGCTCTGCAGGGCATTGTGGGTAAGGGATGGGGTACTGCAGAATCATGGGCGTAGCTGCTCCTCCATCATTTCCTTCTGATAAGCTCTGTAAAGACCAGGTTACATTGAAACCAAACACCTTCTCTAGAACACAGTGGTCATGTGACATTTAAAACCGCTCCCTTCGTGAAAAACTGTGGTCATGTGACTGTAACACCCACCTGCTGTGGCTCTGTCTGTGTCTGAACACAGGAGACACCATCTTGTGATGTCACATCCTGCTGCCCCGCCTCCTGGGTCAGAAAATAGACTTTACAGGGGGTCAGGGATATTACATCACTTCCTGTAATCCATCAGTCAGCTGAGGGCACCAAAGCATCTGCCTTCAGTGCTCTGGATATCATGGTACATGCAGACACGCACACACCCACGCATCTGCACAGATAGGGACAAACACACACGTGCTCCGATAGAAATACACATACATGTGCGTGCTCGCGCTCTTATACAAACACACATGCACATACATGCGTGTGGAGAAGGAAACATACTGCATACACACACACACGCACACGACACACACACACACACACACACAGTACTCACAGTGCTGTTCTCAGAGCTGGGCTCCAGGTTGGAGGGCGTCTCCACAGGAGGAGCAGATGGAGTCTTTGTGTCAGCTGTAACTGCAGCTGCCGATGTCAACACTGCTGACATCACTCCTGGTGAGGTCACTGGTGCTGATGTCGCTGCCGATGATGTCACCGTTGATGATGTCACTGGTGCTGATGTCACTGTTGATGATGTCACCGCTGATGATGTCACTGGTGCTAATATGGCTGCCGGTGATGTTGCTGCCTCTGATGTCTCTGGTGCTGTAGAGGCTTCCACTGCAGATCCTTCGGTTTCTGTTTCAGCTCTTTTCTTCTGGTCCTGGAGTCAGAAAATAAACCAGTCAGGGCCAATCACAATCCCCTGCCAGTCCAGTCATCAATAACCACAGCCAATCACAATCCCCTGCCAGTCCAGTCATCACTAACCACAGCCAATCACAATCCCCTGCCAGTCCAGTCATCACTAACCACAGCCAATCACAATCCCCTGCCAGTCCAGTCATTACTAACCACAGCCAATCACAATCCCCTGCCAGTCCAGTCATCACTAACCACAGCCAATCACAATCCCCTGCCAGTCCAGTCATCACTAACCACAGCTAGTCACAATCCCCTGCCAGTCCAGTCATCACTAACCACAGCCAATCACAATCCCCTGCCAGTCCAGTCATTACTAACCACAGCCAATCACAATCCCCTGCCAGTCCAGTCATCATTAACCACAGCCAATCACAATCCCCTGCCAGTCAAGTCATTACTAACCACAGCCAATCACAATCCCCTGCCAGTCCAGTCATCACTAACCACAGCCAATCACAATCCCCTGCCAGTCCAGTCATTACTAACCACAGCCAATCACAATCCCCTGCCAGTCCAGTCATCATTAACCACAACCATTCACAATCCCCTGCCAGTCCAGTCATTACTAACCGCAGCCAATCACAATCCCCTGCCAGTCCAGTCATCACTAACCACAGCCAATCACAATCCCCTGCCAGTCCAGTCATCAATAACCACAGCCAATCACAATCCCCTGCCAGTCCAGTCATTACTAACCACAGCCAATCACAATCCCCTGCCAGTCCAGTCATTACTAACCACAGCCAATCACAATCCCCTGCCAGTCCAGTCATTACTAACCACAGCCAATCACAATCCCCTGCCAGTTCAGTCATCACTAACCACAATCAATCACAATCCCCTGCCAGTCCAGTCATTATTAAACACAGCCAATCACAATCCCCTGCCAGTTCAGTCATTACTAACCACAGCCATTCACAATCCCCTGCCAGTCCAGTCACTCATCATTAACCACAGCCAATCACAATCCCCTGCCAGTCCAGTCAGTCATCATTAACCACAGCCAATCACAATCCCCTGCCAGTCCAGTCATTACTAATCACAGCCAATCACAATCCCCTGCCATTCCAGTCAGTCATCACTAACCACAGCCAATCACAATCCCCTGCCAGTCCAGTCATCATTAACCACAGCCAATCACAATCCCTTGCCAGTCCAGTCATTACTAATCACAGCCAATCACAATCCCCTGCCAGTCCAGTCAGTCATCACTAACCACAGCCACTCACAATCCCCTGCCAGTCCAGTCATTACCAACCACAGCCAATCACAATCCCCTGCCAGTCTTGTCAGTCATCACTAACAACAGCCAATCACAATACCCTGCCAGTCCAGTCAGTCATCACTAACCAAGGCCAATCACAATCCCTTGCCAGTCCAGTCATTACTAATCACAGCCAATCACAATCCCCTGCCAGTCCAGTCAGTCATCACTAACCACAGCCAATCACAATCCCCTGCCAGTCCAGTCATCGCTAACCACAGCCAATCACAATCCCCTGCCAGGAAAGTCATTACTAATCACAGCCAATCACAATCCCCTGCCAGTATAGTCATTACTAATCACAGCCAATCACATTCCCCGGCCAGTCCAGTCATTACTAATCACAACCAATCTCATTCGCCTGCCAGTCAAGACATTACTAATCAGTCAGTCAGTCAGTCCGCCCAATAATGCCAATTACAGTGGGTGTGGTTTTCTCTGTGAGTGGGCTGCTGATTTGCTCTCACCGCCTGCAGCTGGGACAGTTGTTTGCGTAGTCGGTGGCACTCTCTGTACTTTTCCTTATAGTGCTCCGCAGCCATTTGCAGCCTCAGCTTCAGCTCCTCCCCTTCCTGCTGAAGCTCCGCCTCCCGTGCTGAAGCACCCTGACAGGTACATAATGGCTCATTAATTTAAACTCAATTAACATCCACAAGCCCATCCAGCAATGCAGATCTGGCCCTGTCTGTCTGGGCTGTGTTGCTTTGTGTCTATGTATATACTAACGTTTAGATGCAGTGTGCAAGGTTTTAGTGCTGTTTATTTGGTGTCCAGCATCTTTGTGTTCTGAGCTATGGCATTTAGCCACTGGTGTTTAGATTCTGTGTTGAGTGTGTCAGCGTTCTTTGTTCAGGTTATCAGGGTTCTGTGTTTGTTGAGTGTATCTGGGTTCTGTGCTGAGTGTAACAGGGTTCTGTGTTGAGTGTATCAGGGTTATTTGTTGTGTGTATCTGGGTTCTGTGTTGTGTGTATCTGGGTTCTGCATCAAATTTATCAGGGTTCTGTGTACAGCATGTCACAGTTCTGTGTTGAGTGTAGCTGGTTTCTGTATAGAGTGTGTCAGGTTCTGTTTTTGTTGTGTGTATGTGGGCTGTGTGTTGACTGTATCCGGGTTCTGCGTTTAGTGTGTCAGGGTTCTGTGTTGAATGTATCGAGGTTCTGTAATGAGTGTATCAGGGTGCCATGTTTAGTGTGTCTGGGTCCTGTGCTGTTGTTTTTTACCGGTTCCTGCTGTGCTGTGTTCTTCAGGTTCTGCAGCTGCTCCTCCACGCGTGTGTACTCCGCTCGGGCGTCAGCCAGATTCCCTCGGAGAGCGTCGGCCTCGAGCCGCGCACGATAAAGCTCAGACATGGTCTGGTCCCGAGCGCTCGCAGTGTCCCGCAGCTCAGATGCCAACATGGCCGCCTGCTGCCGCAGGGCCTGGAGCTGCTCCTCCTTCTGTCGCAGCTGCTCTTTCAGCTGGGCATTCTCCCCCTGCGGACACCCACTGAGCATGCTCAGAAACACATACTCTGAGGGCGCTCAGAAACACATTCACTGAGGGCGCTCAGAAACACATTCACTGAGGGCACTCAGAAACACATTCACTGAGCATGCTCAGAAACACATTCACTGAGCGCGCTCAGAACACATTCACTGAGCGCGCTCAGAAACACATTCACTGAGGGCGCCCAGAAACACATTCACTGAGTGCGCTCAGAAACACATTCACTGAGGGTGCTCAGAAACACACCCACTGAGCGCGCTCAGAAACACATTCACTGAGCATGCTCAGAAACACATTCACTGAGCGCGCTCAGAACACATTCACTGAGCGCGCTCAGAAACACATTCACTGAGGGCGCCCAGAAACACATTCACTGAGGGTGCTCAGAAACACATTCACTGAGTGCGCTCAGAAACACATTCACTGAGCATGCTCAGAAACACATTCACTGAGCGCGCTCAGAACACATTCACTGAGGGCGCTCAGAAACACATTCACTGAGGGCGCCCAGAAACACATTCACTGAGGGTGCTCAGAAACACACCCACTGAGCGTGCTCAGAAACACATTCACTAAGCGTGCTCAGAAACACATTCACTGAGTGCGCTCAGAAACACATTCACTGAGGGTGCTCAGAAACACACCCACTGAGCGCGCTCAGAAACACATTCACTAAGCATGCTCAGAAACACATTCACTGAGTGCGCTCAGAAACACATTCACTGAGGGCGCTCAGAAACACATTCACTGAGTGCGCTCAGAAACACATTCACTGAGGGCGCTCAGAAACACATACACGTACGGACTGAGCGTGATCAGAAGCGCACTGTAGCCACTATATTAGCAGTTGCTGATGCATCTCTAATCACAGAACCTCTGGCGACGGTGCAGTTTGTGATGTGTGCCGGGAAGGCGGAGCATTTTTGATGCATTTGTGATGCGTACCGGGAGGGCGGAGCTCGCCTGCACGTCTCTCTGTAGTTTGTCCTTGTCGGCACGGAGACGGCTCAGCTGGTGCTGGATCTCGGCCATGGTGATTTCCTTATTCATGTCGACTGACCGCAACATCTGCACCTCAGCCGACAGCCTGGCGTTCTCCAGCTCTGTGTTCTTCTGCTGGAGCTGTAAACACACACACACACACACACACTTCAGGCTCCAGTCATATTGCAGGACATATCCAGTCATGTGCCTGTAGTTATGATGTCACATCATGCGCCTGTGAGTGATGTCATCACCTTGCACAGCTCTCGCTCGTCCCTCTCCATCTTGAGCTGAGATTCCAGAGCATCGTTCTCGAGGCTCAGCTTCTTCAGACGGTCCCTCAGACTGCCAACGAAGTGAGCATGATGTCAGAGAAACCACAGCCCTCTTATCCACTTGTCACTGCATTACAGTAACTCTTAAACCGTGCCCACTCCCCAGCAATATGGATATCTATGGTAGTCCTATGACCAGATTGGGAATAATAACGGTAGGCCTGCTCCCGGGCTCTTTATATATCCACAGTAGTCTTTCTCTAAGGCTGTGTGGATA
The DNA here is from genome assembly GCA_029692085.1 of Gymnothorax javanicus. Taxonomy (NCBI): domain Eukaryota; kingdom Metazoa; phylum Chordata; class Actinopteri; order Anguilliformes; family Muraenidae; genus Gymnothorax; species Gymnothorax javanicus. The sequence goes on along the minus strand of CM056197.1, from coordinate 142,593,247 downwards.
TCTATGATAGCACTCTTAATAGGGCTGTAGATATCAATGCGGATATCTCTCTGTCACCATCATCAAAATACTAAATGAGGAAATTCCCCTTGATAAAAGTAATCCATACCTCTAGTAAAGTTTGACACTTGTAAACTCTATGCCAAGGTGTTCTAAAGCTGATCTGGCAGCTAATGGAGGCCAAACACCGTACTAAGGCTGTTCATCTTGATTTTTCCATTAATTTGTCACACGTCTGTATGTTAGTCCTCCTAAACACAGGGTGGATATTTGGGACTGTGTGTATATCTATGGTAGCTCTAGTCCCAGACTCTGTGGACATCAGTGTTAGCCCTCAAAAACACTGGGGCTACCTTTGAATGTCAAAAATTATGTCATATCGTCTAATTCATAACCACTTTCAATTAGTTGTACAGACAGTGCGGATATCGGAGTTGGTTCTCCTACAGACAGTGTAGATATCTATGCTAGTCCTCATACCGACAATGTGGAAATCTGTGTTAGTCCTTCTATAGATAGTGTGGAAATCATTAAGTCCTCATATAGATAGTGTGGATATTGGTGTTAGTCCTCCCTCAGACAGTGTGGATATCTATGTCAGTCCTCCTACAGACTGTGTGAAAGTCTGTGTTAGTCCTCCTATTGATAGTGTGATCATCTATGTTAGTCCTCCAACAGACAGCATGGAAATCTATGTTCGTCCTCGAATAGATAGTGCGGAAATCTATGTTAGTCCTGCTACAGACAGTGTGAAAATCTATGTTAGTCCTCCTACAGACAGTGTGAAAATCTATGTTAGACCTCCTATAGATCGTGTGAAAATCTATGTTAGTCCTCCTATTGATAGTGTCATCATCTATGTTAGTCCTCCAACAGACAGCGTGGAAATCCATGTTCGTCCTCGTATAGATAGTGCGGAAATCTATGTTAGTCCTCCTACAGACAGTGCGGAAATCTATGTTAGTCCTCCTACAGACAGTGCGGAAATCTATGTTAGTCCTCCTACAGACAGTGCGGAAATCTATGTTAGTCCTCCTACAGACAGTGTGAAAATCTATGTTAGTCCTCCTACAGACAATGTCAAAATCTATGTTAGTCCTCCTACAGATAGTGTGAAAATCTATGTTAGTTCTCCTACAGACAGTGTAAAAATCTATGTTAGTCCTCCTACAGACAGTGTGAAAATCTGTGTTAATTCTCCAATACATAGTGTGGAGATCCTTGATATTCCTCAAAAATCCTAGGTGGACATCTATGTTTGTCTTCCCACAGACAGTGTGGAAATCCGTGTTAGTCCTCAAATAAGCTGTGTTGGTATCTATGTTAGTCCTCCCACAGACGTTGGGGAAATCCATGTTAGTCCTCGTATACTGTTGATAGCGTGGAAATGTATGTACATCCTCCTATAGATAGTACGGAAATCTATGTTAGTCCTTCGATAGATAGTGTGGATATCCATGTTAGTCCTCAAATACACCGTGTTGATATCTATGTTAGCCCTCGTACAGACTGTGGGAATCTATGTACATCCTCCTATAGATAGTATGGAAATCTATGTTAGTCCTCCCACAGACTTTGGGGAAATCTATGTTAGTCCTCGTATAGATAGTGTGGATATCCATGTTAGTCCTCGAAAATGCTTTATAGATATCTATGTTAGGCTTCGTACAGACAGCGTGGAAATCTGTGTTAGTCCTCCTATAGATATTGTGGAAATCTGTGTTTGTCCTCCTATAGATATTGTGGAAATCTGTGTTAGTCCTCCTATAGATATTGTGGAAATCTGTGTTTGTCCTCGTACAGTGAGGATATCCATGTAAGTCCTGGAGAGCGCTGGGTGGATATCTGTGAAAGCGCAGATATCTGCGGCAGTACCAGTCGATCTCAGTTTCCTTCTGCAGGCCGCGCTGCGTCAGCTCCAGGAGGTCCTGCTCCAGCTGTCTCAGCCGGGCTGAGGCCTCCTGCTGTCTCCTCTGTGCCTCCTCCTTCTGCTCCTGCAGGGTCTGAGAGCACTGCTGGAGCTCCTGCAAACCGCCAATCAAACCGGCGTGACCATCTGCATCCATCATCTCAACCAATACCCCCTTCTCCCGGTCTATCATCCATTATCCCTGTCCGACCTGCTGTTTCTCAGTCCAGTCACACGCTGTCTCAATCTGTCCCTGTTTTTTTGGCGTACTAATCCGTCATCCTAACCTACTCAACATATTCCTATTCATTATTAACCCATAATCCCGACACAGCCCCTTCTTCCAGGCATTGAAGCGAAACAGGCTTGCGCTGGCTCTGACGACTTGGAGGGTTGTTGTTGGGACATAAAAGCGGCTAAAGCTTTGAGAAACTTTTGACATGCCCTCCCTGTGTAGCCTATCACTGCAGGCTAATGTTGTTTTTCAGATTCGAAGTACTGGTAACTAAAATTATTGACCAACAATAAGCCTATAAGGTTAGCTTTTGTTGCTGATGCAACTGAAGTTTTCTGGTTCCAATTCATGAGAAGTTTAACATGAACAAGTACCGATTGACGTGAACTTGTAAGATATTTCGGTTCATTGCCGTCGGAGCAATTTCAGTTCTTAAATTGAAGGGCTTGGCTCCACCGGAGTTGCAGATGTCAGGGATGTGACATCATTAGCCTCGAAGTTCAGTTTTGTTTGACTGTATTTTGCTTTCTTATGCACTGGTTCTTTTGGCATGTTTACAGAAGCATGCAGTCTCTTGTAATATTGATAGGCTACCTAAGGTCGCATACAGCATCTGAACAATTTTATTGGTTGCAATGTACACAATCTGCATTTGATTGGTGAGAAAATGTCCTCTTTGATTGGATTGTTCTGTTCTATGTTCGCCCGCTTTATAATACCCTATGTCTTAGGGTGGACGGGAATAGAGAGATCGCCAATTCCCATTCAAGATGGCGGACTGAAGACTTCCAGTAGCCAGGGCTGCATGGTGGCACTGGAGTACCACAACCTGGGTTGCACTAAAACGCCATTTGCTACTTACTAGAAAGGAATCAAGCTGAAATATTTCACAGCACAGGTGTAATAGGCAATTCTTGGGCTGCTATTGCCAGCCAGTGGCTTCCTGTGTGCTGCCAGATGGCATAATTAACAGCTGTGGCATAATAAACAGTCTAGTCTCGTTCCCTGGTTCATCCCCTCCCAGCATGTGAAATACTTCAGCTTGATACCTGTCCAGTGGGTAGCAAATGGCGGTTTTGTGCAACCTAGGTTGTGGTACTCCGCCTTTGCCAAGCAGCCCTGGCTACCGGACATCTTCAGTCCGCCATCTTGGCTGGGAATTATCAATTTCTCTACGACTGAAACGTCTTTTTACAGTAAGAGTTGCCATGTAATGGCATTTTCAGCGGTACAGTGATTGGAGACTAAAAAAAGAATATGGGACTGGGGTTTAAATGGGGGGCCAAAAACCTCTTAGACCCCCTTCTTCTGGCAACCTGTCTCTCTCTCTCTATCTCTCTCTCTCTCTCACCTGGTTCTGTGCTCTCAGTAGGGTGCAGGTCTCTCTCTCCTCCTCCCTCTCTCTGCGCAGTCGCTCCTTCTCTTGCTGAAGGAGCTGCAGCTCCTCCCTGAGTTCCTCCAACTTCTGCTGCAGAGGAGCCAGCCAATGAGAGGCTTGTTAGGGGAGGTCACATGACTAATGCTTGTAAGGAAACATCACATGACAAATGCTCGTCTAGGGAGGTCACATGACCAATGGTCGTCATTCGGGAGGTCACATGTTTAATGCCCATAAGGAGTGGGTGGATGGCTACCAATCATTAGGGCCGGTCACATGACTAAGGGTCATTAGGGGAGGTCATGTGACTAACGCTCGCTATGGGAGGTCACATGACTAGTGTCGTTAAGTGAGGTTACATTTGTTGAATAAGATGTGTGACAAAGGCTTTGTTGATAACTCATGACCATGGCTATGGCTTCATTTGGGGAGATCACAAGACCAAAACTCATTAGGGGGGGTCACATGACTGGTGAGGTCAGCTGGTGAGGTTAGCTTATTTCATCCTTCCCTTTCACCCTGTTCTGAAATCAATTGAGGTGCATTAACTTTAAAGATGTCTCCAGCCGCTAAATGCTCCTTGCAGGAACAGGAGTCAGGGGCTAGGAGGCTCCAGCAGATTCCTCCAACCTTTTTTCTCACACTCTCCAGTGGGTGGATTTAGGAAAGGGCATGAGCAAGGGAAGGAACACGCTCCGAGGTCTCATTAGGAATAGTCACATAACTAAGCACCATTTGGTATGGTCATGTGACTGAACCTTTGTTACAGATATTTACTGCTGCTCTCTGCCAGGTCTGTGGTCACATGATTTGTTCACACGGTCACACAGGCTGATAAATGCTGTGGGTGAAGTTTCCGGGGCATGTACCTCCAGCAGGTCAGTTTTAGAGGTGATGACCAGAATATCTGAGCAGCTATCATCCTCTACGGTGAGCAGGTCATCGCCAGGGGTTGTGGACATCGTGGGCAGGTCGTCCCCAGGAGGCGTGGCTTGGCGGAACTGGAAGGGTGTGCTCGCTCCCCGAACTTCCCCACTATGTGTCACATAGCAGAACTGATAAAATTCTCCATCATCTTTCGGCAGGTAGTATCCTGCAGAGAGAGAGCTTTAGCACGTTAGCACATCGTGCATCACCTTACAGAACTGATGAAACTCTCTATCTTTCGGCAGGTAGTATCCTGCAGAGAGAGAGCTTTAGCACGTTAGCACATCGTGCATCACCTTACAGAACTGATGAAACTCTCCATCATCTTTCGGCAGGTAGTATCCTGCAGAGAGAGAGCTTTAGCACGTTAGCACATCGTGCATCACCTTACAGAACTGATGAAACTCTCCATCATCTTTCGGCAGGTAATATCCTGCAGAGAGAGAGGGCTTTAGCACATTAGTACATTGTGCATCACCTTACAGAACTGATGAAACTCTCTATCTTTCGGCAGGTAGTATCCTGCAGAGAGAGAGCTTTAGCAGGTTAGCACATCGTGCATCACCTTACAGAACTGATGAAACTCTCCATCATCTTCTTCGGCAGGTAGTATCCTGCAGAGAGAGAGAGCTTTAGCACGTTAGCACATCGTGCATCACCTTACAGAACTGATTAAACTCTCCGTCATCTTTCGGCAGGTAGTTTCCTGCAGAGGGAGAGAGCATTAGCTTGTTAGCACATTGTGCATCACCTGACATTACTGATAAAACTCTCCATCATCTTTCAGCAGGTAGTATCCTGCAGAGGGAGAGAGCATTAGCACGTTAGCACATTGTGTGTCCCATTGGAGAACTGATACTACCATGTTAGCATGTTAGGACATTAGCATGTAAGCATTATCATGTAGCAAAACTGATGCTAAAACTCTATATTCACTGTCTCTCACACACAATCACACATACGGGCCGACGACACGCTCATACACTAACGCACGCACCTTGGAAAAGCACAGTTTGGTGCATCGATGCCTCTCCAGCTTGGGTCGGTTGGCGGGGTGTCCACTGGAAGGTGTAATAATCTCGGGCTGTACTCCACCCAACCTGCACAGGAGAGATCAAACACCAGTGCAAAATTAGTACAACATCACCGCAACACTACCAAAACATCAGCCCAATGTAAATGTGAAAACTTGTAGTATATGTGGTGTTATTCGCTTAGATGATCTTGACGACATAAGCAATGACAAGCCAAGATCTACACCTTTTGTGGAAGACCTTTCGTGAGTGCCTTCGACTGCGAACAATGGGCGCCTAATTGACCAGCAGGGGTCACTAGGGAGTGATGAACGTGGACCTCAAACTGATTAAACCCCACCAATTATCTGTGCAATGCATTGGTGAATCCATTTTACCCAACATTTACCACAGTCAGCGTGGGCATCGACAGGATTTGATTGAGGGTCTCGTCAATGAGTCACCCAGTAGCATTTCTGTCACGCTGTTTTAGTATTTGGAGGGGCTGAATGTTCCGTGAGTGTTGCATTATGGTTTCAAGACTTAGTGAATTTGTGTTTCGAGGATGTTCCATGAGCATTGTATTAAAGTTTGGAGATTTTTTGTGTTTGTGTCTGGAGAATATTCTGAGCATGGCATTAAGGTCTGGAGACTCATTGTGTAAGTGTTTGAATGATGTTCTGTGAGCATTTTATAAAGGTTTAGAGACTCATTGTGTTAATGTTTGAAGGATGTTCTGTGAACATTTTATAAAGGTTTAGAGACTCATTGTATTAGTGTTTGAAGGATGTTCTGTGAGCATGGTATTAAGGTTTTGAGACACTTTGTGTTAGTGTTTGAAGGATTTTCTGTGAGCATTTTATAAAGGTTTAGAGACTCATTGTATTAGTGTTTGAAGGATGTTCTGTGAGCATTTTATAAAGGTTTAGAGACTCATTGTATTAGTGTTTGAAGGATGTCCTGTGAGCATTTTATAAAGGTTTAGAGACTCATTGTATTATTGTTTGAAGGATGTTCTGTGAGCATTTCATAAAGGTTTAGAGACTCATTGTATTAGTGTTTGAAGGATGTTCTGTGAGCATTTTATAAAGGTTTAGAGACTCATTGTGTTAATGTTTGAAGGATGTTCTGTGAACATTTTATAAAGGATTAGAGACTCATTGTATTAGTGTTCGAAGGATGTTCTGTGAACATTTTATAAAGGTTTAGAGACTCATTGTGTTAATGTTTGAAGTATGTTCTGTGAACATTTTATAAAGGTTTAGAGACTCATTGCATTAGTGTTTGAAGGATGTCCTGTGAGCATTTTATAAAGGTTTAGAGACTCATTGTATTAGTGTTTGAAGGATGTTCTGTGAGCATTTTATAAAGGTTTAGAGACTCATTGTATTAGTGTTTGAAGGATGTTCTGTGAGCATTTTATAAAGGTTTAGAGACTCATTGTGTTAATGTTTGAAGGATGTCCTGTGAGCATTTTATAAAGGTTTAGAGACTCATTGTATTAGTGTTTGAAGGATGTTCTGTGAGCATTTCATAAAGGTTTAGAGACTCATTGTATGAGTGTTTGAAGGATGTTCTGTGAGCATTTTATCAAGGTTTAGAGACTCATTGTGTTAATGTTTGAGGGATGTTCTGTGAACATTTTATAAAGGATTAGAGACTCATTGTATTAGTGTTCGAAGGATGTTCTGTGAACATTTTATAAAGGTTTAGAGACTCAGTGTTTGAAGGATGTTCTTACATTTTTGTTTAGAGACTCATTGATGTTCTGTGAACATTTTATAAAGGTTTAGAGACTCATTGTGTTAATGTTTGAAGGATGTTCTGTGAACATTTTATAAAGGTTTAGAGACTCATTGTATTAGTGTTTGAAGGATGTTCTGTGAACATTTTATAAAGGTTTAGAGACTCATTGTATTAGTGTTTGAAGGATGTTCTGTGAACATTTTATAAAGGTTTAGAGACTCATTGTGTTAGTGTTTGAAGGATGTCCTGTGAGCATTTTATAAAGGTTTAGAGACTCATTGTATTAGTGTTTGAAGGATTTTAAAGGTTTTAGAGACTCATTTGTTATGTTTAGTGTTTGAAGGATGTTCTGTGTTGAGCATTTTATTTTCAAGGTTTAGAGACTCATTGTATTAGTGTTGAAGGATGTTCTGAACATTTTATAAAGGTTTAGAGACTCATTGTATTAGTGTTTGAAGGATGTTCTGTAGAACTAAAGGTTTAGAGACTCATTTTTAGTGTTTGAAGGAAGAACATTTTTAAAGGTTTAGAGACTCATTGTATTAGTGTTTGAAGGATGTTCTGTGAGCATTTTATAAAGGTTTGGAGACTCATTGTGTTAATGTTTGAAGGATGTTCTGTGAACATTTTATAAAGGTTTAGAGACTCATTGCATTAGTGTTTGAAGGATGTCCTGTGAGCATTTTATAAAGGTTTAGAGACTCATTGTATTAGTGTTTGAAGGATGTTCTGTGAGCGTGGTATTAAGGTTTTGAGACACTTTGTGTTAGTGCTGGAAGAATATTCTGTGAATGTTGTATTCAGGTTTAAAGACTCATTGTGTCAGTGTTTGTAGAATAGTCTGCGAACTTTGTGTTAAGGTTTGGAGACTCATTGTGGTAGTGTTCGGAGAATAGTCTGTGAACGTTGTGTTAAGGTTTGGAGACTCATTGTGTTAACGTTTGGAGGATGTTCTGTGCATTGTATTGAGAGTTAAAGACTCATTGTTTGGTAGTTGGAGGACCTGAGTGTTGCAGGAGCACTCAACACTGGTTTGCAGCTGAAAGCATTGTGGGCGGAGTCTTAGACAGGACTGTGTTCATCCATCACGGTCCAGCTAACGCTGTCAGGATGCTGCTGACAGGGTAATTACACCCTTCAGTTACACTGCACTCTGCAGCCACACCCCCAACCAGCCTGCAGCACTGATCGGCCACGCCCTGCCCTGCTGCTTCATGCACACACACACACACACACGCACACACAAATACACTCACTTATACCCACAAACACACACACACGTACACACATACTCATGCTCACACACACACATACATGCACACACATACTCACACACACACACACACACACACACACACAAATACACTCACTTATACCCACAAACACACAAACACACACACTCACACCAACACTTGAACAGGTGCCATGAGGGTGTTATAGAAATAAGGATGTGCTGACATGCTAAAAAGCAGGAGCTTGTTGTGCGGCTGTGTCAACATGCTTCGGACCCTGTGCTACTAATGAGGCTGTGTTAACATGCTAATGAGTGAGTGATTATGCTGAAGCTGTGCTGAAGTGCTAATGTTGGTGTGCTTGTAATAAGGCTATGCTAACATGCTACTGAGGCTGCGCTAGTGACAAAGGTGCAATGAAATGCTACTCAGGATGGGCTAATATGATAATAAGGGGGTGACTAGCATGCTACAATGGCTTTGCTAGTAATAAGGCCATGCTAACAAACTATTGAGGCTTTGCTAATAATGATGCCTCGCAAACACATCAGTGTGGCTGTTCTAATAATGCAACATAGGCTGGTGGGATGGTAGCACAGTAAGTCAGGCTCCTACCAGAAGTGGTAATCCCAGTGTTGGCCAGCAGAGGTCACTAAACACAGAAATGTGCACACAAATGCAGAAACAGTATTCACTGCGCACACACAGATACACTCACATGCACACACACTCTATTACGCACGCACTGACACACACACACACACACACACAAACACACTCTCAAACATTTGCACACACTTTCGCACACACATACACACACATTCCCAAGCTCAAACATCACACACATACTCAAACGCTAAGCTACACACACCGATACACTCATACACACAAACAGTCACACTATGCTACCCACAGACAAACACAGGAACTCTATTCACGGCACACACACACACACACACACACCTTGAAGATGCCGACCCAGTCCCGGTGGTGCGGGGTGAAGAATGGTGTGAGGGTGTAACTGCACTCCAGAGTGCTGTTCGGAGGGAAACTCTTCCCCACATTCTGGAAGATCACATGGGCAAAGTTTGACGTTTCCATGGCATCGTTGTCTTACACCCCCTCCTGGAATAGATCCAATCAGGGATTAGCAGGCTGTGGGGGGTCACACATCCAACAGCTACAGGGATCAGCCCGTAATACAGGATTCAAGGATACCGGCCACTGATTGGTTCAACTGGAGGATATTGACCACGGACTGAATGGACGGCTTTAAAGGAAACTGATCATGGATCGACGAAAGGCTAGTTTAAAGAACACAGATCAGGGTTGGTAATATTGGTTTAAAGGATGCTGATCACTCATTGGTCACAATGGTTCAAATATATCAACAGATACTCAAGACTCAATTAGTATAGAAGACGGGATCGTTCATTGGTTTGACCACAGATAGCCAACTCTGACTGGACATCCAACTTAAGGTCTGTCAACTATAATTAAAACTCCATACAGCTAATGATACACGTATGGATAGTTATGGAATGACATTTTCCCCGTCCTGCCTGTGAGTAATCTGAGATTTCAGGGGCCAGATCGTCTTGATTGTCTAATTAGCGATGGAGCTCAGTTCCAAAATGACAAATGCACAGAAGTTTGAGCACTACTCTCTCACATGTATTCCCGATAATACTGCAGTTTGCTTCTTACCGAAGGCATCCAACTTGTCCGGCAAAGTTGCCCACAGAGGCCTTAACTATTTTACACAAGGATATGAAACAAAAAAGGGCCAGCTGGTTTCGCTCAGGCCAAAAATAAAAGCCGTTCGAGTTGGCGCTCCCCATACCGGCTTAGAGCACTTATGTTGTGTTGACGCGGATATGTAGCGTTTTTCTCTTGCATTTGTTTTTGACGTTTGTGTGTTTTTGACTTTACATCGCTTCTGTTTTTGCAGCGCGGTTCTCCAATTGAAGATGTTCTGGGTCATTGCAGCGCCTTACCCTTCCTCAGCCACCATAGCAAAGGGACCATCGTCTTTGGGTAAAGTTGGGGTTAAGTCAGTTGAATAAATATACAGTACTATGCAAAAGGTTTAGGTACCCTATATTTTTTAAAATTTAAATTTGCTTTAGATGTTCACTTTTTGTTTTTCACATTAGAGTTGCTGAATATAAAAAGTAAATTTGAAATTCCATATGCTAATTTAAAGAGAAGTTTTATAAATCAATGCTTGTATTTCATTAAAAACAGTTGATACGGATAATATAGCCTTGATACAGCCCTGATGTCAACATCATCATGGCAATTTCTTGGAGGCACAGACCCAAGCGAGACAGTCAGTCCGCAGGAGAACAGTGACAAGTTTTCTGCTCTGCTTGGAACAAGCAAAAAAGCCGATCATCTTATAAACTATAGCATAACAGGACAGTGTCCCAGATTTTTTGGCAAAAGGTAGTTACACCAAATATTGGTTTGATATAGTTTATAACAGTTAACAGATCTGTTTAGTACATTTCTCAGTTATTAGAACCTTTTTAATTTCATCATTTTTGCAAGCATATTTGCCCTACAAAATTGCTTTAAATGTGCCTAAAACTTTTGTACAGTACTGTATGTCTAAAATTAGGCGAATACTGTACTAACAATCCCCTGATGATACTCATATCTCAGGTTTTCCAAAGTGTATTCAAGAGCATACTTCTCTGGCAGTGAACCATGCTTTTCAGGAAGTACCGCAGAAATATTTGACCTCCACAGAGCGTTTTGATGGGGGCTCCCATAATTCAGGAAGTAAAAGACAAAGGTGGCGTCTTAAGACACTTGAGGCAAATTGTTGAAATATATTAAGAGGTATAATTTTGGCATGTTTTCCATTGCGTACCACAAATGCGCACTAAACCATAAGCAGTAGGACATGTTTAGTTGACGGATCTGTTCGACGTCTATGTGCACAGAGAGGCATTTCTGTCTAAGTGAGGGAATTGTTTATGAGTAGTACCCATAGTCTTTAAGCACGCGAGGAATGTGGAATATGATGTACTATTGAGCCAGTACCATACACACTAACGACTATGGTTCGTAGCCTACGGAGAAGTTGGACATGTACTACGTAATTACTGGGATACAAGTAACTTCTAGGATACTAATTGTATCCTACTAGTAGACTGCTGTTGTTGATAACAGGTAAATTTGAACGTTAATACTAATCAAAGTCTGCATGTGCAATGTGAATGAACATGCAATGATTTTAGCAAGAGACGTCGCATTACTCTCACACTAATCTGATTCACCTCCTGTAAACTCCAGTAACCTCTTCGAGTTGGACAGGATTTGTTGCCATGGTAATAAACCGGAATGGGCGCGAGCCCATATTCATAGAATAATTATTTGACGCACCATGGTATGCATGGTGTTTTTTTTTTTTTTTTTTACAGGATGATAGCTTTACAGCAAGCAGTGTTCTTCTACTGATTTTATGGTACCATCAATATTTCTATTTTCCTTCGCAGCAATTGTTTTAAAAATAATGACAGCAGCCCGAAACGGAAAACCGCGAAATAGCTTGTGTCCGCACCTCGAAAATGCATGATCACCGTCAACTTTGTATTAAAATATAGTAGTGCTTTTGGTTTAGCCTGCTACCTAGCAAGCCAAAGAACGCTATCTGTAAATCTTGCTAGGCTGCTCAGGGAGGAAGCGCCCGGATTTTCAATTTGACCGCAACTTTACCATAAACTAACTCGCTAAACATGGACAAACCAAATTAACCGTAGTTGTTATAACAACCTATTCGCATGTAAAGCATTGGCAACATCTATGTACAGAAATCAACTGCCTGGCGAAACGCAAACAAGACTATGAATATTGGTACTGATGCAACGTTATCAGCAGACGAATGAGCCAATGGAATATCTGGCATTGATTATGGGAGTGTCCCCCCCAAAGGTTGCATATAGACTGGCACGATGTCGCTAGTCTGCAAACCTTAGGATTATTTAATATTGAATTGTAATGGCGAAAGGCATAGACAATACTATAGGCTACATTATTGTCAGACAGACTGACCATTCAATATTATCATGAATATTTATCGATAGCAATTCAGCGGAAGACCAATCAGGGTTATACTGTTACATGTCGATCTACAGCTACACACTTCATCGCAATCATCACGATCGAGGCATCCGGCTTGCCGTTACAGAGTTATTAATCTACACCGGCTTCGAGCTGAATAATACTGTGGAGCAAACAGGCTCCCATATACAACCAGCAGCATCTTCAGCTCAAGGGTATCGAAACAGCTGCAGCCAGATGGCTAACAATTTACGTTATCGTGGACAATTACATCGCTGAAAAATCAGTGCTCACAACAAACAGAAACATATATGCTTAAAAGTTGAAAAAATTACCTGTTTAACATGCACAATAAATGTAGTCAGGCTGACCGATGCAGAATAACCTCGCCGTTTGACGCAGGTGACATACCCGATATCCTTCCAGGAAAAGCGAACGCTCTGCGTCAGTTCCGGGTCCAGATGCCCAGATGTGGACAGAGGTGCTGGTGATGTGACCGTAATAGCTGGTGCATTCGCGCTCCATGCTCTCTGAAATAGAGATACCCTCGTGGCGTAATGTTGACTAAAATGTCCCGTAACGTTGAGTATCATACGCGGGAACAGGGCGGTATATTGCTCTCTTGAAACATGCCCAAACTTGAAACATGCCTTTGTCAATGAGGAGCGGTAATCATGTTGAATCAATGTAGGAGCGGCTATGCCCACAATGAAACAGCATACAGCCGATTTAAAATTGATAAGACCTGTTGTACTGTTAGAGGAGCGGTATTGGGTCTCCACATGAATGTAACAGTTGTGCCCTAAATCTTTCTCTAATATTAAAGGGTTTGAATAGAAATTGAATTCACAGTAAACCCGTGGGAAAACGTGAGTGGGCAAGTGATATTAAGAAATACTATCAACAAACATCACTGGCGGACGACGTAAGATATCCCGCCTTTCCTGGCTTTTCATTGGTCTAAAAGGATATCAATCGCTGTAAACCCGCCCAACTTCCTGTGTTTGGAGGCGGTGACGGATTTGAGAGGTCAGGGTGAAGCAGCATGGCCGCATTACTGAAAGGGTCTTGGACCTTATTACTGAGGAGCAAAGGCCGTGCGCACTTCGCCATGGGTAACGTTCTCTCTCATTTCCCCCCGAAAATCCGTTGTTTTTTTCCCCTGAGGTGTCTGCTTAAATTGCGGTGTTCCTGGGGACCCTCGCTTGAAATGTGTCCGAGTTTGCGGCGGTAGGCTGGTCAGGATTAAGCCGTGTGAGATGCAGCAATAAGTCAGCTTTAAGTCCGTGACTAGTAATGTTGGAATTGTTGACGACAAAAAAAAAAAAATGGTATATTCGTGCGTGTGAAAAATGTATTCATACTCATAGATTTTTTTTTCGTCTCTGAAGGACCCGCAGCGCAGTTGCTATTCGTCGTATCTCTCTATGTACAACCTGATTTGTGTCTTTATTAATCGAGTTCGGCGCAATGTGGCCCCAGCTTGGTTATGCAAATATGCAATCAGCCAATGATTTAGTGGTAACTCGATGCATTAAAGCATGTAGACAAGCGCAAGAGGCTCAGTCATCGTTCTCAACAAGCCTCAGAATGGGAAAGAAATTAGACTTAACTGCCAGAATTTTTAATGGTCAGGCGGATTTCTATTAGGGGTTGATATATGTGTGATAGTAAATGGCCTGAAATTTCTTTTGGTGTAAGATCTATTAATAAATAGGAAAATTCCAGGTTTTCAGGTTTCAGAAGTCGACGGTTTGGTTTTTATGGTCTTGAGAAGGGTCACCCTCCAGAGGGCCAAAATTGAACTTTTTAGAAAAAGAGGTTTTTGAGTTGAAATATCTCAGTAAGCCCTCAACTGCCCAGCTTCATTTTTGCTGTTGTCAGTCTATATTAGGAGGAGTTTTGGAAAATCACGAAATTTTGGTGGGCTGTTGAGGGCGCCACCTATAGGGGGCGCTTGAAAACGCCATCTTGGACCAAAGTAGCAGTAACGTTTTAGGCATTCCTTGCTTGCGCCCTCAATAGCCCAAGCTTGTTTATACATGATATGATTCTATAACAGTGCCTTGTACTATTCCACTTGAAATTGTAGTGGGATGGTGAGGGTGCGGAACTATAGGTGGTGCTCAAGTCGGTGAAAATGCAAAAATAGGGGTATTCTGCGGCTGTGGATCTCCATGCGCCCCCATCAGATTTGAATGAAATCTGTTTTATTTGATAGCCCTACATGTCCACTATGTGCACCAAAAAGATTGCAGTGGGGTTCAACTGTTTTAACCCTTTTTGACCATCCCAGGAGACACACTTCTCAAATTCTGGACTTGGGTCTGAGGTTGCCATCACACAAGCTTGGGCTAGTGAGGGCGCAGGCAAGGAATGCCTCAAATGTAAGTGCTACTTGGGCTCAAAGTGGTGTTTTCAAGCGCCCCCTATAGGTGGCGCCCACAACAGCCCACCAAAATTTTGTGATTTTCCAAAACTCCTCCCAACACAGATTGACATCAGTGAAAATGAAGCTGGGCTATTGAGGACGCACTGAGATATTTCAACTCAAAAACCTATTTTTCTTAAAAGTTCAAATTTGGCCTTCCAGAGGGTGACCCTTCTGGAGGCCCTAGCAACCAAACCGTTCACTTTCGGAACCTGAAAATTTGGGATTTTCCTGTCTACCCAAAGGCCTTCCACTGGAAAAAAATTCAGTCAAATATCTAACAGACATATATCACCCACCGCCTGAACGGTATGAATTCTGGCAGTTAAGACAGTTTGACCATGGAATGATTGTTGGTGAGTTGTTGCTGACTGTATGGATTGTGGTAGGATGGCAATCTACTTGTCTTTTAATGATCCCTTCTAGCCGGAGAATACTCGTGACATAGTACATTCTTCTGCTGGAAGGAACCATAAGAAGATGAGTAAATTGTTATCCTACTGGGAGCACATGTAATGTCAGGCTAGTTCCACGAACATGACAATGAGTTCAGTGTATTCCGGTAGCCTCCACAGTCACCACATCCAAGTCCAATAGAGCACCTGAGGGATGTGGTAGAATGGGAGATTCACAGCATGATTGTGCAGTCAACAAATCTGCTTCAGTTGTGTAATGCTATCACGTCAGCATGAACCAGAATCTGTAAATAATATTGCAGAGAATCTTTAGGAATCCATGCCACAAAGAATTCAGATTGTTTTGTGACCAAAGTGGGCCGTGTCCAACATTGTAAATGTGTACCTAATAAAGTGGGCACCGAGTGAATATTAGCATGGTTTGGGTAAATCTAATTTACAGATTCTTCCCTGCAATGAATAATATCTGTGTGTAGAACATATCGTCATGTATGTATATGTCTGCGTAATGTGTGTTTGTGTGTGTATGTGTTGCAGTGTTACGGTCGATGGCCTCTAAGACCCCTGTGGGTTTCGTTGGTTTGGGGAACATGGGGACCCCCATGGCTCAGAACCTGCTGAAGAGCGGGTACCCTGTCATCGCCACCGACGCCTCCCCCGAGAGCGGCAAGGACCTGCAGGATCAGGGGGCAGAGGTGGGACCTGAAAAACCAGCACTTACCTGTAGCACAAATGCACTCCTGTAACACACACACAGCAGAATTACAGGGCGGAGGCGGGACCCCATAAACCAGCACTTATCTGTTGCGCAATTACACTCCTGTAACACACACACAGCAGAATTACAGGGTGGAGGTGGGACCCCAAAAACCAGCACTTATCTGTAGCACAGTTACACTCCTGTAACACACACACTGCAGAATTACAGGGCAGAGGTGGGACCCCAAAAACCAGCACTTACCTTCGGCACAAATAGTATATTCCTGTAACACAACTTTATTAACCCCTTTTTGCAGATGCCAAATATGGCCATTTATGCGTTGCCATATTTCATGCTTTATAATTTAAGATTTATGCTTCATAGAGAGGGGGATCATGGCTCAACTGAGGAAAAAAATAATACTGAAGATTGAAAAATGGCTGGGGGTTAAAACAATACAATTCTGGGACCATAAACTCCTTGATCACAAGTATTCCTCATCTGAGCATGAAATCTTATTTGGCTTCGAAAAAGGAAGCCAAATAAGACAGCTCTCTAGATGGCTACCCAAACAATAACAGTCCTCAAAATGGCAAATCAAAAACTATTCATATTTTTAACATAAATGAACTTTTGACTCATGAAATTTGATATGAATTAATCATTTTCTGGTTGAATTTAGCATGAGTTTATCGATATAGGCACAGCTGGACATCAATGGTCACCAGTAACCTTTCCAAACTCAAAACATGCCTTTTCTCCATGATAAAGTTCTGAGTTTTGCCCATTTTTCGACAAAGCCGCATCAGCAAGCGCACGTACTTACTAAAGGAATTGTTTATTTAACGGTCAGAACGTTCACTCAGACAGAAAGCTTGCTATTTACAATTCTGATCATCCAAGCGAAACGAAAGCTTGTTACAACGCTTTTCACATCCTATAAGGAGCAAGTATAACTCACAACACAGTACTAGCTGTCCGCATTTTAAACGAGCGAAAATCCATGGCATTCTATTTCGCTGAATGCGGCGTAAATTCTTAAAAAGATCGCCACATTAAACAAAATGCCAGCGCATTGCAGTATCGACTACTCTTGTTAACCAATGTGACAAAGTAGCTCTCTGATCATGGTGGTAAACCGAAAATAACAAACAGCTGGCTAGTTAGCTAGCTGGCTAGAAGTATGATAGAGCTACACCATACAAAAGACAGTTCAACTCAGTTTAAGAGGAAAAACTCTCCATCATTGCATTTCATGTCCAAACAATGAATCCTGTCAGCCCTCCAGTCTGTTCCATTCAGAATAACTGCCATTTTTCATCTCAGAATCACATTTCCATCCCAGAAATATTAGCTCAACATTCCGGGGTCGGTTTTGGAAGTCTTTTTTTCCATACAGTCATGTCATTCTTGGCTGCACAAAGTTGAGCGAAAACAACCTCACTGATATTACTCAAGTGTTTAAATACCTTTCTGATTGTCCAATCAATGTCTTTCAATTACTGTGGAAAGTTTTTACTTTCCTTTACGCATTGAATAAAAAACGTGTCAATCAATACATCGTTACCAGGGAAGTTTCATGGGGGCGTGAACTATAACTGTGCATTACGCAGATGAGCATAAGTATATAATTGAGGGACCGGCTAATCAACGAGAGTACTTAGGAGGATGTAAGGAAACGCTGAATTCGTCGATGGAGGAATCCATGCGTAAATCCACGGTAGGGAACTACACATCTTTGATGTGTGATAACTATAATTGATAGTAGAATAACATACAGTGCTGTGAAAAAGTATTTTCCCCCTTCCTGATTTCTCATTTTTTTTGCATATTAGTCACACTTAAATGTTTCAGATCATCAAATAAATTTTAATATTGGATAAAGATAACCCAAGTAAATATGAAATGCAGTTTTTAAATTATGATTTCATTTATTAAGGGAAAAAAGCTATCCAAACCTACCTATCCCCTTGTGAACAAGTAAATCCCCCCCCGTTAAATCATGAATTAACTGTTATTAACCACATTTTTTAGTTCAATTTCACTCACCACACCCAGGACTGATTACTGCCAGACCTGTTGAATCAAGAAGTCACTTGAATAGAACCTGTCTGACAAAGTGAAGTAGGCTAAAAGATCTCAAAGAGCAACACATCATGCCACAATGTAAAGAAATTCAAGAACAGATGAGAAACAAAGTCATTGACATCTTTCAGGCTGGAAAGGGTTACAAAGCCATTTCTAAGGCTTTGGGACTCCAGTGAACCACGGTGAGAGCCATTATCCACAAATGGAGAAAACTCGGAACAGTGGTAAACCTTCCCAGGAGTGGCCGGCTTACCAAAATTACTCCAAGAGCGCATCGACGACTCATCCAGGAGGTCACAGAAGAACTCAGAACAACATCTAAAGAACTGCTGGCCTCACTTGCCTCAGTTAAAGTCAGTGTTCATGATTCAACAATAAGAAAGAGACTGGGCAAAAATGGCATCCATGGGAGAGTTCCAAGGCGAAAACCATTGCTGACCAAAAAGAACACAAAGGCTCGTCTCACATTTGCCAAAAAAATCTCAATGATCCCTTTGACTTTTGGGAAAATATTCTAAGTTGAACTTTTTGGAAGGTGTGTATCCTGTTACATCTGGCGGAAAACTAACAAAGCATTTCATAAAAAGAACATCATACCAAAACTCAAACATGGTGGTGGTAGTGTGATGGTCAGGGGCTGCTTTGCTGCTTCAGAACCTGGACGACATGCCATAATTGATGGAACCATGATTTCTGCTCTCTACCAGAAATCCTGAAGGTGAATGTCCGACCATTAGTTTGTGACCTCAAGCGCACTTTGGTTATACAGCAGGACAATGATCTGAGACACACCAGCAAGTCCACCTCTGAATGGCTTAAAAAAAAAAAAAAAAACCCAAAATGAAGGTTTTGGAGTGGCCTAGTCAAAGTCCAGACTTAAATCTGATTGAGATGCTGTGGCATGTCCTTAAACAGGCCGCTCATGCTTGAAAACCCTCCAATGTGGATGAATTAAAACAATTCTGCAAAGAAGAGTGGGCGAAAGTTCCTCCACAGCAATGTGAAAGACTCATTGCCAGTTATCGCAAATGCTTGATTGCAGTTGTTGTCGCCGAGGGAGGCACAACCAGTTATTAGGTTTAGGGGGCAATTACTTTTTCACGTAGGGCCAGGTAGGTTTGGATAGCTTTTTGCCTCAATAAATGAAATCATTATTTAAAAACTGTATTTTGTATTTACTCGGTTTATCCTTGTCAAATATTAAAATTTGTTTGATGATCTGAAACATTTAAGTGCGACAAATATGCAAAAAAAAAAATTATTAAATCAGGAAGGGGGTCAATACTTTTTCTCAGCACTGTAGTATCAATATCATGTGGAATTTTTGCTTCAGAAAACTAATTTTTCTTAACTACTAATTGGGATACCATTGACTCTCTATAGGTGAAGTAGTTGCTACAAAGGACAAAGATTTTTTCTGTGGCAAGGGATTATTTTTTTTGAACTGCTGGATTGATACTTTGGGCAAGTGTATTGAGCAGTTTGCACATCAGGCTTAGCTGAGGAGTTTAATTCATGCAACTCCTGAAAAGCAGGGAAGGGACTGAACTCGTTCATTCATTCATTTTCTAAACTGTGTTCAAGCTCAACTTGCTAGTGAATATTCAATAACTGATCCGGGAGTGCCATCTAGTGATAGAATGGTGTAACTGCATGCAGAAATTGAGCAGTTCCATGTCCGCTGGCGTCTACATCTGCACAAAGGGGTTAATACTGTACATAGCTCACATGCCTTAGCACACCAGTGCTATACTGTATACGTGAGAACACACACACACAGACTCGTAAACACACTCCATGTTTACATGCATGCACCTGAGCAATCACCTTTGCCTCTCAAAAAAGGTGTATGTTTGTTCTTACTCCCTCCATTGCTCTGATTGGTCCAGATCCTGGACTCACCAGCAGACGTGGCGGAGAAGGCTGATTGCATCATCACCATGCTGCCATCCAGCCCCAACGTGGTCGAGGCCTACACTGGAGCCAATGGCATTCTAAAGTAAGAGCCACACCCCCTACACTGGAGCCAATGGCATTCTAAAGTGAGAGCCACGCCCCCTCCACTGGAGCCAATGACATTCTAAAGTAGGAGCCATGCCCCCTACACTAGAGCCAATGACATTTTAATGTTAGAGCCACGCCCCCTCCACTGGGGCCAATTACTTTTTGAAGTAAGGGCCACACCCCCTGCACTGGAGCCAATGGCATTCTAAAGTAAGAGCACACCCCCTACTCCAGAGTCAATGGCATCCTAAAGTAAGAGCCACGCCCCCTATTCTGGAGCCAATGGCATCTTTATGGAAGAGCCACACCCCTGCAGTAGAGCTTATTCCTGAGGTCAGGGTTTCTTTTGAAAGAGCATAATATTGTTTTTTTTTTTTTTTTTTTTTCAGTTTTACTGGCAAGGTTTATTTCTGTTGCTTCAGATTCTGCTGTAGTCCTTATTGAGTGGGTGTAATCCTTTCTCTCTCTCTCTCTCTCTCTCTCTCTCTCTCTCTCTCTCTCTCTCTCTCAGGAAGATAAAAAAGGGCACTCTGTTAATTGACTCCAGCACCATTGACCCGCTGGTTGCTAAGGAGATGGCGTTGGCGTCTGAGAAGATGGGGGCGGTCTTTATGGATGCCCCAGTGTCAGGTGGTAAGTGTCGCTCGTATTGCCTCGTGTGTGGTGCTGTGTGTGTGTGCGTACGGATTACAGCCTGTGTGGAGGCGGTGCTGGTTTCCTTGCTAACGTGTCTTTGACAGTCTACAGGCCCTGAAAGCTCTTAAAAATGTCAATTGAATGCATCTCATACCATTGGCGTTTAATGCGAAAAGAGCCTTAATGGAGTATTTAGCGTCGCTGCTTTTTATGTAGATAAGAGCCGTAATGGTGGACGCTTTCCTCTTCCTTTCATGTTTCTGGATGTCATCAAAAGACAACTGAGCCCTCTGGATTTTCTGTGGTGGGTTTAGGGTTACGGGGAGGGCATGGTCTAGATGTGGACACACGCACGCACACACAGAGTTACAGGTTGGGCATGGTTGAGATAGAGAGAGACATACACACGCGCACACACTCACTCACAGAGTTACAGTTACTCTCGCTCTGTTTATGTAGTTGTAAGTTTATGTGAGGTCTGGTGTTTGTTTGAAGGCTGGAGTCTGGCTGGGTTCTCTCTGTCTCTCCTTCATGGACAGTAATGTTCTGGGGTCCCCCAGTTCCTGTGGCTTCCTGTAGGGTATTAGCATTAACAAAGCCAGGCTGACCAACGTGAAACAACAATATTAAACTGCAATAAACAAAGTCAAATGTATTGATCTGCTGGGCACACACTTAGTGCTTTTGAGAATATCCTCTGTAAAAGGAGAGTTAACACTCTGTACTGTCACGATGTTGGTGTGCGTTTGTGATTGGCCCTGACAGATTTTGTGTGCAATAATGGATATTGTTGGTGCTGTGTAATGGTTAGAATAAGAATATTGCTGAGTTTGTGGTATTAAGCAAGACGTCACATTTTAAGTAACGCTGGAGCAGCTGAGAGGAGCGAATTTGTCTCTGCTTTCGTCATTCCCGTCATTTGCAGCTGAAGCCCAGGCAGAGCCTGGACTCAAATTAGCCACATTCGGTTTGGCGGTTAGCTCTTCCGTTGTTTTATTTATTTATTTTTTTGCAGGTAGGGGGCAGTGTTCTTGGCTCTATGTGTAAGATTCACCAAATGGATCTGCAGGGGGTGTAGTAACAAATATTAACCAGCAGGTGGAGCTGTAACCAAAATTCTGGCAAAACGGAACAGAATGCTTCTCTGAGGAGCTCTGTGTGTGTGATAGAGAAACGGAGGGTGTGTTATCACCGCTACACACACTGTGCAAGCACTGCACTCATGATGTTCCTACTACCCCAAATGTCCTCACAACATATGTTTCTCAGCTGTTGGACCTGTCAAGTTTAGGTATTCAAGGCCACACACTAACACATAAAAACTATACCCACATCCACTCATACAGGCAGTGTTCACATAGTATACACCCAATCAAAAGAAACATGATAGATGCATGCACTTATTACATAACTCACCCTCACAATATGCTCAAGGAACAGTAGAAAAACACAGTTTTGGTCATTCCTGCACTCATACTATATGTGCATTTCACTCACCAACTCACATTACAAATACATACATATGGTACATGCACTTAAACCCATACACGCACACCACGCTACGCACACCATACACACAAATATGCAGACTTTATACACTCACAAACACACGCTCACTTACTGAATGCGCCTAAAACAGGAGAAAAACTCAACATGACATGATTGCGCACATAGTGCATGGGCATTGCACGCACACACACACACACACACACACACACACACACACGCATGCATCCTTACGGACACATTCACACACTTTCACGCGCCCAACACACACACAAGGACGTTGTGCACACAAGCTTCGCACAGTACACATGCATACATATAGTACATACACAGATGCGAGCACGGTATGCACTCACGTTACTCTCAAATATTCAGACTTTATGCTCTTGCAAACATACACACGCACTTCCGTGTGCCCACACTTACAAGTGCGAGCCCGTACGTGCACGTTTAGAATTACAACAACAACCATGTGTATGAACCATGTTCACAACAACCAGCTTTAGAAAGTAATTAGAGACATAGGTTAGTATTTAGCCTAATTAAAGCTTCAGGTAATTAGAAGTCGTGGAGAGGGCTAATGAAATGTGCGTGGACCTCAAGTGTCCCTCAATGCAGTGATGCGCCGTACAGCCAGTAAAGTGTGTGTGTGTGTGTGTGAGTGTGTTTGTGTGTATGTGTGAGTGAGGATATTCGCCTTCATCAGCGAATTGATGCGTGTGTGCGCCTGTGCGCTCGCAAATGTTTGGGTGTATATCTGCGAATGTGTATGCGCGTGCCTATATTAATTTCTTAGGTTCTTTTTGATGCATTTATTTTTAATACCAGCTCTGTTTTTATATTTATGCCATGAAGCCTATTCCCAGCCTGACCATAATAAAATATTCACCGTTACACAGTAAAGCTGCGTCTGACGCGACCGCGACTAACAAACGCGCATGACCTCACGGAGTCGGGCTGTGTTTGTGTGGCAGTGTGCGAATGGAGGTTCTGATGACTCGAGAGCTCATTAGCGGTAATTATGCCCTCGCTGTCTACATGGTCCATGTTTGTGTTCTCTCCGGCGTGTCTGTGAAGAAATGCACATCCCATCTCTCAGAGAAAGTGTGAAAAGCCTCTCTGATCACGTGATCACGCTAAGCACAGGCTCCTGTGTTCCTGTAACTACGTTGGACTCCGAAATTACTGGCACCCTTGACTGGGGATGCACAAAAAATACTTTAAAAAATACGAGAAAAAATTATTTATAGAGAAACTCTAAATAACATTATGTGGGAAATACTGTACTATATCAGTGGTACGATGGAGCCGACGAAAATCATTTACTGATTTTATTAAAAATCACTTTCCTCCAAATCAAGTTTTCACAATTAATGGCACCTTTAAAAATGATTGTGAATAATGTCTATCAAAATTAAACCAGGTATTAAATTCCACTTATTTAAGTTTCATTGAAGTGTAAAGGAAATATATTGAGCCATTACATCACTTCCTGTTTCACAAGGATATAAAAATGAGGTAAGACGCATGCAATATCCCTTTGTTATCTAACACCGTGAAGAGAACTAAACAACTGTCAGTTCAAAAGAGGCAGATGATCATAGACCTTCATAAATCTGGTAATGGCTACAAGAAGATTCACAAATGATTGAATATGCCACTGAGCACTGCCAGGGCAATTATTTAAAATTCCAAAGACACTGAACTGTTGAAAGCCTCAAGGGTAGAGGATGCAACTGCATTTTGCCCCCCGGGATACTGAGGAGGATGGTGAGAGAGGCAACAAAATCCCCAAGAATCACAGAAGGAACTGCAGGCTTTGGTGGCATCTTGGGGTCACCAGGTTTCAAAAAGCACCATCAGGCGCCACCTTCACAACCACCAGCTCTTTGGAAGGGTTGCCAGAGGAAAGCCTTTTCTGACCAGAAGACACAGAAGCAAGCGCTTGGAGTTTGCTAAACATCATTTAAATTACAATAGGAACAAGGTGCTTTCATCAAATGGGACCAAAATTGCATGTTTCTGTCAGATACAGCATCAGCATGTTTGGCGTTGAAACAGTGATGCACACAAGGAGAAGCACCTTATACCCACAGTGAAATATGATGGTGGGTCAGTCATGTTTTGGGGCTGTTTTAATTCAAGAGGTCCAGGGGTACGGGTTAAGATTAATGACATAATAAATTCCACCAATTATCAGGATTTTTTGTCTGAAAAACTGGTTTCCTCCGCCAGAAGGCTGGGACTTGGCTGTAGGTGGATTTTCCAAAATGACAATGACCCAAAGCATACCTCAAGATCTACACAGAAATGGTTCTGTGGCAACAAAATCAACATTCTGTAATGGCCATCTCAGTCACCTGACCTCAGTCCAACTGAAAACCTGTGGGCTGAATTGAAGAGGGCAGTTGATAAATGCAAACCCAAGAATATGAAGGACCCTGAAAGGATCTGCTTAGAGGAATGGTTCGAAATGCCCCCACATGTGTGCCTTAACCTTGTCAAAAATTCCAATCCAATCCAATCAAACTTCATTTGTAAAGCACTTTAAAACAACCTCAGTGGACCTGTGCTGTACAGAAAAAATAAATAAAAACAAAATAAGAAAAAATACAAGAATAAATTAAAAGACATAAAACAGCTGTACAATTTAAGCAATAGACCAAAAACATAAATAAACAGTAGAATAAAAAAAAAATAATACATTCAACATCTCTCATGGCGTCAAAAGCCAAGGAGAAAAGATGGGTTTTAAGATGGGATTTAAAAACAGACAGAGAGGAGGCCTGTCTGATATGGAGACGCAGATCGTTCCATAGTTTAGGAGCTGCTACAGCAAAGGCTCGGTCACCTCTGAGCGTGCGCTTAGTTTACTGCGCAAAAATTACAGGAAAAGACTCCATGCTGTATCCTCATCAGAGGCAGTTGCACTAAGCACTGAATGAAGGGTGCCAATTATGATGAAACCTTGATTTTGTTGAAATTTATTCTGTATTGAATGATTATGATTTTGGTTGTTTTCATCGAAACATTTATAAAGTAAAGTAATTCACACTTGGTGATGAATTTCATTTCTCTATAATTATATTTTGTATATCTGTTTTGTTTTTGTTTGTGCATTGCCAGTCAAGGGTGCCAGTGATTTTGGAGCCCAATGTATGAAAAAGCCTTTCAGATCATGTGATCACGCTAGGGTTTGGATGATATGCTGATTATGGATGGAGTTTGGGTTTGGATGATGTGCTGATTACGGTTGGAGTTTGGGTTTGGATGATGTGCTGATTACGGTTGGAGTTTGGGTTTGGATGATGTGCTGATTACAGTTGGAGTTTGGGTTTGGATGATGTGCTGATTATGGTTGGAGTTTGGGTTTGGATGATGTGCTGATTATGGTTGGAGTTTGGGTTTGGATGATGTGCTGATTATGGTTGGAGTTTGGGTTTGGATGATGTGCTGATTACGGTTGGAGTTTGGGTTTGGATGATGTGCTGATTATGGTTGGAGTTTGGGTTTGGATGATGTTCTGGTTATGGTTGGTGTTTGGGTTTGGATGATGTGCGGATCACGGTTGGAGTTTGGGTTTGGATGGTGTGTTGATTACGGTTGGAGTTTGGGTTTGGATGATGTGCTGATTATGGTTGGAGTTTGGGTTTGGATTATGTGCTGATTACGGTTGGAGTTTGGGTTTGGATGATGTGCTGATTACAGTTGGAGTTTGGGTTTGGATGATGTGCTGATTATGGTTGGAGTTTGGGTTTGGATGATGTGCTGATTATGGTTGGAGTTTGGGTTTGGATGATGTGCTGATTACGGTTGGAGTTTGGGTTTGGATGATGTGTTGATAATGGTTGGAGTTTGGGTTTGGATGATGTGCTGATTTCGGTTGGAGTTTGGTTTGGATGATGTTTTGATTACGGTTGGAGTTTGGGTTTGGATGATGTGCTGATTATGGTTGGAGTTTGGGTTTGGATGATGTGCTGATTTCGGTTGGAGTTTGGTTTGGATGATGTGCTGATTATGGCTGGAGTTTGGGTTTGGATGATGAGCTGATTACGGTTGGAGTTTGGGTTTGGATGATGTGCTGATTACGGTTGGAGTTTGGGTTTAGACGATGTGCTGATTATGGTTGGAGTTTGGGTTTGGATGATGTGCTGATTACGGTTGGAGTTTGGTTTGGATGATGTGCTGATTATGGTTCGAGTTTGGGTTTGTGTGATGTGCTGATTATGGTTGGTGTTTGGGTTTGGTTGATGTGTTGATTATGGTTGGAGTTTGGGTTTGTATGATGTGCTGATTACAGTTGGAGTTTGGGTTTGGATGATGTGCTGATTACAGTTGGAGTTTGGGTTTGGATGATGTGCTGATTATGGTTGGAGTTTGGGTTTGGATGATGTGCTGATTATGGTTGGAGTTTGGGTTTGGATGATGTGCTGATTTGGGTTGGAGTTTGGGTTTTGGATAATGTGTTGATAATGGTTGGAGTTTGGGTTTGGATGATGTGCTGATTTCGGTTGGAGTTTGGTTTGGATGATGTTTTGATTACGGTTGGAGTTTGGGTTTGGATGATGTGCTGATTATGGTTGGTGTTTTGGTTTGGTTGATGTGTTGATTACGGTTGGAGTTTGGGTTTGGATGATGTGCTGATTACGGTTGGAGTTTGGGTTTGGATTATGTGCTGAGTATGGTTGGAGTTTGGGTTTGGGTGATGTGTTGATTATGGTTGGAGTTTGGGTTTGGATGATGTGCTGATTACGTTTGGAGTTTGGGTTTGGATGATGTGCTGATTATGGTTGGAGTTTGGGTTTGGATGATGTGCTGATTATGGTTGGAGTTTGGGTTTGGATGATGTGCTGATTATGGTTGGAGTTTGGGTTTGGATGATGTGTTGATTATGGTTGGAGTTTGGGTTTGGATGATGTGCTGATTTCAGTTGGAGTTTGGTTTGGATGATGTGCTGATTATGGTTGGAGTTTGGGTTTGGATGATGTGCTGATTATGGTTGGTGTTTGGGTTTGGATGATGTGTTGATTATGGTTGGAGTTTGGGTTTGGATGATGTGCTGATTATGGTTGGTGTTTTGGTTTGGTTGATGTGTTGATTATGGTTGGAGTTTGGGTTTGGATGATGTGCTGATTATGGTTGGAGTTTGGGTTTGGATGATGTGCTGATTATGGTTGGAGTTTGGGTTTGGATGATGTGCTGATTTGGGAGTTTGGGTTTGGATGATGTGCTGATTATGGTTGGAGTTTTGGTTTGGTTGATGTGTTGATTATGGTTTGGATGATGTGCTGATTATGGTTGGAGTTTGGGTTTGGATGATGTGTTGATTATGGTTGGAGTTTGGTTTTTGGGTTGGAGTTTGATGATTATGGTTGTTTGGATGATATGCTGTTGGAGTTTGGGTTTGGATGATGTGTTGATTATGGTTGGAGTTTGGGTTTGGATGATGTGCTGATTATGGTTGGAGTTTGGGTTTGGATGATGTGCTGATTATGGTTGGAGTTTGGGTTTGGATGATGTGCTGATTATGGTTGGAGTTTGGGTTTGGATGATGTGCTGATTATGGTTGGAGTTTGGGTTTGGATGATGTGCTGATTATGGTTGGTGTTTTGGTTTGGTTGATGTGTTGAATATGGTTGGAGTTTGGGTTTGGATGATGTGCTGATTATGGTTGGAGTTTGGGTTTGGATGATGTGCTGATTATGGTTGGAGTTTGGGTTTGGATGATGTGCTGATTACGGTTGGAGTTTGGGTTTGGATGATGTGCTGATTATGGTTGGAGTTTGGGTTTGGATGATGTGCTGATTACGGTTGGAGTTTTGGTTTGGATGTTTATGGTTGGAGTTTGGTTTGGATGATGTGTTGATTATGGTTGGAGTTTGGGTTTGGATGATTGATTATGGTTGGAGTTTGGGTTTGGATGATGTGCTGATTATGGTTGGAGTTTGGGTTTGGATGATGATTATGGTTGGAGTTTGGGTTTGGATGATGTGTTGATTGGTTGGAGTTTGGGTTTGGATGATGTGCTGATTATGGTTGGAGTTTGGTTTGGATGATGTGTTGATTATGGTTGGAGTTTTGGTTTGGATGATGTGTTGATTACGGTTGGAGTTTGGGTTTGGATGATGTGTTGATTATGGTTGGAGTTTGGGTTTGGATGATGTTGATTAAGGTTGGAGTTTGGGTTTGGATGATGTGTTGATTATGGTTGGAGTTTTGGTTTGGATGATGTGTTGATTATGGTTGGAGTTTGGGTTTGGATGATGTGCTGATTATGGTTGGAGTTTTGGTTTTGGATGATGTGTTGATTATGGTTGGAGTTTGGGTTTGGATGATGTGCTGATTACGGTTGGAGTTTGGGTTTGGATGATGTGTTGATTATGGTTGGAGTTTTGGTTTGGATGATGTGCTGATTATGGTTGGAGTTTGGGTTTGGATGATGATTGTTGGAGTTTGGGTTTGGATGATGTGCTGATTACAGTTGGAGTTTGGGTTTGGATGATGTGCTGATTTGGGTTTGTTTGGTGTTGTTTGGGTTTTGGATGATGATGTGCTGATTATGGTTGGAGTTTGGGTTTGGATGATGTGCTGATTTGGGTTTGGATTGGAGTTTGTTTTTTTGGATGATGTGCTGATTGTGGTTGGAGTTTGGGTTTGGATGATGTTCTGATTATGGTTGGCGTTTGGATTTTGATGATATGTTGATTATGGTTGGAGTTTTGGTTTGGATGATGTGTTGATTATGGTTGGAGTTTGGGTTTGGATGATGTGTTGATTATGGTTGGAGTTTGGGTTTGGATGATGTGTTGATTATGGTTGGAGTTTTGGTTTTGGATGATGTGTTGATTAAGGTTGGAGTTTGGGTTTGGATGATGTGTTGATTATGGTTGGAGTTTGGGTTTGGATGATGTGTTGATTACGGTTGGAGTTTGGGTTTGGATGATGTGCTGATGATGTTGCTGATTGTTGATTACGGTTGAGTTTGGGTTTGGATGATGATTACGGTTGAGTTTGGGTTTTTTGATGGTTTGGGTTTGGATGATGTGTTGATTAAGGTTGGAGTTTGGGTTTGGATGATGTATTGATTAAGGTTGGAGTTTGGGTTTGGATGATGTTCTGATTATGGTTGGTGTTTGGGTTTGGATGATGTGCTGATTTTGGTTGGAATTTGGGTTTGGATGATGTGCTGATTATGGTTGGAGTTTGGGTTTGGATGATGTGTTGATTATGGTTGGAGTTTGGGTTTGGATGATGTGCTGATTATGGTTGGTGTTTGGGTTTGGATGATTAGCTGATTATGGTTGGAGTTTGGGTTTGGAAGATGGATTCATTTGGAGTTTGGGTTTGGATGATGCTGATTATGGTTGGTGTTTGGGTTTGGATGATTAGCTGATTATGGTTGGAGTTTGGGTTTGGAAGATGGGCTCATTTGCATGAAGAGGGACAGCGGGAGACTGGCTCCCCCCAGATAGAGTTTTTTGGTTGCCGGGGGGAGGAAGATCGAGCGAGTTGACCTCACCCTGCATGTCATCTGCTGCCCTGCCCGCCCCCTACTGAGCCTGTCAATCATCTGGCCCCTCCCACACAACAATCTCACCCCAATTCTATTACCTTTATTACCTCCTTAATGTGAGTGGATTTTTATATTTTGAGCTGCTTAAGTTATGTTCGTGACATCATATTTATAGCTCAGAATTTTCTCTCAGTTCATTGTAGGTGGATGGTTTGTTCCCTCAAATAAAGAAGTGGAATAACAGGTTTGAGATGTCATCTTTAATCTTCAACTAGATGAAGTGGCCCTTGTTAAAATTTCAGCTCATTAAATTGCTTCAGTGTCTAAATACTTTGTACTTCACTGTACTTATGGCTGTATGTTTTTGCATATTGTATGTGTAAGAGTGTGTGTGTTTGTGTCTTTAATTCTTTTCTTTGCTGATTAGCATTGTACAGTTTGCTTTGTGTAGTTATGTTGCTTAGTTACTTTTGTGCTGTTAGCTTATTAGCACTCTGCCATTATGTCTTTATTGTGAGCTCGTAGATTAGCGCTGTATAGTTTGTTATGTGCACTTGCCGCGTGCAACTAAAGTCATTGGACAGTGACACATTTATGTTTTGTTCTGTACTGTGGGCTTTTGATTTTGAAAGGATACAATGACAATGAATTTTTGGTGTAGACTGTCAGCTTTCATTTGAGGGTGTTTTTATCTGAATCAAAATAACAGTTAAGAAATAACAGCCTCTTTCGTATATGGTCCCTCCCATTTTTGGGCGCAGAAGAAATTTTGGGTAGTGTAACTTTATATGGATTAACCCCTTACCACTCCGGTAACATTTTCTTAAAATGCCTACAAAGGACGTACTCAAGGTAAATTGAAATCTTTTCTTGTTTTTAACTTCCCTGATGGGCCCGTATTCGGGCCGTTGGAGTGTTAAGGGGTTAAAGCACATATTTTCAACATTTGGTGGCTTATCCTTCGCATGCAATGACTGTTTGAAGTTTGTGACAGACAGGCATCAGCAGACACTGGGTCTCTTCCCTGCTGATGCTCTGCCAGGCCTGTGCTGCAGCCGTCTTCACTTCCATGGAAAGAGGGACATGATGAGCAAAAATTAAATCTCTGTTTAACATCCAGCAAAGGGCCTCAATCTATCCACAAAACCCATAACTTTAAGAATCATGTATATTCATGGCTGAACCACTACTTTTCAGCAAGAGCTTTGCATCCAAACAGATGGTGCGAATTTTACCCTGAAATCGGCCCAAAATCAGGTAATTAGGACCTTTGAAATTACCAGTAACTAAATGGTTATTACAATTCATATCTTTCAATTTGTTATACCAAGAGCATCAATTTTAAGTAGAGGGGAGCTTGAACCCTCATGTGGAAGTTTGCCGGCCAGAAGGTAGGGGTGAATTAATCTTCCCAGTCAATGTAACGATCGTCACGGAAATTTTTCAATTCTCTTAGCTGTAGCCAAGGCAAAGTCAATAATGGACAAAGTCTGCCTGAAAGTTTGGCACGGAAGATTTAGCAGGGGTTCAAAATCCGTAACGTCCGTCACATGTAACATCCGTCACAGGAAAAGGGGTCCTGTAACATCCGTCACGCCCCCAGACAGTGGAGGAATGCTCAACTTATCTAGATAATAAAAGGGAAAGAGGGAATTTTTGCCATGTATGTTTTTGAATTGGCACTCAAATGTGTAATTGTGCTCATTCTAAAGGATGAAGTTTTGCTCAGATTGTCATTTGATTGTCAAAGATCGTCAAAGACTGTCACAAGATTTTCAACATTAACTGGGTTTTATTATACTCTCTCAGTTTTCTCGAGTAAATGATAGTTCCACTAATTTTTCAAAGGTGGCAGCTACAGCAGGGCAAAATTTACCCATGATGCCATTGTACTTCTCTTATCATTTCCAAGGCTGTGAAGGCAGGCTTTTTTGAGGTGCTCAATTTCAATTTTCATGATGCAACATAACTAATGGTCTGTATCCAGTTATTCTGTGCTTTAAACAATAGAAATGGACAAGAACAAGGATTTTATAAATCACTTTGTAGACGTAAATATAGGTTTTCTGTGAAAATGAGACACGTGCGCGGATTTGGAAGGCAGTGTGCCATGCGCGTGTAGAGCTTAAATAAAGAAAATGGCATATTAAAAAAATCACTTACAGGGCCCCAGTGGCGGCCGAGCTGCATAATAACGTTTATCCCGTAAATGATTAAAAATTGGTGTGATACAACCCATTAGATACAGGTTTGGTATCACACATGTGTAATACAGCTTTCTCGTGTCACAATTGTTCAGATTCCGTTCATTGGCATACGTCAACTAATATTTTCACAAGGCCAATTCTTCTGGAAATGTTCACCATCGCTGGTGTTTGCATCTAGTTGACGGTCTATTGAATTAAATGGGATGAATAATTCGTTAGCTAGCATGCTAACCCTTTTGGCCAGTAATGAGTTGCACATGTAACTCTTATTGCAAACACTTGAATTTAATAATTTAATGGTGAAAAGCATTAGCATGCTAGCTAGCGAATTATTCATCCCATTGACTTGAATAAACTGTAAACTAGAAGCCAAATGCTATTTTTCCATTTTCCAAATAATACTATGTTGACATTTATGGGATAAATGTAATCTCAAATTCATGAGAACGAGCCATCAAATTTATGAAACTCAAGTAGTAATTTTCATTTAAATGAAAATTACTACCCTTATTGCATGAATTTGATATCTCGGGCTTACTCATGGGAGATCCTCCATGTATTTTGCAGTAAGTATTTCTATTTGTGTATTATGATAAAAAAAAAGATGAAATCTCGATCACAGCATCAACCTTTTCTTTGTTTTAGGTTGACGATCTGTCCTGTTGGTTTATTTTCGTCCCCAGACCTCTGCTAGTCAAAGTCAGAATACAGAATTTAACCTGCGTGATTTATCATTCGCTCCAAGTTTTAATGCTAGTTCTGTGACTTCTAATCTTACAGTCCAGACTTGAGTTATTGATTACCACTCAGAATTGTTTCTACAGTTTTCGTTTTGAGGAAGCAATGTATTAAGCCAGTGGATTGAGTCTGCAGTCTTCAGTTCACAGTAAAAGAAACAGGATTGTTTCAACAGAGTAAGGATATAAACACCTTCATAGGTATAGTGCATTGATTGCTCCACACCTGAAGTGGACAGCTATTGAGTTTGACTGATTAAAGGTCCCCTATTATGCCACCAGATGCACAGCTAATTAGCCATTATGAGCCAGTTCAAAGTCTCCCCTACCTGACATCACAAGGGGGAGTGACCACCCAGAATTATGAAATCTGATTGACTGCTTGGCTGAAGGTGATCAGTTCTTCTTGCCTCTGGTTGGTTATTTCCCCATGTGATGTCAAGAGGGAAAAGATTTTGGAATAGCTTGCAATTACTAATTAGCTGTGCACCTGGTGACATAATAGGGGACCTTTAAAGAGAAACCTGAATTAAACTATTCCATAATAATGTTAACTGTAAGATACTGTGTAATTGATGCACACTACCAAAACAAAGTCACAATGATCTTATAACCTACTACAGTCATGCATAGGTGTGGTTATTTCATCATTCCACTGGACGATATTGACTTTTTTCAGCAGAAAGTTTTGTTTTACTTCAGTGGACAAAATGTAACATCCGTCACGTAACGT
Organism: Gymnothorax javanicus; assembly: GCA_029692085.1. Lineage (NCBI taxonomy): Eukaryota > Metazoa > Chordata > Actinopteri > Anguilliformes > Muraenidae > Gymnothorax > Gymnothorax javanicus. The sequence continues at coordinate 142,559,765 of CM056197.1, read as the reverse complement.
CCGTCACAGAGGATTTTGCGTAATTCTGTAACTGCCTGCTAAGAGAGACTCATTTGGAGCTGTATTATAATTTGTGTTTTTGGTGGCCTAGTTCTCGTGCAATTCTGGGATAAACATTCATGTGTACCATTGTTGAGACACAGAGAATTTTGAATTAAACATGGCTGAATTTTTTCTGCATCTTTTTCATGTAACATCCGTCACGTTCATAATTGTGGTCCATGTGAAACGCACAGACACCACTGTATGGCTTTTCCTCCCCCATCAAACAGCCTCAGACCTAAGCTAGTAATACACTTAAGGTTGAATTCCTTGGAGTAAAACTTAAGCTGTGAGGGTAGTTGGAATGGCTGAAAATTCCTTCTGATGTAACGTCCGTCACGGTGGAATTGCCCTATTGCAGCCATCTTCAGTTCCTGCTTGTTTCAGAGACGTTTTGCTCACAGTCTTCTCTTCAGCGTGTAAAATATATGTTCAGTTGGATTCAGATTTGTTGATTCACTCAGCCAACAGGACCAAGACACCAAAAATGTATCTCTGCTCACTGAATTATGATTCTCACTGTTTCTTGCAGATCAATACTCTACAGTTGGTTCTGTGATGCTGTCTGTCTGATTTGTATTGAACAGTTAGCTCTGTGCAGATTAGGTCGCTCATTAGCACTTTATATGTAGCCCTGTGTAGTTTGTGCTTTGTTTGGCACTCTGTTTCAGGAATGTTTCCCTCTGACTGGGAACAAAGCTTTTTTCGGACTTAGGTGTGTATTTTGTATGTTAGCTTCTGCTGTTTCTGTTGTTATGTTTCACTTGTTGAACCTCTCATTGTGTGTTTATAGAAACTGATATGTTTCTGAAAGTCCCTCTGGTTTGGCTGTTACTCTATTGTACCCTCAGTTTGGGCCATAAACTCGCTCCCAGGGCTGTTTCCTCGCATACTCTCGCATGACTGGCTCGACAGCCAACTTCCAGCCAGTCACAGTCCTCGCTCATGACAACTGTGTCACCTAGCTTATGCCCATTTGCTCAGCTGCCATGCCGTGGTAGCTCCACCCACTAAGAGTTTGCCAGCAGCCAACCGGCAATCAATCTCACCAAACCCCACCCTCTTACATTTTAACAGACTTCAGGGAAGAAAATGACATTTTAGAGCACAATAGAAGATCCTTCAACCATTAGATCTGCGTGTGCTTGTGTTTGTGGGACAAATGGTGAAGGAGTATGAGTGATAGTGTCAGAGTTAGAGAAATGGAGGGTTCCTATATCTCTCTCTCTCATTGTCCGTATATGTTTTTGAAATTGAGAATGAGAGAGCAAGGGAGAGACAGAGTTCTGGTCAGAAAGAGTCCTGGAGAGAGAAAGAGCGAGAGAGAGTGCAGGAGAGAGATAGGGAGAGAGAAAAGTGAGAGAAGGCAGGAGAGAGGAGAGAGAGAGCAGGAGAGAGATAGGGAGAGAGAAAGAGTGAGAGAGAGAGAGAGCAGGAGAGAGATAGGGGGAGAGAGAGAGAGTGTGTGCAGGAGAGAGAAAGTGAGAGAGTGCAGGAGAGAGATGGGAGAGAGAGAGAGAGAGAGAGAGCAGTAGAGAAATGCCAGGTTAGCAGAATGCCTTTATCTGCAGCAGTTTTTTTTCTGTTGGGTCGGCTGGTTGGATGTTGTGAGATTACTCTTCATTATAACCCAATATGGTGCTGAATTCCCCGGGGCCCCCTGTTGGAGGCACCCCAAGATTTGTGTTCTGAGACGAGACTGGCCTCAGGTTTCTGCTGTCATCTCGGCTTCCTGTGGTCTTACGCTGCCTCAAAACCTGTGTTTCGACGCCTGTATGCGCCAGTGCAGAGTCATTTATATAAACTTACGCATCTTCAATACTAAAATGTTGGATGTGTATAAAATAAGAAATACTATTTTGTCAAAATTATTCTCATTTCTAACATTGTGGGCTCATGAACATGCATGCATTTTTACTTTCTAAATCAAAATCAGCTTTAAATCTTGCAAACGTGCACCTACCGCCGCCGGAAGGTGATGTTTTCAGTGGTGTTTGCTCAGTCATTCATCAGTTAACAGGATATCTCAAGAGGTTATGGATGGATGTTGATGGAATTTTGTGTGTTGAAAGATATACAGTACTCTAGAATGGAGGAAGTAATTAAATTTAGGCGAAGATTCAACTCTTGACCTAATATCTGAAAGAATTGCTACTCTCGTAAAGACAGCAGAGTTGAGACTGGTTTAGTACTGCACTTACATCCAGTGATAATGCAAGGCTGTACGTAATGTGTTATCTGAGCACCTTCTATTTGAGCATGATGTTTAAATGTAGTTTTCTTCATGAATCCCAAATCCACAGGTGAAAATGTTGTACATATGTGTTTTTTACTGTACGCATGGTTTATGAATGAGGCCACCTGATGTGTGGGTGAAACTGGGGAACAGTCCTGCAGTAGTCTCTGGTGTGTGGGTGAAGCTGGGGTAACAGTCCTGCAGTAGTCTCTGGTGTGTGGGTGAAACTGGGGAACAGTCCTGCAGTAGTCTCTGGTGTGTGGGTGAAGCTGGGGGAACATTCCTGCAGTAGTCAGTTTTCATGATTCACAGTCTTCTGGTGTGTGTGGAGAGCAAAAGCTGGGGGAACAGTCCTGCAGTAGTCAAAAGTTCTGGTGTGTGGGTGAAGCTGGGGGGAACAGTCCTGCAGTAGTCCTGGTGTGTGTGGGTGCTGCTGGGGAAGAAGTAGTTTCCTGTGTGTGGGTGAAGCTGGGGAACAGTCCTGCAGCAGTGGTGTGATGGGTGAAGCTGGGGGAACAGTCCTGCAGCAGTAGTCTGGTGTGTGGGTGAAGCTGGGGAACAGTCCTGCAGTAGTCTCTGGTGTGTGGGTGAAGCTGGGGAACAGTCCTGCAGTAGTCTCTGGTGTGTGGGTGAAGCTGGGGGGAACAGTCCTGCAGTAGTCTCTGGTGCATGGTTTATGCTGGGGTGAACCTGGTGTGTGGGTGAAGCTGGGGGAACAGTCCTGCAGTAGTCTCTGGTGTGTGGGTGAAGCTGGGGAACAGTCCTGCAGTAGTTTCTGGTGTGTGGGTAAAGCTGGGGGAACAGTCCTGCAGTAGTTTCTGGTGTGTGGGTAAAGCTGGGGGAACAGTCCTGCAGTAGTTTCTGGTGTGTGGGTGAAGCTGGGGAACAGTCCTGCAGTAGTCTCTGGTGTGTGGGTGAAGCTGGGGGAACAGTCCTGCAGTAGTCCTGGTGTGTGGGTGAAGCTGGGGAACAGTCCTGCAGTAGTCCTGGTGTGTGGGTGAAGCTGGGGAACAGTCCTGCAGTAGTCTCTGGTGTGTGGGTGAAGCTGGGGGAACAGTCCTGCAGTAGTCTCTGGTGTGTGGGTGAAGCTGGGGAACAGTCCTGCAGTAGTCTCTGGTGTGTGGGTGAAGCTGGGGAACAGTCCTGCAGTAGTCTCTGGTGTGTGGGTGAAGCTGGGGGAACAGTCCTGCAGTAGTCTCTGGTGTGTGGGTGAAGCTGGGGAACAGTCCTGCAGTAGTCTCTGGTGTGTGGGTGAAGCTGGGGAACAGTCCTGCAGTAGTCTCTGGTGTGTGTGGGTGAAGCTGGGGAACAGCCCCTGCAGTAGTCTCTGGTGATGGGTGAAGCTTTGGGAACAGTCCTGCAGTCTCTGTGTGTGTGGGGGCTGGGGAACAGTCCTGCAGTAGTCTCTGGTGTGTGGGTGAAGCTGGGGGAACAGTCCTGCAGTAGTCTCTGGTGTGTGGGTGAGGCTGGGGGAACAGTCCTGCAGTAGTCTCTGGTGTGTGGGTGGCTGGGGGAACAGTCCTGCAGTAGTCTCTGGTGTGTGGGTGAAGCTGGGGAACAGTCCTGCAGTAGTCTCTGGTGTGTGGGTGAAGCTGGGGGAACAGTCCTGCAGTAGTCTCTGGTGTGTGGGTGAAGCTGGGGGAACAGTCCTGCAGTAGTCTCTGTGTGTGGGTGAAGCTGGGGAACAGTCCTGCAGTAGTCTCTGGTGTGTGGGTGAAGCTGGGGGAACAGTCCTGCAGTAGTCTCTGGTGTGTGGGTGAAGCTGGGGAACAGTCCTGCAGTAGTCTCTGGTGTGTGGGTGAAGCTGGGGAACAGTCCTGCAGTAGTCTCTGGTGTGTGGGTGAAGCTGGGGGAACAGTCCTGCAGTAGTCTCTGGTGTGGGTGAAGCTGGGGGAACAGTCCTGCAGTAGGGTCTGGGGGAACAGTGTGTGGGTGGAAGCTGGGGGAACAGTCCTGCAGTAGTCTCTGGTGTGTGGGTGAAGCTGGGGAACAGTCCTGCAGTAGTCTCTGGTGTGTGGGTGAAGCTGGGGGAACAGTCCTGCAGTAGTCCTGGTGTGTGGGTGAAGCTGGGGGAACAGTCCTGCAGTAGTGTCTGGTGTGTGGGTGAAGCTGGGGAACAGTCCTGCAGTAGTCTCTGGTGTGTGGGTGAAGCTGGGGGAACAGTCCTGCAGTAGTCTCTGGTGTGTGGGTGAAGCTGGGGAACAGTCCTGCAGTAGTCTCTGGTGTGTGGGTGAAGCTGGGGAACAGTCCTGCAGTAGTCTCTGGTGTGTGGGTGAAGCTGGGGAACAGTCCTGCAGTAGTCTCTGGTGTGTGGGTGAAGCTGGGGGGAACAGTCCTGCAGTAGTCTCTGGTGTGTGGGTGAAGCTGGGGGAACAGTCCTGCAGTAGTCGTGGTGTGTGGGTGAAGGAACAGTCCTGCAGTAAAGCTGGGAACAGTCCTGCAGTAGTCTCTGGTGTGTGGGTGAAGCTGGGGGGAACAGTCCTGCAGTAGTCTCTGGTGTGTGGGTGAAGCTGGGGAACAGTCCTGCAGTAGTCTCTGGTGTGTGGGTGAAGCTGGGGAACAGTCCTGCAGTAGTCCTGGTGTGTGGGTGAAGCTGGGGGAACAGTCCTGCAGTAGTCTCTGGTGTGTGGGTGAAGCTGGGGGAACAGTCCTGCAGTAGTCTCTGGTGTGTGGGTGAAGCTGGGGAACAGTGCAGTGTCTCTGGGGTGAAGCTGGGGAACAGTCCTGCAGTAGTCTCTGGTGTGTGGGGAACAGTCCTGCAAGCTGGGGGAACAGTCCTGCAGTAGTCCTGGTGTGTGGGTGAAGCTGGGAGAACAGTCCTGCAGTAGTCCTGGTGTGTGGGTGAAGCTGGGGAACAGTCCTGCAGTAGTCCTGGTGTGTGGGTGAAGCTGGGGGAACAGTCCTGCAGTAGTTTCTGGTGTGTGGGTGAAGCTGGGAGAACAGTCCTGCAGTAGTCCTGGTGTGTGGGTGAAGCTGGGGAACAGTCCTGCAGTAGTCCTGGTGTGTGGGGGGAACAGTCCTGCAGTAGTCTCTGGTGTGTGGGTGAAGCTGGGGGAACACAGTCCTGGTGTGTGGGTGAAGCTGGGGGAACAGTCCTGCAGTAGTCTCTGGTGTGTGGGTGAAGCTGGGGGAACAGTCCTGCAGTAGTCCTGGTGTGTGGGTGAAGCTGGGGGAACAGTCCTGCAGTAGTCCTGGTGTGTGGGTGAAGCTGGGGGAACAGTCCTGCAGTAGTCTCTGGTGTGTGGGTGAAGCTGGGGAACAGTCCTGAAGCTGGTGGGGAACAGTCCTGCAGTAGTCCTGGTGTGTGGGGTGAAGTCCTGGCAGAACAGTCCTGCAGTAGTCCTGGTGGTGGGTGTGGGTGAACAGTCCTGCAGTAGTCTCTGGTGTGTGGGTGAAGCTGGGGGAACAGTCCTGCAGTAGTCTCTGGTGTGTGGGTGAAGCTGGGGGAACAGTCCTGCAGTAGTCCTGGTGTGTGGGTGAAGCTTTGGGAACAGTCCTGCAGTAGTCCTGGTGTGTGGGTGAAGCTTTGGGAACAGTCCTGCAGTAGTCTCTGGTGTGTGGGTGAAGCTGGGGGACAGTCCTGCAGTAGTCTCTGGTGTGTGGGTGAAGCTGGGGTAACATTCCTGCAGTAGTCCTGGATTGTGGGTGATTTTTCCAGAATAACTTCAAGTAAGGAACGGAAAGACCACCTTTAATGAGAGAATTTTTCTGGAATCTGTTACACACAAATGATTAATTTCTGACCCTGTGTCTTCCCACCTGACACACCTGTTACTGCCATCACCCCTGACTGACTGAAAAGGGATTTTGGGCCTCTCATCCCACTCCTCTTTCACCTCCCCAGTTTTCCCCTCTTTTTTCTCTTTTCTTCCGTGTTTCCTGGAGGGGTGGAGCTCAGAGCAGGGGACGGTCAGAATATTAGTGAAGAGTAAGAACTGTCTTTCATTATTTCTCACTTCCTGATTTTCCAACCCTTTCCCTATCTCTTTCTCGCTCTTTTCTGCCTGCTCACTCCCTCCTTCTCTCCTCTCCCTGTCCCTTGCTCTCTCTTGGTCTTGCTAATTAGCCAAGCTGCTGTCTGCTGCTGTGATGCGTTGTCACGGCTGTAGTGTGCAGGTCATCATGGGTAAATAACGCGGCTTCAGCAGCTGCCTACGGACCAGTCCTGCTCTGCATCAGAAAACTGGACCGATGACGCTCACAGTGGGCTTTAAAATTGCAGGCACCCCTGACTGGCAATTCACAAACAATGCTTTAAAAAAAAATCAGAAATTATATTTATTAAAAGATTCTATAAGGCAAAACGTGAGAAATTCTGTACGATATTTATGTTCCAATGGAATCAACCAGAATTTCACTGATTTAATTAAAAATCAGTTTCTCCCAAATCACGGTTTCACAATTAGTGATACCCTTAAAGATTGTAAATAACATCTACCAAAATTAAACCAGGTTCTAAATTTCACTTATTTAAGTTTCTTCTAAGTTTTAAGGAACTGTATTGAGCCATTACATCACCTCCTGTTTCACTAGGGTATAAAAATGAGGTGACACAGATCCAATATCCCATAACTTTCAGTTCAAAAGAGGAAGATGGTCATAGACCTTCATAAATCTGGTAATGGCTAGAAGAAGATTCACAAACAATTGAATATGCCACTGAGCATTGTCAGGGCAATTATTAAAATTCCAAAGATATGGAACTGTTGAAAACCTCAAGGGTAGGTTTGCATTCCCCAGGATGCTGAGGAGGATGGTGAGAGAAGCAACCAAATCCCCAAGAATCACTGTGAAGGAATTACAGGCCTTGGTGGCATCTTGGGGTCACCAGGTTTCAAAAAGCACCATCAGGCGCCACCTTCACAACCACAGTTTCTTTGGAAGGGTTGCCAGAGGAAAGCTTTTCCTGACCAGAAGAAACAGGTGCAAGCACTTGGAGTTTGCCAAACATCATTTGAATTATGACTGGAACTAGGTGCTTTGGTCAGATGAGACCAAAATTTCATGCTTTGTTCAGATACAGCAGTGGCATTTTTTGCGTCAAAACGGAGATGCATGCAAGGAGAAGCACCTCATACCCACAGTGAAATATGATGGCGGGTCAGTCTGTTTTAATTCAAGAGGACTTGGGGAACTGTTTGAGGTTAATGGCATTATGTATTCCACCAAGTATCAGGATATCATGGCTGACAATCTGCTTGCCTCCGCCAGAAGGCTGGGACTTGGCTGCAGGCGGACTCTCCAACAAGAAAATGACCCAAAACAACCTCAAGATCCACACAGAAATGCTTCTGTAACAACAAAATCAATGTTCTGCAACAGTCATCTCAGTCACCAGACCTCAATCCAACAGAAAACCTGTGGGCTGAGTTGAAGAGGGCAGTTGATAAATGCAAATCCAAGAGTGTGAAGGATCTTGAAAGGATCTGCTTAGAGGATTGGTTCAAAATGCCCCCACGTGTGCCTTCTTACCCTTGTCAAAAATTACAGGAAAAGACTCCATGCTGTTATCTTGCCCGAGGTAGTTGCGCTAAGTACTAAATGAAGGGTGCCAATAATTACAAAACCTTGATTTTGTTGAAATTTATTTTTTTATTAAATGATTGTCATGACTTTGTTGTTTTCCATCGAAACATTAATAAAGTATTTTACACAAGTTGGTATATTCTATTTCTCTATGATTATGTTGTTGATTTTTTTTGTACTGTTTGTGCATTGCTAGACAGGGGTGCCAGTAATTTTGGAGCCCACTGTGTACACGCACGCACGCACCGCACGCGCACTTTGGCATGAAACTAGAGCCTAATTCTGATGCTTAACCTAAAACTACCCTGAGTCCTAATCATAACGAGATTATGGTTTTGGAGTGATCTTGCCAAAGTCCAGATTTGAACCCCATTGAGATGCTGTGGCACGACCTTAGACGGCAGTTAGCACTCAGAAAGCCTCAAAATTTGATTGAAATGTAACGATTTCATTATGTAGAGTGGTTTAAAAATTCCTCCGCAGTGATTTGAAATCTGATTTGTGGTGGTCTGGAGTGTTTGGTTGCGGTTGTTGGCTGTAAAGGTGCCACAATCAGTCACTAAGTTTAGGGCGGCCATTCGTGTTCTCATGGGTGATTTTGGCATTAGATCAACTTGCCTAATAGTACATTTTTGTATAGAGATATTGAAGTATGAGAAATATACAGAAATAGTGGAAATTCAGAGGGGGCAAATACTTTTTCAGGGTACTGTATACACACACACACACACACACACACACACACACACTGGTTTTGCGGTCTCAGCAGTTTGTCTCAGCAGTGCTAATTCCTGCTTAATTATTAACAGCTACATTATTAGCTCTTCACACTAACCACTCTCTCTGTCAGTCCAGCCCTGACCATAAACTCAGCCCAGTCCCCGTGGAACAGAGCCTCCTGCTCAGATCGCTGAACACCGGGCCTCTGCAGTCTGCTCTCACTACTTCTCCATCAACGATTATGACTACTCTACATCTGCTCATGTCTGTATTGTGCCCTTCCCAGCGGCTCTAGGATTCTTTGTCCCCGGATATTTTGTCCCCGAATTTTTTGTCCCTGGATTGTTCGTCCCCAATAATGCAATGCCCTCTTCCTGCACTATAACCCTAACCCTAACCCTTATATCGTGGTGATCTGTCTTCCTCCGTCCGTCCATACGTCTGTCAACAATGGTGGCACATTAATTTAACATTAGGGGACAATAAATTCGGGGACGAAAAGTCCGGGGACAGAGTTCTGTAACCGTTCCCAGCTGCGATAACCAACAAAGGTGCTTGACTACTGCGTTTTAGGTCGTTGGTTCCAACCCCAGCCTAGCTGCAGTAAGAGCGGTGCAGCGGTACCACTGTTGGGCCCCTGGGTAAGGCCCTTAGCTCGACACTGCTCTAGAGAGATTGGCTCCTGCTCAGTCTGATGAACTGTAAATTGTTCTGGCGTAACTGTCACTCTTCAGACTGCCCTCTCTGATGTTGTACAGCAGTGTGTCGCTTTAACAGGGTCAGGCTTCTTCTAGAAAGCGTTTTCTGTGAAGCCCAGGGCTATGCTTTGTAAACTGTACTCTGCAAGTGTATTTAGGCTCCTAAATTAAATCATTTATGGTTTTATTTGGAATTGACTCTAGAAAGTTCTGAACTGCAGTGTCCAGCTCACCCCAGGACCGATGGTGCGTTTGAGCAGGGGTCTGGGTGCTGTGGGGAGGGAGGCTTGTGTCTGTTAGTGTAGCCCCCGACGTAAAGGGTGACAGGTGTACCCAAACATGGCTAATAAACCCGCTACGGTCATTCAGTACGGGCCACTCCCTCCCCCCCCAAAAAAAAAAAAAAACACGACACGCTTCTTACGCCCCCCCTGCAAAGATGAGAGAGAAAAAAAACAACATGATACGCTGCTAACGCCATCCTCCACGCCCCACCCCGTATGACAGGCCGGCTAATTGAACATGATAAAGTGTAAAGTTAATTACCTCACCGGCCTGTCACTCATTCTGTCAGGGGGCGTGTTTAGGGGCGGGGTTAGGGTGAGGGCACAGCTGTCGCCCCATCAGTGTGTGTCAGTGGGACAAAGGGCCACACCCCCCTGGGACTGAGTGTAAAATGACCAAACCCCCCACACACACACACACACACACACACACACACACACACACACACACACACACGCACACGCAGACAGCACACCCAGTGTAACTCCTTGTCAAATTAAGTAATCTGCTGATGGCTAAACACAAACCAGTGTTCCTCACATATGCTACATGGCCCTGAAGCGTGTGGACATTTGGCTTTGGCTGTTTGTCAAAGATCAGGCTTGACCTCTAAGTCTTGACAGTGCAGTGCTACACGCCTCCACGCACAGACCGAGACTTTTAGAGGTTGATTGTTTGTCAGGGTTGGTGTAAAAGCACTTATCTGGCTTATTAATTTCATTTCAGTGCAGTCTTCACACATCATTGCAAAGCCCTGACTTCAATTGCCATTGGTCCAGTGTACCATCAGCGTATTGCGTTATCTGTGCTAAGAAGTCATACTTCTCATCTTACACCAAACCTCCGTTGTCGGCAGTAAAACTGAGGCCAAATGTACTTTTTTCTGAATCTAAACATTTTTTCTCTCAGTTGCTGCTCTACATTGGCATTTCACTGAACACAGCCCACTTCAGAGAAGAGAGCTTTTTTCCAAAGACTCATCTGTTATAGTTGCCACTCCAGAACCCGGCCTTATCAGCCTGTTGGTCTTTTATGCTCCTATAATTGTGCTTTTTATGCAGTTTTGCCTTTTCTTACTAACAATGTCATGAAGTAGCATTTTCTTTGATACAGGGGCAGCATCACAGAGTCTCTTCCCTGTTGTGGAAGAAACTGAAAATAGTTTCCTGGTTCACAAACTCGTGTGCTCACAATTGTGTGTAAAGCCTTATCCACCATAATACTGTTATTTACACTGAACGAGGTGGGTGAATAATACTCTTATTTACACTGAGCAAGGTGGGTGAATAATACTATAGGGTAATTCCATGCGGAATCACCCAAAATTCCAATATTTTCCCAGGTGACCATCTCAAAAAACTCAAAAAATTTCTGCAAGTAGCTACATATGAGGGATGATCACTTGCAAATTTTTCCCACTAATTCCCAGTAGTTTTTTAATTATGGCAGTTTAAAAACTGGATGTCATGCCCACTTTTAGTGCTCGCGAGTGACATTTTAACATTTTCTTGTTTTCAAAGATCAATATCTCTGAAATGCATCCATGTATAATGCTGAAACTTGGCATGTGTAATATTTAGTAACTATATATTAGGGAATAAGTGTCAAAATTTCCATAGGAAGGATAGATCCTGTTTTATGGGTTGCTGAATATGGCACTTTGTGCTGTTTCAAAATTTTTGGCAATGTTTACAGGGCTCTAAAGCGAAGACTACTTTAGTGATTGTCTTTATGTTTGAGAATTTACTTTATTAAGTTATTGACCTCATGCAAATGAAAAACTATGACAGTGAAACAAAATGCTGATGAGCTATAGCTTCAACAAAATTGGACCATTACGAAAAATGATCAAAAATGTCCTTCAGTCTACATGAGATTTAGCCATGTAGGCAACTGCCAAGGAAGTTCATATATTTTTTTCCTATAAAGAGACATTCTACCCCAGTCTGGAGTAAAAATTTTATCTCCTAACTCACATGACTTGATGGTCAGAAGAAAAGATCAAAAGGCCTTACGTTTAGTTAAACTTGGCCTATCTAAAATATTCATGTCCAAATTGTGGTTTTAATAATTAATAATAATAATTCTGTATTAAATCAGATTCCCTTAAACATGATACTGTGAGTGTACATGCATTTATCACAACACTGCTCACACATATCAGAGAAACAAGACCAGCTGTAAAAAAAAAATTTTTACTTTAGTGATGGAGCTGCCAGTCAGTATAAGAACTATAAGAACTTCTCAAACTTGTGCCTCCATGAGCAAGATATGGGCTCCCAGCTGAGTGGCATTTCTTTGCCACGAGTCATGGAAAAAGTCCATGTGATGGAATTGGAGGGACAGTCAAACGATTGGTAGCTAGAGCAAGTTTGCAGGCAACTGTAGAAAACCAAATTCTCACTGCTGAGCAAATGTACAATGGCGACCCGCCCGATATCTAAAAATAGCCTGTGGGTAAGGTTAACGTCATTCTCTGAGCCCGGAAGTTGGGCAAGCGAACAACAGGAGGCAATGTGCCTAGTTAGAAAAAGTAGGGTTTTTAGGCGATTTTATCAACTTTTATTTTAGATCTAACTTGTGTTGACAATGGGGACCTGGGGTGTGTTTCCCAAAAGCGTAGTTTTTTTTTTTTTTTTTTTTTAAACTACGCTAGCAACTTACGTAGTTCGTCCATTCACTGTCAATGGCTCCAACTATGCAAGTTCGCACCTGTTCTTTCGAGAAACGCATTCCTGGCTCGGCAGAGCAGACCCAGCAATAGCAACAATGGCTCTGAAAAAATTTACTTCACCACCGACAGCTAACGGGGAAAGACAGATAAGGGGCAGTCCAGATAACATAAACCGCGACAATAACAACCCTTTTTTTAGTTTTGCGCTTAGCCAGCTACAGAAATGCAAAAGCAATGTATTCAATGCTCGAATCACAGCAGGATAACAGGGGAGACTTCGTATTCATACTTTAATTTGTGACCCCTGTGACAGGTTTGTAACGGCAAGCTAGCTTGGTAACAGTTCGTTAACCTACTTGATAATACACTAGTTGTATGATTCTTTGCTAGAATTTGAAGTTATTTCACCTATGTTGTTAGGATTTTCTTTCGCAGCGGCTGCGATTCATTTGTCCGGTATTGTTCATTTTGGTTCTTAAGTAGGCATTTTTAGATCGCAAATGTGATGCAATACCGCTTATTTCAAACATTGCAGTGTATGCTATGTTGATGTTCAAGAATAATGCTAGGTAAGGGAACAAAGCTTGTGAAGACTACTAAAGGAGTTTTGTACACCTATCGCTGCTGGTGGGTCTACATTAGTATCAGAAGCATGGACTGTATAAAAAGATGGACGCAGCACTCTGGTCTGAAAAAAGAAGCCCATGCGGAAGTACAGTAAAATGGCATTCTATTTAATGGCCAGCAGATTGCGACGTCGGTGGTTGCAGAAAGAAGTTCAATGCTATAGAAGTCTATGAGAAAATGACCCTACTGTCCCACCTGATTTTTCATTTAAATAATGATTTTTCACATTATTTTATGGTAGCTATAGCAAGTTTCAAGTCTCCTTCGATATATCATGATGTTCATTTTTGTAAATTATGGTCCCAAGTAGACTAGAATAAAGGATAAACCCAGAATATGCTTTAGAGGCGTGGCTATCCTCTGGTCCTCGTCCGATACGATCAGATCCACCTCTCGCGTCCCTCCCCGGATCTTGATTCTCGCTCTCGTCCAATAGAAATCACATCTGGTTTCAAAATGACAACATGTCGCAATACAAATTGACAAAATCGAGGCTTCCTTTATGGTATGCTGAAACCAATGGGTGACATCACGGTTGCTTCGTCCATCTTTTTATACAGTCTATGATCAGAAGGCAGCAGGTTAACCAGGTTGCCTGGGCATAAGTTGCAGCTCGGGACGGGGGAGGAAGGGAGGAATGTGACTAAATTTACCGCTCGTCATTCGCCCATTCATTTAGTGTAATCAGTTACTATTCATTGATATATGCCTCGGGAGGCGTAATTCCATTTTTAAACTACCTTTTAGCACACATTTGCGCCTCATTCCATGGAGAAAAAACGAGTAACAAGCAGTTTAGTGCGTCTCATTTTCAATGGTTCTCTATGGCAGACGCCCGATGCTTGGCAGACGCCTGATGCTTGCCCGACATCCGCATCACGTGACAATTATTTACTTTTTTCGTGATGTCATCCGGGCGGGTCCCCATTGGGCCACTGCGAATATTCAAGGAATAAATTTTTTTTTTTTTTTTTGTCACAAGTAATAACATTCAGCAAAATGCTGAATTGTTTAAACTGCAGGAACGTTTTAGTGATGCTAAAACTGTTGTTGGCACTCGTTCCCATCATTCATTCATACCTGTTTCTAACTTGAAAATGGAGATGAGAAGAGTATCAGCTGATCGGATTTTTACGATCGTTAACTTGTGTTCTATTGATAGCGACCAGGACAATCCATCTGCTGGCACCACAGGTACAGTGATATTAGCCTGTACCAGCCTGGAAAATATGTTGCCTGTATATGTGATCATAAGTGGTATCTTGGTAATATAATGCAGAGGAATGAAAATGAACAGGATGTTTTTGTAAACTTTATGAAACAAGGCAAAGGCAATAGTTACTCTTGGTCTCCTGAATATAAGAAAGGCCAATGCTGCGTACCATTGCGGCATGTTTTGTGTGCAGTAGAAGCACCCCTGATGGTTCAAAGTAGCGGCAGACAATATAAGCTGACTGAAAGAGACCTCACGAAAGTCTCTGAACTTTTTCAAAAGTTTAAATAAGAAGACCGACACACATATCAATATATCATTCAGTTAGTGAAAACAAGGTAAATACTCTCAATACATGTGTCTTATACATCCCTGCTGTACCTGTACAGAAACACTCCCTGCAGATGGCAGTGTAGTCATGAATGCTCACACGGTTAACAATGTATGAAACAGTCATCGAAGTTTTGTTTTCACCGAATGTGAAACCTCGATGATATCGTATCAGGATATGTGTAATGGCATACAGAAGTACTACAATAATATACACTTGTGTATTTGAAACCAAATGTTAGACTTTTGGGTGTGGAATAAAAGATTACCCATATTGTATTTATTGCTGTATTAGTACAGTAGTTTAGTGTACCAATGCATGTATTTATTTCTTTTACTTTTTTTTGCCACTGATCAATGTGCTTTATACGTCAATACACAAAAATATTTTTGAGTATGATCTCATGTGAGTTAGGAGATAAAATTTTTACTGCAGTTTGGGATAGAATATCTCCTTCTAGGAAAAAAATATGAACTTCCTAGGCAGTTGCCTACATGGCTAAATCTCATGTAGATTGAAGGGCATTTTTGATCATTTTTCTTAATGGTCCAATTTTCTTGAAGCTATAACTCATCAGCATTTTGTTTCACTGTCATAGTTTTTCATTTGCATGAAGTCAATAACTTAATAAAGTAAATTCTCAAACATGAAGACGATCACTAAAGTAGTCTTCGCTTTAGATTCCTGTAAACATTGCCAAAAAATTTTGAAACAGCACAAAGTGCCATATTCAGCAACCCATAAAACAGGATCTATCCTTCCTAAGGAAGTTTTGACACTTATTCCCTAATATTTGGTCACTAAATATTACACATGCCAATTTTCAGCATTATACATGGATACATTCCAGAGATATTGATCTTTGAAAACAAGAAAATGTTAAAATGTCACTCACGAGTGCTAAAAGTGGGCGTGGCATCCAGTTTTTAAACTGCCATAATTAAAAAACTACTGGGAATTAGTGGGAACAATTTGCATGTGATCATCCCTCATATGTGGCTACTTGGAGAAATTTTTTGAGAATTTTCTGAGATGGTGACCTGGGAGGCTCTGGGTGATTCGCATGGAATGACCCTATATTATTTACAATGAACGAGGCGGGTGAGTAATACCTTTATTGACACTGAATGAGGCGGGGGAATAATACTGTGTTATTTACACTGAACAAGGTGAGTAAGTAAAACTCTTATTTACACTGAACGAGGCGGGTGAATAATACTCTTATTTACACTGAACAAAGTGGATGGTTAATACTCTTACACTTAACGAGGTGGATGAATATTACTCTATTATTTACACTGAACAAGGTGGGTGAGTACTCTTATTTACTCGAAGTGGTGGTTTATTACACTGAACTCTATTATTTAAGAGGTGTTGAGTAATACTCCTAATTCTTATTTGCTGAACGAGGTGGGTGAATAATACTCAGTTATTTACATTGAATGAGGGCTGAGTAATACTCTTATTCACACTGAACGAGGCGGGTGAATAATGCTCTTATTTACACTGAACGAGACGGGTGAATAATACTCTTATTTACACTGAACGAGGCGGGTGAATAATACTCTTATTGACACTGAACGAGGCGGGGGAATAATACTGTGTTATTTACACTGAACAAGATGAGTAAGTAAAACTCTAATTTTCACTGAACTAGGTGGGTGAATAATACTCGTTTATTTGCACTGAGCGAGGTGGGTGGATAATACTCTTATTTGCTCTGAACGAGGGGGTGAATAATACTCTTATTTACACTGAACAAAGTGGGTGGTTAATACTCATACACTTAACGAGGTGGATGATTATTACTCTATTATTTACACTGATCAAGGCGGGTGAGTAATGCTCAGTTATTACACTAAACGAATATGGTGAGTAATACTCTTATTTACGATGAACGAGGTGGGTGAATAATACTCAGTTATTTACACTGAATGAGGGTTGAGTAATTCTCTTATTCACACTGAACGAGGCGGGTGAATAATACTCTTATTTACACTGAACGAGGCGAGTGAGTACAACTCAGTTATTTACACTGAACAAGGAGGGTGAATAATACTCTTATTTACACTGAATGAAGTGGATGGTTAATACTCTTACACTTAACAAGGTGGATGAATATTACTCTATTATTTACACTGAACAAGGTGGGTAAGTAATACTCAGTCATTACACTGAACGAAGAGGGTGAGTAATACAGTTATTTACACTGAATGAGGGCTGAGTAATACTCTTATTCACACTGAACGGCGGGTGCGGGTGAATAATGACAAATAGTCTTTTATTTATTGAACTGAAGAACAAATGGTGAATCATGAGAAAACCAACTCCGTTATTTACACTGAACTAAAAGGAGGGTGAATAATGTTCTTTACAGTAAAGATTTATTTACAAAAAGGACAAATGGCAGAGAAAACCAATGAAATGAGGTGGGACATTCAAAAAATAATATTGGTTAAATAGCCAGGTTTTGTTTACGCTCTTATTGACACTGAAAGCGAGGTGAGGGTGAATAATGCTCTTATTTCTGTAAATAATATTTACACTGACTGAACAAGGTGGGTGAATATGACTCAGTTTTTTACACTGAACATGGTGGTCAGCATTGATTTATTGTAAATTTGATGGCAGCAGATGACATCAGTGTGGTGATGAGTTCATGTTGGCCTCATATTTTCCATCTTATCTCCGCCTTTCCTTTCCTTGCTCTTAATTCCCCCATGGAGGACCCAAGGAGACGTAGAGAGGAAAGCAAAAGAGGATTGTGGGGCTGGGGTGGTGCTTGAAACATTTGAATCGCAGAAAAGAAATGTCCTGGCCTCTGTCACATGGGATGTAATGTTCAATTGTGGCAGATGGGACAAGTTGAACTCACAGACCCGTCATTCATGGATTCAGGAAAAATACTTCTGCAAGGGATGCGGTGGGGTTTATCTGTGTTTACCTTTGGGAAAGTCCTAATTCCTTTAGATGGTGTAAAATAAATCTGTGTTGAGTATTTGTGCAACTGTTGTATGGGATTTCTCTGTGTCTCCCCCTGCTGGTCAGGTGTTGGTGCTGCAAGCCTGGCAAAGCTGACCTTCATGGTTGGAGGGCCAGAGCAGGAGTTCACTGCTGCCAAGGAGCTGCTGGGCTGCATGGGGGCCAACGTGCTGTATTGCGGCGAAGTGGGAGCGGGCCAGGTAACGCATGCTACTGCCGCATGCACTACGGCTAATCGACACATAGCATGCACATATATCTGATAGTGCTGTGCTACTGCTATATACACTACTGCTAATGCTACGTATAAATGATACATATATCTGATAGCGCCGTACTACTGCTACATATGCTACTGCTAATGCTACATATAACACGTACATATATCTGCTTGCGCTGTGCTGCTGCTACATATGCTACTGCTAATGATACATACAGCATGTACGTATATCTGATAGGGCTGTGCTACTGATATATAAGCTACTGCTTATGCGACATCCAACATGCACATACATCTGATAGCGCTGTGCTACTGCTTCATATGCTACTGCTGATGCTATATATAACATGTATATATGGCTGATAGCACTGTGCTATGGCTTCAAAAGCTGCTGATAATGTCACTATAACATTTACATATATCTGATAGTGCTGTGCCACTGTTACATATGCTACTGCATATGCTACACGTAAAGTACATATATCTGATAGCGCTGTGCTATTGCTACATACGATGCTGCTAATGCTACATATAACATGCACATACTGTGTATCTGACAGCGCTGTGCTGCTACTACGTATGATATTGCAAATGTTACATATAACATGCAAATATTTATATCTGATGGCACGGGGCTACGACTATATATGCTATTTGTAACGTGCTGTATTGCAGCTGAATGAGAGCTGGCCATGTAACAGTGCTACTGCTAACACCCTGCTGCCACTACATATGCTAATTCTAATACCTTGCTTCAGCTACATGTTACAGCTAACATGCTGTACTGCAGCCAAGTGGGAATGGGCTAGGTAACGTACTCTCCTGATAACGCTGCTGCTAATGCTGTGGTACCACTATGGATTCCGCTGTTAATATCCTGATACAGGTACACCTTATTGCTAATGGTCTGTTCTGCTAGTAATTTGGAGTGGGCCAGGTATTCCCTGGTACTGCTAACGCACTGCTACCACAACATGCATAACTGCTAAAGCGTTTTACCGTGCTCACTTTGGGGTGGGACTGATAACGCATGCTACTAATGTATGCCTGTAGGTAACAGTCTGTCAGCAGAGTAATTTAGCGGTAGGAAATTGATGGGCAACTGTGGAGTTGGCTTGGGCTTCTGCAGGGACGAAGTTGCAAAGAAATGTGCCGTTGGGCTCCCTTCAACTGTTCTACCTCACTTTTCTCCTATGTCCTTGAAAAAGAGAAACATGTTCTCAATAGAACTGCCCTGATTAAGTAAAGGCTAAAGTAACTGTTTCTGTCACACTCGCTGCTGCTAAGGCCTTGCTATTGCTATATTCGCGAATGCTAATGCCCTTCTACCGCTATAAGCGCTACTGCTAATGCCCTGCTACCACTACAAATGCTACTGCTAACACTTGGCTGCTGTCAAATATGCTAATGCTAATGTCCTACTCATGCTTCATACACTGCAGCTAACACCCTGCTGCTATTTATGCTACTGCTAACCCCCAACTACTGCTGCCAAGTGAAGGTGGGTGAAGTGTGAGCTACTGCTACATATGCTACCGCTGCGCAATCCACTGCTGCCAGTGGACATATGCTATTGCTAACTTCCTGCTACCACTGCATTCACAAATGCTAACATTCTGCGCTGTGGCTAAGTAGCGGCAGGACTGGTATGTGCACTGATGATGGAAGGATAAAATGAGGCGATGTGATACCATCCTGAAATGAAGAATTTTGCGCAGCTGGTTGTATGTGATGCTCTCTCTCTCTGTTTGGTGACAGGCGGCTAAAATCTGCAATAATATGCTGCTGGCTATCGGGATGATCGGCACGGCAGAGACCATGAACTTGGGCATCAGGTACACACCAGCATGTGTGTGTGTAAGTGTGTCTGTGTGTATGTGTTTGGTGTCTGAAATCTGCTTGTAGCCTGCTTGTGTTATAAAGTCTGTGACTCCCGTGATAATGATGTCGTGCATCACTTGGGCACTATGCTTTATCTATGATTCAAACCTGTGGCCACACATGGCTGTGTTTGAGTATTTGTGTGTGTGTGTGTGTGTGTGTGTTTGTGTCTGAGTGTGTTGTGTGTGTGTGTGTGTGTGGATGCTGGAAGAGGATGTTGAAGGGCTCCTCTTGCCTGATTTATCAGGCCTCCTGCTCGGCTGAGAAAATTGGCCTTCGTGAACATAAATCCCCTCAGCCGATGCAGCAGAACACAGCAGCACTGCCGATCCACCTCAGATTTACAGCTTTGCCGTCACCTCCCCATCCTGGCGATAAGCCTTCCGCTAACCCTCTCTCAGGGGGACAGAACACCTGCATGCCCCACCTGTGAGATCGAACACCTTCCTCATCCCGCAATCCAGCCTCAAGCAGCGCTGCAAACATTAACGCAGTCATATCCGTAACCGGCATTATACGGCCCCTTATTCTAACTCCGTCATATCCGTAACAACCATTATACAGCCTTTTATTCTAACTCAGTCATATCCGTAACCAGCATTATACGACCTTTTATTCTAACTCATTCATATCAGTAACCACCATTATACAGCCTTTTATTCTAACTCAGTCATATCTGTAACCACCATTATACAGCCTTTTATTCTAACTCAATCATATCTGTAACCAGTATTTTATAGCCTTTTATTCTAACTCGGTCATATCCGTAATCAGCATTATACAGCCTTTTATTCTAACTCAATCATGTCTGTAACCTGTATTTTATAGCCTGTTATTCTAACTCGGTCATATCCGTAACTACCATTATACAGCCTTTTATTCTGACTCAGTCATATCAATAACAATCATTATACAGCCTTTGGTTCTAACTCCGTCATATCTGTTACGAGCATTTTACAGCCTTTACTCTAACTCAGTCATATCCGTAACCAGCATTATACAGCCTTTTATTCTAACTCAACCATATCTGTAACCAGTATTTTATAGCCTTTTATTCTAACTCGGTCATATCCATAACTACCATTATACAGCCTTTTATTCTGAGTCAGTCATATCAATAACATTCATTATACAGCCTTTGATTCTAACTCGGCCATATCAGGCACGAGCATTTTACAGCCCTTACTCTCACTCAGTCATATCCGTCACCAGCATTATACAGCTTTTTACCACCATTATACAGCCTTTTATTCTGACTCAGTCATATCAATAACATTCATTATAAAGCCTTTGATTCAAACTCGGCCATATCTGTCACGAGCATTTTACAGCCTTTACTCTAACTCAGTCATATCCGTAACCAGCATTATACAGCTGTTTATTCTAACTCAATCATATTCGTTACCACCATTATACAGCCTTTCACTCGGACTCAGTCATATCTGTAACCAGTATTACACGGCCTTTTATTGGAACTCAATTATATCTGTAACAAGCATTATACAGCCTTTTATTCTAACTCAGTCATATCTGTAACGACCATTATGCAGCCTTTTCTTCTAACTGTCATATCTGTAACCAGCGTTATGCAGTCTTTGATTCTAACTCAATTATAGCTGTAACCAGCTTTATACAGCCTTTAATTGTAACTCAGTCATATCTGTAGCAGGCGTTATATAGCTTTTTACTCCATCATATCCATAATCATCATTATATAACCTTTTACTTTTAGCCATTTCCATAATGATCACTGTACAACCTTTCACTCAGTCATATCCACAACCATCATTATATTGTGTTTCACTCTAACTCCGTCATATCCATAACCATCATTATACTGCTTTTTATTCTAATGCAGTCATATCTGCATCATTATACGGCCTTACGCTCCAAATCCATCTTATCCGTAATCATCATTATACAGCCTTGTATTTTCACTCCGTCATATCCGTAACCAGCATTATACAGCCTTTTACTCTTAACCCAGTCTTATCAATAACAATCATTATACAGCCTTGTATTCCACCTCCATCATGTCTGTAATCAGCATGATACAGCCTTTTGCTCTAACTTAGTCATATCCATAACCAGCATGGTACAGCCATTTACTCTTGGTCAGTCATGTCCATAACCAACATTATACAGCCTTTAACTTAGTCATATCCATTACCAACATTATGCAAAGAGTCTATGTAATGCAGACAGAAGACAGGAAGAGTCTGTATGAGTAATTAGTCCAGGTTTTTCAGTGTCACCTACGTGGCACTCTGGTAACCTGCCATGGTAACCAATGGTATCTCTGATTGTGAGTGTAGAGTTTATCAATCCATCTTAAGCAAACAAAGCCTGGGTTAAGTTGAACTTGCTTTATGTTATATTACCCCTCTTGTGTTTTGTTGCTGTCTTTACCTGCTGTTTGGCTGTGTGATAACCCTCTATTTCAGTGCAGTGTTTTAGCAGCTGTGATTGGCTGAGGTGTTTATCGGGTACTTAGCAGAAATCTTTTGGCTGCTTTAATTTGCTGCATTGTTTACCTGGTGCTTGGCTGCATGTTTTGGTTGCTGTGATTGGCTACAGTGTTTAATTGGTTGTTGGCTGCAGTGATTTGGCTGCTGTGATTGGTTGAGGTGTTGACCTGGTGTCTGGGTGCATTGTTTTGGCTGCTGTGATTGGTTGCAGTGTTTACCTGGTGCTTGGCTGCAGTGTTTTGGCTGCTATGATTGGTGTTTAATTTGTTATTGGCTGTGGTGTTTAATTGGTGATTGCTGCGGTGGTTTGGCTGCTGTACTTGGTTGCGTTTGCCGTGTAAGGCTCTGCTGAGTTCTCTATCAGTGTGGCAGCAGTGTGTGTGGGGCCAATCGGTCCTGCACTGGATAAAGTGTGAAATTTCTCCTCCCCCCAGCGCACTGTGAAGCCGAGGGGTGGGAGGGGGTGGGTGTATTTGAGGCGTGATTTATTGCAGGGTCCCCCTCTCTGTGGTATAACAAAGCCGCTTTGGCTGGACGAGCTTTATTACGGCCCCGCTCAAACGCGTTCCGCTCCGTCGCCACTGTGTCCAACATATGTCACCAGCCGTCCTGACGAGAGGGGGCGGGGCTTGGGTTACTCACGCTGGGGTTTGCGTTCAGATACAAACCTCTCGACAGTCATCTCCTGCATCATTTTAATACAATACATAGGGAATGAAATAACCAAATATTTCAATATTATTTGCCTTTTAGGCATTTTTGTTTTGCTATTTAGTGATTTTGGGGTTTTATACATTTGCTTAATTTTACACTGCTTAATTAGTCAGCTGATCTCACAGTTGCCAGTTTAGCTTCCTGGACATTAGTCCAGAGTTTGTTCCTGAGTCCTGGGTTTGATTTTATATGGGCTGTCTGCATGCAGAGTTACATTTAATCCAAGTCTGTCAAATTGGCTCTAATACTCAAGCAAATGATTATACGTTCATCTCCCATTATAATTTGAAAAGCTGTGACCCCAAATTTCCAGGACTGTCAGAGAGAGAGAGGGGCCTTGTGTTTGAGAGAGAGAGAGAGAGAGAGAGAGAGTGTGTGTCTGTATCAGGTTGGTACAGTGTACTTGTGGAGAGAGAGAGAAAAATTACTGCGCAGATTACTTGTGAAGCTATGCTGGATTCCCTGGGTTAGCATTCGCTCCAGGGCCGGCTCATTGGAGTTGAGCACTTATCAGGATTTTACTGAGCTGCTGAGCACAAAATATGCTCAACAGTGTGCCAGACCAGGCCTGATATTGTGGCTTTTATTCTGTTTTACCATTGTATTCTGTGCTGGGGTTCTGAGTCGGCAGACACCGTGACATAAGGGGGCCTGTTTTAGTACGCCAGTATCATAATGTCCAGAGTAGCCTTCCTGCAATAGCAGCACTATCCCGTAGTTTCACTGCTGTGGTAACATTTTGGAGTACTTTCATCTTCTATAGCACTTTACTCCTGACTGAAGTATAATATTATTGAAGTATTCAGCACTATGCTCATGCACAGAGATACTGTGTTACACAGGAGTCCATGTGTGCGTGAGGTGATTGTGTTTGCAGCATGTGTAAGTGCGTTGGGCGTGTGAGTGTTTGTGTGTGTGACGAGTGCGCATGTTTAGTGAGTGCGAAGTTTGTTGGTTGTAAATGTGTTTGGTCCAAATTTTGTAAGTGTTTGGTGACTGAGAGTTTTGGTTGAGGGTGAGTTCATGCGCTGGGCGAGTGTTTAGTGATTGTGTAAATGTACAGGCGGAGTGTATGAGTGTGTTGGGTGTGTATATTCGGTGAGTGCGTAAGTATGTTGGGTGTATGTCTGTTCCGTGAGTGTGTAGGTATGTTTGATGAGTGTGTAAGAGTGTTGGGGGTCTGAATATGATTGGTGAGTGTGTGTGTTGGTGAGTTTGTTAGTTTGTTGGGTGTGTGAGTATGATTGAAGAGTGTGTGTGTGTGTGTGTGTTTGGTCACCTCTGAATCAGGGCTCTCTCCTGCTGTTAATGCAGTTCAGCTCCCTGAAAGACAGTGGATATTGGAGCAGGTCTCTGTTTGTGTCAGCGTTTGCTCGATGATGAAGTGTCATCTGTCCGCACGTCGATAGCATATTAGCGCTCACGGTGGAATTGCCGTTTGCAGTGAGTTGGGGGTCACTCGTGGTTCAGCGCTGACACTCTGGCTGTGTGACCTCTGACCCCAGGTTAGGGCTGGACCCCAAACTCCTAACCCAGATTCTGAACATGAGCTCAGGGCGATGTTGGTCATGTGACAGCTACAACCCTGTCCCTGGCGTCATGGAGGCCGTTCCCTCTGCTAACAACTACCTGGGCGGCCTGGCGGCCACCTTCATGGCAAAGGTGAGGCGAACCAGCTTTTACATCTCTGTTCCCTTTATATGTGTACATCTCCTCCTGTTCCCTTTATATATGTACATCTCCTCCTGTTCCCTTTATATATGTACATCTCCTCCTGTTCCCTTTATATATGTACATCTCCTCCTGTTCCCTTTATATATGTACATCTCCTCCTGCTCTCTTTATATGTGTACATCTCTTCCTGTTCCCTTTATATATACGTATCCTCCTGTTCCCTTCATATTTGTACATCTCTCCCTGTTCCCTTTACATATTTACATCTCCTCCTGTTCCCTTTATATGTTTACATCTCTTCCTGTTCCCTTTATATATGTACATCTCCTCCTGTTCCCTTTATATGTTTACATCTCTTCCTGTTTCCTTTATATATGTACATCTCCTCCTGTTTCCTTTATATGTGTACATCTCTTCCCGCTCTCTTTATATGTGCACATCTCTTCCTGTTCCCTCTATATGAGTACATCTCTTAGTGTTCCGTTTATATGCCTGGATCTCTTCCTGTTCATTTTATATGTGCACATCTCTTCCTTTTCCATTTCGATGTGTACATCTCCTCCTGTTCTCATTATGTGTCCATCTCTTCCTGTTCCCTTTATGAATGTATATCTCTTCCTTCACCCTTCATATGTGTACATCTCTTCCTTGTTTTCTTCATATGCGCTCATTTCTTCCTGTTCCCTTTATATGTGTACATCTCTTCATGTTCCCTTAATACGTATGCATCTCTTCATATCTGTAAGGAACCCCTTGACTGGCAATGCACAAACAATACAAAGAATTATTAACAATATAATTATAGAGAAACAGAATATATATTCCAATATGTGCGAAATACTTCACTTTTTAACGTTTCGATGGAAACAACCAAAATCATAACAATCATTTAATACAAAATACATTTTGACAAAATCAAGGTTTCATAATTATTGCCACCCTTCATTTAGTACTTAGTGCTACTACCTCTGTCAAGGATAACTGCATGGAGTCCTTTCCTGTAATTCTTTACAAGGTCAAGTCACACATTTGGAAGGATTTTGGACCATTTTGTCTAAGCAGATCCTTTCAAGATCCTTCACATTCTCGGGTTTGCATTTATCAACTGCCCTCTTCAACTCAGCCCACAGGATTTCAATTGGATTGAGGTCTAGTGACTGAGATGGCCATTGCAGAATGTTGATTTTGTTGCCACAGAAACATTTCTGTTTGGACATTGAGGTTTGTTTTTGGTCATTGTCTTGTTAGAAAGGCCACCCATGGCCAAGTCCCAGCCTTCTGGCGGAGGCAACCCGATTGTCAGCCATGATATCCTGATACTTGGTGGAATCCATTAAACCATTAATCCTAACCAGTGCCTCTGGACCTCTTGAATTAAAACAGCCCCAAAACACTGACCCACAATAATATTTCACCATGGGTATGAGGCGCTTCTCCTTATATGCATTTCTGTTTCGACGCCAAAAATGCCACTGCTGTATCTGACTGAAACATGCAATTTTGGTCTCATCTGACCAAAGCACTTTGTTCCAGTCATAATTTAAATTATGTTTGGCAAACTCCAAGCGCTTGCTTCTGTGTCTTCTGGTCAGGAAAGGCTTTCTTCTGGCAACCCTTCCAAAGAGCCTGTGGTTGTGAAGGTGGCACCTGATGGTGCTTTTTGAAACCTGGTGACCCTAAGGTGCCACCAAAGCCTGCAGTTCCTTCACAGTGATTCTTTGCGATTTTGTTGCTTCTCTCACCATCCTCCTCAGTGTCCAGGAAATTTAGTTTCGTCCATTACCTTAGAGGTTTTTAACAGTTGGATATCTTTGGAATTTTTAAATAATTGTCCGGACAGTGCTCAGAGGCATATTCAATCGTTTGCAAATCTTCTGGTATTTTTATACCCTAGTGAAACAGGAAGTGATGGAATGGCTCAATATATACTTACTTAACACTTAGATTAAACTTAAATAAGTGGAATTTAATACCTGGTTTAATTTTGTCAGATGTTATTTACAATAATCCTAAAGGGTGCCATTAATTGTGAAACTTTGATTTGGAGGGAATTGATTTTTAAATAAATCAGTAAATGATTTTGGTTGGTTCCTTTGGACCACTAATATTGTGCAGTATTTCTCACATGTTGTTATTAAGAGTTTCTCTATAAATGTATTTCTTAGGATTTTTTTAAAGCATTGTTTGTGCATTGCCAATCAGGGGTGCCAGTAATTTCTGAGCCCACTGTATACATATACCTCTCTACCTGTTCCTTTTGTGTGTACATATTTGCCTGTTCCCTTTATGTGTGCACATCTCTTCCTGTTCCCTTTATGTGTGCACCTCTCTTCCTGTTCCCTTTATGTGTGCACATCTCTTCCTGTTCCCTTTATGTGTGCACATCTCTTCCTGTTCCCTTTATGTGTGTGCACATCTCTTCCTGTTCCCTTTATGTGTGCACATCTCTTCCTGTTCCCTTTATGTGTGCACCTCTCTTCCTGTTCCCTTTATATGTGCACCTCTCTTCCTGTTCCCTTTGTGTGCACATCTCTTCCTGTTCCTTTTAATTTCTACATCTTTTTCTGTTGCTTTGCTGTTTGTTTCTTTCCTGTGATTCACTCTCTCTTCCTATACAACTTGTTTCCTTTGTTTTCTCCATATATAC
Source organism: Gymnothorax javanicus (assembly GCA_029692085.1). Taxonomy (NCBI): domain Eukaryota; kingdom Metazoa; phylum Chordata; class Actinopteri; order Anguilliformes; family Muraenidae; genus Gymnothorax; species Gymnothorax javanicus. The sequence goes on along the minus strand of CM056197.1, from coordinate 142,532,827 downwards.
ATCTGTCTGTTTACCTTTTTGTCCTTTTTGTGAAGGTTCTCTCAGTAGGATCTGTGTTAGTATGTGTGTGTGTGTGTGTGTGTGTGTGTGTGTGTGTGTGTATGTATATATATATATATATATATACTCAGCGCCATTAAAAACACACAGGTGAGGTATGTACTGTATTCGCGACAAATTGAAGAATCGATTGATTTTTATTGCTTTTCCAGTGAGGCATGAGAGAAAATAAAGAAAAGCGCTTGGTATTGTAATCCTGATGCGCCATGTGCACGCGCCAACCACTTCAGTAATAACAAACATTGAGCTGTTCGTGATGTGCACAGAGACACTTGACTTGTTCTTTTGGGTGTGGTCAATAGCCTACATAAAGCCAACAAAAAAAAAAAAGAAAAATGCTGCTGCATCAAGAAAATGGAACGGCTTGTGACACAGGAGAGAGAAAAAGAGCCTTTAGCATGTTACGGGCAGGTCTCAGCCGCTGAGAGGTGGTGCGTCATTTGTTCTGTCACCGTTCTACAATCAGTCGGCTGTCTATCCGAGAATGGAACACAGGCACTGTCACTGACCGACCCCACTTAGGGCAGCCACAGTGACTATGGTAGCTCAAGAGCGCCACATCTGGTTACAGCCTGTGCGTAACAGATTCGGACAGCAACCAAAACTGATCGTGAGATGAGGGGTCGAGGCGATTGAGAATGGCGCAAGTACCTTTTGGCGCCGTCGTCGTGAGAAAAACATGCGCACACGGCCCCTACAGAAAACCCATTTTTTGCCCATCAACAGGAGTAGGAACTCTTCACTTCTGACTGGGGGGAACCTGCCTCTGTGTAATTTTTGGCACTTTATTTCCCTGTTTCTGTCTGAGAATGGAAAACAGGGACTGTCGCTGACCGATCACGGTAAGGGCAGCCATGCGTAAATGGGCAAAAACTGGGTTTTCTGTTGGGCCCGGCGCGCATGTGTTGCTCATATAGACGGCGTCAAATGGTACTTGCGCTCACCCTCAATCGTCTCAGGCCCTCACCTCATGATCAGTTTTGGTTGCTGTCCGAATCTGTCACGTACAGGTTGTAACCAGTTGTGGCGCTCTTGAGCTGCCATCGTCACTGCGTGGCTGCCTAAAAAGCGGGGTCGGCCAGTGACTGAGCCTGTGTTCCATTCTCGGATAGACAGCCGACTGATTGTTGAACGGTGACAGTGCAAATGACGCACCACCTCGGGCGGCTGAGACCTGCCCGTGAATATAATGGCTTTTTTCTCTCCCCTGTGTCACAAGCCATTCCATTTTCTTGATGCAGCATTTTTTTTTTTTTTTTTTTGGCTTAATGTAGGCTATTGACCACACCAAAAAGAACAAGTCAAGTGTCACTGTATGTGAGGGACCAGAGCAGAAAGGCAAAGAGGGTGCCAAAGATTTAATTAGAAAAAACTGAAACTTTTTTTTTTTTTTTTTTTTTTAGCTTTATAATAAAAACATAATTACCATAATTGGGGTCAAAGTAAATACAAAGGTGAGAATTTGAGGCCTACAAAATTTAACAAAACAAAACTCAAAAACACACAGTGCTCTAATCAAAACCAAACTGAACTCAAGAACTGACCTACCTAAATGACACAAACGGAGCACATTTTAACCAGCTGGCTAAACCAAAAAAACAAACACTAGGGGAGACAAGACTAATAATCAACTACGAAAATAAAAGACAAGACAAGGCCAGTTCACCAAAAAGACAAAGGTAAGTGAAGAACATTTGTAAATATAAAAATAATCATAAATCATATCTTTGGATAATAAACTTAAACCGGGAAACTAATCAAAACATCCCCTTCCACCCCATGACGTGTCCAGCTGGATGGCCACTTCCAGAGGACTTTTATTGTACCAAGATCCCTCTGCGCACCCTTTTGCCGGAAGGAGGCAGTCGTTATTGCTGCAGCCAGACGCACTTGCTCGGTCTCGCACGCGACAGTTACTTAAATAACAAAGAAACTGTTAGTAACGATTCAACATAAAGTAACAGACTGTGTGCACCCAGTTGCAGCTTAATGTGAAAACGTTAAATAAAGTTAAGAATGTTTAAAGAAAATGAGTGTGATGCTTTATTTGTAACATGACTGCGAAGTTCTGAATGACTGTAACGTAATCAATTAACATGCAGCTGAACGATGAATAAAACCAAGGAATATTTTTACTATGCCGTACGAAAATGAACGGAAAATGAATATAATCGTGGCGTGAGGCTATAGGATGTTTGCGTGTATGTAGCATGGACCATAGCCACCTGTTTTATGGGAGCCGGCCGTCACACTGTACACATCACTAACAGCTCAATGTTTGTTATTACTGAAGTGGTTGGCGCGTGCACGTGGTGCGCGTCAGGATTACAATACCACGCGCTTTTCTTTATTTCCTCTCGTGCCTCTCTGGAAAAGCAATAAAAATCAATGGATTCTTCAATTTGCCGCAAATACAGTACATACCTCACCGATGCGTTTTTGATGGCGCCGAGTGTGTGTGTGTGTGTGTATATATAAAAACTGCGTGCATACATCTCTGTCGGATCTGCGTGTGTATATACAATTTTAGACCGTATATATTTTCTGTATTAATATACCTGTGTGTGTATCTCTCAATAGGGTCACTGTGCATATATGTACATACTGAATAGTATATATAACTGTGTGTGTACCTTTCTGTAGGATCTGTTTGTGTATATTCTATATACTGTATAAATATACCTGTGTGTGTATCCTTCAGCAGGGTCACTATGTGTATGTGTGTATACTGTATATATACAGTGCTGTGAAAAAGTATTTGCCCCCTTATTTCTTTTTTTTTTTTTTTTTTTGCTTATTTGTCACACTTAAATGTTTCAGATCATCAAACAAATTTTAATATTAGACAAAGATAACCTGAGTAAAGACAAAATGCTGTTTTTAAATGATGATTTCATTTATTGATGGAAAAAGCTATCCAAACCTACCTGGCCCAATGTGAAAAAGTAATTGCCCCCTAAACCTAATAACTGGTTGTGCCTCCCTCGGCGACAACAACTGCAATCTGCGTTTTGCAATAACTGGCAATGAGTCTTTCACATCACTGTGGAAGAATTTTGGCCCCTCTTCTTTGCAGAATTGTTTTAATTCAGCCAGGGTTTTTGGAGGGTTTTTTGAGCATGCCACAGCATCTCAATCGGCCTGTTTGAGGTGCAATTACTTTTTAAGGCATTCAGAGGTGGCTTGCTGGTGTAGGTTTGGATAGCTTTTTTCCCAAACAGATGGTTGGAAATCATCATTTAATAACTGCAGTTTGTATTTTCTCATGGGTTAGCAAAGCAGCCCTAGACCATTAACCACCATGTTTGATTTTGATGATCTTTTTTATGAAACGTGTTAATTTACGTGTGACTAATATACCTTCAAAAAAAAATCCATGAAATTTTCAAAAAGGGGCCAAATACTTTTTCACGGCACTGTATATTAAACTGTGTGTGTTACCTCTTTGTCGGAACTGTGTGTGTATATACTATATACTGTATAAATATACCTGTGTGTGTATCTCTCAATAGGGTCGCTGTGTATATGCTGTACATGTATAACTGTGTGTGTACCTCTCTGTAGGATCTGTGTTTATATATACTATATACTGTATAAATATACCTGCAGTTTGCATGTATTAAACTTTGTTTCTCAGTAGTGTATATACTATATACTGTATAAATATACCTGTGTGTGTATCTCTCAATAGGGCACTGTAGTTGCTCTGTTTATATATACCGTATAAATATTGTATTTGTGTATATACTATATACTGTGTATATGTGTAACTTTGTGTGTACCTCTCAATCGGGACTGTGTGTGTATATAAAGCCTCAATTCCGAAATAGTTGGGACGAAGTGTAAATTATGAATAAAATCAAAATGCTATGACTTTCAGATCACATGAGCCAATATGTTATTTACAATAGAACATAGATAACATTTTGAATGTTGAAACTGAGACATTTTACATTTTATCCACAAAATGAGCTTATTTCAAATTTTCTGGCTGCAACAGGTCTCAAAAAAAGTTGGGACACAGGCAAAAAATGGCTGAAAAAGCAATTAATATATAAGAGAATCAGCTGAAAGGACATTTAGCAAGTAATTAACTGGCATCATGTGTGTAACATGATTGGCAATAAAAGCAATGTCTTAGAGAGGCTGAGTTTCTCTGAAGTAAAAATGGCCAGAGGCTCTCCAACCTGTGAAGTCTCGTGTGGTGTGAAAAAATTGTGGAATATTTTAGAAACAATGTTCCTCAACGTCAAATTGCAAAGGCTTTGAAGGTCTCATCATTGACAGTGCATAACATCATCAAAAGATTCAGAGAAACTGGAAAAATCTCTGTGCGTAAGGGACAAGGCCGAAGACCTTTACTGGATGCCCGTGATCTTCGGGCCCTCAGACGCCACTGCATCACTCACCGGCATGATTCTGACATTGACATTACTAAATGGGCCCAGGAATACTTCAGGAAACCACTGTCTGTAAACACAGCCTGTCCTGCCATCTGCAGATGCCACCTGAAACTCTATCGTGCAAAAAGGAAGCCATTGTTGAGCATGATTCAGAAGCGTCACCGTGTTCTGTGGGCCAAGGCTCATTTAAAATGGACTGTAGCAAAGTGGCAAAGTGTCCTGTGGTCAGATGAGTCCAAATTTGACATTCTTGTTGGAAATCATGGGCGTTGTGTCCTCCGGGCTAAAGAGGAGAAAGACCACCCCTCCTGTTATCAGCGTTCAGTTTAAAAGCCAGCATCTCTGATGGTATGGGGATGCATTAGTGCATATGGTGAGGGACACTTGCATGTTTTAAAAAGCACCATGAATGCTAAAAAGGTATATAAAGGTTTTAGAGCAACATATGCTCCCCTCAAACGACATCTATTCCAGGGAAGGCCTTGTGTATTTCAGCAGGACAATGCAAAACCACATACTGCAGCTATTACAACAGCATGGCTTTGTAGTAGAAGAGTCCGTGTGCTGAACTGGCCTGCCTGCAGTCCTGATCTTTCACCGATTGAGAACATTTGGTGCATAATTAAACGAAAAAGTCCATCAAAGGAGACCAAAACTCTCAAGCACCTGGAAGCCTATATTAAACAAGAGTGGGATCAAATTCAATGGATAAACTCAAGAAACTTATCTCCTCAATGCCCAGACGCCTCCACTCTGTGTTAAAAAGAAGAAGGGATGCTACACCATGGTAAACAGGCCCCTGTCCCAACTTTTTTGAGGCCTGTAGCAGCCATCAAATTTGAAATGAGCTCATTTTGTGGATAAAATTGTAAAATTTCTCAGTTCCAACATTTGCTATGTTGTCTCTGTTCTATCGTGAATAAAATACTGGTTGGTGTGATTTGAAAGCCATTGTGTTTTGATTTTATTCATAATTTACACTTTGTCCCAACTATTTCGGAATTGGGGCTGTACTATATACTGTATAAATATACCTGTGTGTGTATCCCTCAGTAGGGTTGCTGTGTATATATGCATATATTGTGTATATACCTCTCTGTAGGATCTTGGCTTGGCCCAGAACATGGCTTCCAGCACCTGCAGTCCGACACCATTGGGCTCTCTGTCGCATCAGCTGTACCGCACCATGTGTGCGCGAGGCTATGCTAACAAGGACTTCAGCTCCATCTTCCAGTTCCTGCGGGAGGAGGAGTCTCTGTAGGGGGTGCTGCCCTCTGCAGTGGCACGCCCCACTGATGTGTTCCTTCCCATCAAGCCATGCCCATTTTAAAGGCTCCGCCCCTCCAGCAAGTCAAACCCCCTATATCAGGCCATGCCCCATCGTCTGGCTCCACCCACTCAAAGGGACCCTGCCCCGCCTGCCTGTTCTTTCTCCTTGAAAAGCCACGCCCTTTGCAAGCTCTGCCTCAATTAAATGGCCACACCCCCTGACACCTTCTGCCCTCTTCTAGCTCCGCCCATCAGCACTTTTCCCGTTGCTGGTGTTCGTCGGGGGCTAGGCGCTTCTCTGGCGGTCTGATGATGATAATGATGATGATGGTGATCACTGTGATGATGTTGGCGGGGTTTTTGGTGGGTCGATTCTGCCAGTGTACATAGACTCATAACCCCTCCCCATTTTTCTCCTACTTCCTTTTGATCAGAGTGGCCGTGTTACTCGTTTCCTCTCGCTGCAGTCGTGAGGTTTAATGTGCTCAGTGCTTACGTTACATCCAGGGCTCATGCTTTTATTCTCGGTGCTCTGGGGTCATGTTGAGTGTTCCAGTGACCCCTGACCTTTCTACCTCACCCCTTTCCCATGGAAACCTCTCGCATCCTGAAAAAGACTTTCACTTTTCATGGGTGACATCATACACTGTGCCATACTTTCACTGCCCCTCTCTCGCTCACTCTATCTCTCTCACTCTATCTCTCTTTTTCTCTGCTTTGTTATAGGTTCATGTGTTAAAGCACACGCTTTTGTGTGTTTATGTGTGTTAGTGTGTGTGTGTGACTGGACCCATCATTCTGAGGCCAGTCCATGTTCCTGGGATTCTCTCTGGATCTCCCTGTATGACACTGTGCGTTGAGGAGTGGATGCAGTGTAAAACAGACTGAATGCTGTGTTTTTAAGGACTTTTCTACAGCACACTGCCACTCTGGGTCAGTTTTGTCTTGTTGTGTAATAAAGTTGGTGTTTATGTTAAATAATGCACTCGACTGGTGTCTGCATCACTTGCGGTGTTGTGTGTTGTGATGTTGGGACTGGGTGAGTGGTCGGTGGGCTTTTGGCTTTGCTTCCCAGTTTTGCGGGTTCAGTCCTAGGTTGGTCACACCAGGCCTCGTCCTGTGGGGTGCCATCTGTTCCTCGGATCTGCTCTCTGCACTCGAAAATTGTCTCTCTGTACCCCAAATTTGCTCTCTGTACCCCCAGATTCTAAGATAAGAACATGAGTGGCGCGAACAGGCCATTCAGCCTAACTAGGCTCGCCATTTCCTTATCGCTAAAGTCAACCTAACGCTTAAGATACCAGATGACTAAATGGTATCTTGCACTAAATCAAGCTTGGTCTTGAAAATTTTATAAAGTCCCTGTACTATAAATATACTAGTATCTTACAATATAACAGAGCCAAGTTTGGAATCCGATAATCACAGACTGTCTTTTCTAGAAAACGTTCTCAAATGAGCGACTCACATACCCTGCTGCATGATAAACAAGAAATACCACATACCAAAACAAAAACGCCAACGGTGGCTAGCTGGCTAGATTCCAGTAGATAAGGCAACCAAGAGAAACCAGAAGAGGGAAAAAGCCCTTTAATGCACTTACTCTTTAATTATTATAATCAAACTGAATGGATGACTCACAAAACTGTTAGCCCAGTAACCAAGCACAAAATCCCAGATCCCAACTGAAAAATGTAATCGATATTTATCTAGCTACCCAAGTACGGTGACCACAACCAAGAGAAACCGAAGAAGATTGAAACCCCAGTTAACGTTAATCTTTAATTAACTCAAACGGGCCGAGAGAACGACTTGCTTACTACGTAAGGTCACTAAACATGAAATCTCACAACAGGTTGTAGCTAAGCACCCAAACAATGTAAGCTAGCTTTGATGAGCTGATCAAACCACAGCGACCAGAAGGGAACACTTGTATGTACGTAGCTATAGATTTGCACGTAAAATCCCTCTGGTGAATGTCACCTCTTTGTATCTCTGATACAGCTCTCTGTACCTCAGATCTGCTCTCTATATCTGAGATCCGCTCACTGTAACCCAGATCTGCTCTCTATACTTCAGATCTGCTCTCTATAGCCCAGAACTGCTCACTGTACCCCAGATCTGCTCTCTATATCCCAAATTTGCTCTCTTTACCTTACACCTTCTCGCTGTTCCCCAGATTGAGCTCCTCTGTACCCCAGATCTCTCTCTACCCCTAACCAGCTCTCTATACCCCAGACCTGCTCTCTGTACCCCAGATACAGCTCTCTGTACCTCAGATCTGCTCTCTGTACCCCAGACCTCCTCTCTGTACCCCAGATCTGCTCTCTGTACCACAAATGCAACTCTCTGTATCTCAGATCTGCTCTCTCTATCCCAGATCTGCTCTCTACCCCGGATACAGCTCTCTGTACCCAAGATCTGCTCTCTGTACCCCGGATACTGCTCTCTGTACCTCAGATCTGCTCTCTCTACCCCAGACTGCTCTCTGTACCTCGGATACTGCTCTCTGTACCTCAGATCTGCTCTCTCTACCTCAGATCTGTTCTCTGTACCTCAAATCTGCTCTCTGTACCTCAGAACTGTTCTCTATACCCCAGATCTGCTCTCTGTATCCCGTTATTGCTCTCTATATCCCAGATCTGTTCTCTGTACCCCAGATTAGCTCTCTTTACCCCGGTCTGCTCTTTGTACCTCAGATCTGCTCTCTATACCTCAGATCTGTTCTCTGTGCCCCAAATCTGCTCTCTATACCCCAGATCTGCTTTCTGTGCCCCAGATTTGCTCTCTATACCTCAGATCTGCTCTCTGTACCCCAGACTGCTCTCTGTACCCTAGATACTGCTCTCTGTACCTCAGATACAGCTCTCTGTACCTCAGATCTGCTCTCTGTACCCCAGACCTCCTCTCTGTACCCCAGATCTGCTCTCTGTACCACGGATGCAACTCTCTGTATCTCAGATCTGCTCTCTCCAACCCAAGATCTGCTCTCTACCCCGGATACAGCTCTCTCTTCCCCAGACTGCTCTCTGTACCCCGGATACTGCTCTCTATACCCCAGATCTGCTCTCTGTATCCCTGTATTGCTCTCTATATCCCAGATCTGTTCTCTGTACCCCAGATTAGCTCTCTTTACCCCGGACTGCTCTTTGTACCTCAGCTCTGCTCTCTATACCTCAGATCTGTTCTCTGTGCCCCAAATCTGCTCTCTATACCCAGATCTGTTTTCTGTGCCCCAGATTTGCTCTCTATACCTCAGATCTGCTCTCTGTACCCCAGACTGCTCTCTGTACCCTAGATACTGCTCTCTGTACCTCAGATACCCTCAGATCTGCTCTCTGTACCCCAGACCTCCTCTCTGACCCCCAGATCTGCTCTCTGTACCCGGATGCAACTCTCTGTATCTCAGATCTGCTCTCTCCAACCCAAGATCTGCTCTCCCCGGATACAGCTCTCTCTACCCCAGACTGCTCTCAAAACTGGATACTCTCTCTATACCCCAGATCTGCTCTCTGTATCCCTGTATTGCTCTCTATATCCCAGATCTGTTCTCTGTACCCCAGATTAGCTCTCTTTACCCCGGTCTGCTCTTTGTACCTCAGATCTGCTCTCTATACCTCAGATCTGTTCTCTGTACCCCAAATCTGCTCTCTATACCTCAGAACTGCTCTCTGTACCCCAGATTCACTCACTATACCTCAGATCTGCTCTCTGTATCTCAGATCTGCTCACTATACCCCAGATTTGCTCTCTGTACCCCAGATCTGCTCTCAGTACCCCAGATTTGCTCTCAGTACCCCAGATTTGCTCTCTATACCCCAGATCTGCTCTCTGTACCTCAGATCTGCTCTCTATACCCCAGATCTGCTCTCTGTACCTCAGATCTGCTCTCTGTACCCCAGATCTGCTCTCTGTATGCCAGATCTGCTCTCTCGACCCCTATCTGCTCTCTTTACCCTAAATTTTGCTCTATACCCCATATTTGTTCTCTGTTCCCCAAGATCAGCTCTTTGTACCTTAGAATCAGCTCTCTGTAACTCTGCACTAGTGATCCTGGCCCCTGTACTCCAGATTCTGATATCTGTACCCCAGATTTTGCTCACACATCCCCAATATGTGTCACAGCACGTATCCACATTGATGGCACTGTGTCAACTTGTAACGTTAATATTTTTTTTGCTTTTTTGTTTGCATCCTAATTATTTATTTTTCTCTGTAGCTTCCCACAATTCATCACTGTCAGCTTGCAGAAGGTGAGGGGGTGGGGCTAGTGTCTCAGCTTGGGGTGGGGGGGTTAGCGTGTGCATGGTGTCTCTCTCTGCTGATTGGACACCAGCGGGTTGGATGATTAAGTGTGTGAAATGATATGATTAGCCAATTAATGGGCTCCCTGGAGGAGGTACGCTGTGGCCTTCACATGCACCCCCGTAAGAGTGTGTGAGGGAGGTGTGGGGTGGGGGTGTGACTATGTTGCTGTAAGAGAGAGACAGCGGTGGGTGGGGGGGGCTTTCAGACAGTGGGAGGGGGGCTGGGAGTCGGTTTGTTAATAGCTCCTCAATGCTGGCTGCCTCGGCCTTTCAGGCTGTGATAAATGCTATTAAAGCATTACACTGCGTTCATTATTTCAGTGTTAAGCTGCTCTGCTGACCTGCCCTCACAGAAAAGCTTTTCATTTAAATTCCTCTCACCGGGAATCACTGCTGCTGCCTTCAGCTAACAGTGTGCAGGAGTCTCTGAACACCACTAACCTGCTGCTGCTCATTTAACTGCCCACTGCTGCAGTGTGTGTAGGGGACTGGGGCAAATAATCCAGCTGTTATGTGGGGCACAGGGTCAAATAATCAAGGTGTTATTGGGGTACAGTGGCAACTAATCAAGCTGCTGTGTGCAGGGACGGGGTAAATAATTTAGCTGTTATATGGGGGACAGGCAAATAATTTCGCTGTTTTTGGACGGATGGAAAAATTTTGCTGTTTTGGGGAGTTTGGGGTGAATAATTTGGCTCTTTTGGGAAGGGGTAAAAAATTTGGCTGTTTTTGGGGAGATGCGGGTTACTAATTTGGCTGCTTTTGGGGAGATAAGGGGCAAATAATTTGGCTGTTTTTGGGGAGATGGGGGTGCATAATTTGGCTGTTTTTGGGGAGATGGGGGTGCATAATTTGGCTGTTTTTTGGGGAGATGGGGTTGAATAATTTGGCTGTTTTGGGGGAGATGGGGTTGAATAATTTGGCTGTTTTGGGGGAGATAGGGTTGAATGGTCACTGAAGGAGCAACATCTCCGAACAGCGACTGTTTACAGAAAACAACAGAGCTAGGGGTTGAGTGATAAATCACAAACTCTGTAAAAGAGACCTTTTTTTTTTTTTGAACTTGGGTAGAACGGGAAGGGTTTGGATCCTGCAGCAATTATGGAGACCCTCGAAGAATTTTGAAATGAGGGAGGGAGGGAGTGGAGGGAAGGTATGAAGGAGCAGTTGGTCCTGCTTTTTGAAGGGAAAACTGTGATCTCAGAAAAGAGATTGCCAAGAAAGACACACTAATTAATTCTTTATCAATCAAACTGGAGGAGCTGGAACAACAAGAGAAACGTAATGATGTAATCTTGACAGGGCTCAAAATCAAACCCAGGAGTTATGCCAGGGCAACAGCGGATGGGGATGGAAGCGAGGAGGACAATAAATCTGTTGCAGGTGATGGAATTCCGCCGGTCCAAAAGTATTTCTCTGAACCCCGGCGATGTGGATTCATGTTATCTGGGGTGTAAGAGGAGAAGTGCAGCAATTTTCGACTTACAAGCAACAAGTTTCTGTTGAAGCAAGGGAAAAATCTCAAAGGATCCAATGTTTTTAAATGAAAAACCTCACCAAGCACAATGCAACCATGTTTTGGGAAGATACACAGCACTTGGGGGCTAACTGCAGAATTTTCATCAAACCAAATTTGAAACTACCAGACCGGTGCTGATCAAGATGATGCGGGATCTGGGAGTTTTGACCACTGAGGCAGGTTAAAATTTGACAAATCTTGATGAGCAGTTATCTGATGAACCAAACTGTAGATCAGGAAGCTGGCCTTGCAATATCGGAAACTTGGATTAAAGAATAAAAGGACAAGGACTTCTTTTCGTGTGTAAGAGCAGACTGAATAAAGCTGGTGGGGGTGTTGGACTATTTATTGATTTGAACAACTATAAACTTATCCAACAAAATGACATTGGATAAACTAAACGGAACCATAGCGGGCAAAAACAATAGGAGTTGTTTAGACTAAATATGTGGACTGCTATTGTTAAATCTGTTCCATTGCATCTGCTGAACACATCTAATGGATTAAATCAAGAGTGACTCTCAAATCTAAACTTGCATTCAGCTATATTGTGATTAAAATTCTTCATGATGTTGGCTTTTTATTATCTTACGAGGGCTTTTTGGGGTAGTGTAAATGGGCTCAGCTCTGTTTGATATATGAATCTCTATGATATCTTAACCATAATCAAACTGTTTTTCTGGAAGTTGGGGGCGGGACTTTGACAAGCGATCTCGCTTCTCCCGCGACCCTTTCGGTTATGATACATGTTGTATTGAAATTGTCATGAAATGAGTATACAATCATGCCGAAATAAAAAACAAATCAAAAAAAAAATAATAATTTGGCTGTTTGGGGGAGTTGGGGTTGAATAATTTGGCTGTTTTTGGGGAGTTGGGGTTGAATAATTTGGCTGTTTTTGGGGAGTTGGGGTTGAATAATTTGGCTGTTTTTGGGGAGTTGGGGTTGAATAATTTGGCTGTTTTTGGGGAGTTGGGGTTGAATAATTTGGCTGTTTTGGGGGAGATGGGGTTGAATAATTTGGCTGTTTTGGGGGAGATAGGGTTGAATAATTTGGCTGTTTGGGGGAGATGGGGTTGAATAATTTGGCTGTTTTGGGGAGATTGGGGTTGAATAATTGGGCTGTTTGGGGGAGTTGGGGTTGAATAATTTGGCTGTTTTTGGGGAGTTGGGGTTGAATAATTTGGCTGTTTTTGGGGAGTTGGGGTTGAATAATTTGGCTGTTTTGGGGAGTTGGGGTTGAATAATTTGGCTGTTTTGGGGGAGATGGGGTTGAATAATTTGGCTTTTTTAAGGGAGATGGGGTTGAATAATTTGGCTGTTTTAGAGGAGATGGGGTTGAATAATTGGGCTGTTTGGGGGAGTTGGGGTTGAATAATTTGGCTGTTTTGGGGGAGTTGGGGTTGAATAATTTGGCTGTTTTGGGGGAGTTGGGGTTGAATAATTTGGCTGTTTTTGGGGAGTTGGGGTTGAATAATTTGGCTGTTTTGGGGAGTTGGGGTTGAATAATTTGGCTGTTTTTGGGGAGATGGGGTTGAATAATTTGGCTGTTTTGGGGGAGTTGGGGTTGAATAATTTGGCTTTTTTAAGGGAGTTGGGGTTGAATAATTTGCCTGTTTTTGGGGAGTTGGGGTTGAATAATTTGGCTGTTTTGGGGGAGATGGGGTTGAATAATTTGGCTGTTTTGGGGGAGATGGGGTTGAATAATTTGGCTGTTTTGGGGGAGATGGGGTTGAATAATTTGGCTTTTTTAAGGGAGATGGGGTTGAGTTTGTCACTTTGGCTCATATGCAGTTGAGACTGACATTTCCATTTTATGACCAAGTTTTTTTTTTTTTTTCATTAAAGGTGTATTTGATGTTTTCGATATTTAGTTTATTTAAGTATGGCTTTTGTGCAGAGGGTTCAGATTACATTCTTATTAAGCAAGTCCATGAAATGTGATGGACCCACACATGCAGGTATACATGTCTACACACACACACACACACACACACACACACACACACACGTACAGGTGTACATAATAAGTAGCACTTGGATCATAGGCGTTTCTGTGTATGCCTTTGTGTGTGCATGTTTGCGTGCATAAGTACGTGCATATTTCTTCATGTGTGTGTTATAATGTGCGGATGATCTGGGTGTCTACAATGAATAACAATTGAGGTTGAGGTGTGTGTGTCTGCATGTGTGTGTGTGTGTGTGTGTGTGTGTGTGTGTGTGTGCTGTAATGTGTGGATTCATCTGCGTGTGTGTGTGGATGTACATTCATCTTTGTGTGTATGTATGTATGTGTGTCAGCGTGACTGTTTGTGTGTGTCTGTGTGTACGCGTATGTGTGAGCGTGTGCGCCTGAGTGTGTGTGTGTGTGTGTGTGTGTGCATGCGCCATAATGTGTGGATGCTCTGGGTGTCTGCGCTGAGTAACGATTGAGGTAGGTGTCCATTAATCAGTGCAGGTGTCGTTGGCCTCGGCTCGTTACATTAATTATGCCTTTATCGCGAGACCGATCATGACAGCCATCAGCATCCATCATACACTGCTGCAGCAGGTCACATGATCAGCTCGAGCTGCCCACTGCAACTGAGTAATGTCCCATCACGCGTAACGCTCTTCACATCACACTACTGTACTGTGTGACTGCAGATCAGCCCAAACACTTACCTTACCTGCCTCATATACCTGTGATTACTCTGTTTTTGTGTGTGTGTGTGTGTGTTGTGTGTGCGTGTTCTTGTGCTTGCTACGCAGTGAGGACTAGAAAACATTTTCTTCTTTCTTCCCCTTATGGGTCGGGGGGATAATTAAAGCGAGTAAATGAAATTTAACAAAACCGGACGTGACGTACTTGGTGCTAGTGAATCACGGCAACGTCTCATTTGCTACAGCTGTGTTCAACATGCTAATTTCCGACATGAGAATATGCCTGCCTACGTTGTACCTGGATGTAAGAATTATGAATTGGCTATTGCGATCGGAATCCATTTCACTGTTTCCCAAGAGATTCTTGCATTTCTTTGGCAGTGGCCAGTGAAAAAAGAAAGAACTATTCGCCAATGAATGCGTCTTTCGACAGGGTAAAGAACTTAACTTTTTGTGCCATCCGATTATAGACGAGAGCTTCAACACAAATTGACAGGTTCAAGGCAAAAAAAAAAAAAAAAATGAGGATGCTGTACCAAGTGTATTTTCACTGCTTTCTTCACATGAATTGAAAACTCAAGAACCTCTTGGGAAATGGTAAAATTGAATTCCTATCGCAATAGCTGATTCATAATTGTTAGATCCAGGTACAACGTCAGGCAGGCATATTCTCATGTTGAAAATGTGTTTGTTTAACACAGCTGTAGCATATAAGACGTTGTTGTTTAGATTTACTTGAACCGAGTACGTCATGTCCGGTTTGTTAAATTGTATTTACTCACTCAATTTTAATTATGTTTTTAATCTGAGGGCAGCTACTGTATGATTCTAAAATATCATTGAAAAACAAGCTAAAACCAGTGGAAAACTGTGGGTCTTGTCTTTTAAAGACAGAGTGAGTGTGTGTGTGTGTGTGTGTGTGTGTCTAACAGTTGTGTTGTACTTGTCTGTGGGGTTCCCATTATCAGTTGAAGGCCTTGTTAATGAGAGCTGGCAGTGAGCGTTTCCAGCATTTCCTCGATGTCTTGAGCGTGACTCTCTCTCTCTCTCTGACTGTCTCACGCACACACACTCTTTCTCTCTCTCTCACACACACACAGATGCGTGTGCATGGCATGCAGTGTGGAGGTTGTCATAATGGCAGCCCTCAGTCACTGCAGACTAATGACAGCATGAGTATCATTGACAGGGTAATGATGGGGGAATAAAATGGGCTTCGAGCGGCAGCCATTTTGAGTTATTAAAAGTTTCGCCCCTGGTGAGCGTCCATCTCTCATCCTGCTTTACGACTCTCCTACTCCTCCCTGCGAACATTAACACCTCCTGCCTCGCATTGATCTCCCCCCCGGACCTGTCTGTCGGCCCCTCATTTACTCCTCTGTGTGACGGCGGCCATTTTGAACGTCAAAGTATATTGTATCGAAGTACAGTGCATTTAGATCAGATTCTAACCTGACCTCACTCTCATACACACCCTCACACTCACTCATCCTCACACACACACACACACAGACGCACACGCATGCAGTCACTTATGCTCTCACACACAACACACACACACACGCGCGCACGCACACACACATGTACAGTACCATGAATAAGTTTTTGTCACATTCCTGATTTTCTCTTTTTTGCTGTTTTTTTTAAATGCAGTTTTAAAATCATCATTTGTTTTAGAAAAGTGAACAGATACCAACAATCCCTGTGTAAAAAAGTAATTGCTTCTTTAGTAACTCAGTCAGAATATCATCAATAATTGGGTTAAATTACTCTAACACACCCAGGCTTGATTAGCCTTATTAAATCACTTAAATTGTACTTTTCCAGAATCTTGGGGGTAAAAAAAAAAGTCTCAACAAGCCCTACACTATGCCATGATCTGAAAAATTCTGGAGGATGTGAAGCATTATAATTGACATAGTATGTTTGAGTTTGGAAAGGGTTATAAAGCCATTTCTAAGGCTCTGAGACTCCAGCAAACCACACTGAGAGCCATTATTTTCTAATAAAGAAAACTTTGAGCAGTGGGAAATCTTCATAGAAGAGGACAGCTAAGCAAAGTTTCTTTAAAGGTCTCCTATCATGACACCGGGTGCACAGCCAATTCGTCATTTCAAGCCATTTAAAAATCTGTTTGTTTGTGACATCATATGGTGAAGTAACCACCCAGAGGTAAGACTACAGTCACACCAATATGCTTTCATTTTGAAACAGTGTTTTGGGACTGAAAACAATCTTCGTCCACGAGTATGTTTTAGCACTGTTTCAGAAATGATCGCTGTCCATGCTAATATGCATGAAAACGCCTATCACATGACCATTCCTCCACTGATTGTCAAGGCTGGCTGTCAAAGCTGCGGTAGCTAGTTAGTTTCTTCCTGAAAATGGTCATCTGATAGAGGTGAACCAAATCAGGGAAGGCTATGTCATGACTGATTACAGCCAATGCAGAAACGAATGTGGATGTCTGCGTAATCGTTTTCAAAAGTCTGTTTTTGCCCATCCACACAAAAATGCAGTCCAAGAGTTTTAAAACTAAAACAGGGTCTGCGGAATTTTTAAAAGTCTCCATTTTAGGTGTTCAAAAACACTGCAGTAGTATGGATGCTTGGAAAAAGAGTAGCAGAAGTTATAGGTTTTAAATGAAAACATATTAGTGTGGATGTAGCCTAAGATGGACTGATTGACTACAGCCACAGAGCTGAAGAAACCACTAGAGTGGACAACGTCATTGGCTGAACCAACCAGAAAACATGAGAAGCGTCTGCCATCTGTGTAAGGAATCGGCAGGGGAATTGTGCAATCAAACGCTATAATGTGCATATGCGACTAGATAAAATGAAATGAAAAACACTGAATTTCTTTCACAATAAAAATATGTATGTTAAGTGATAAATCTGTTAGTTGTAGTATCATCAGCATCAAGTTCACTTTCAGGTCTATTTTTCACATATGCTCATATACAAACTTCACCTAGGTTAATATACCCTTAGGATCTTACTTCGTGTAAAAATCAACAAAATCTCTGTATTCCACCTCTAAACTACCTTGGTTGAAGGTTTATCCCAGTTCCATATGAGAAGTTTTCCTTCGGTAAGATGGCGGACAGAAATCTCGCCCAAACTGGTCTCGTGTCCACTCTGGTGTTTTCAAAAGGCCAATTAGGTAATCAGTCCATTCATCATTCTGGGTGATCCCTCCCTTTTGTGAGGTCACACAATGACAGATGTGGAATGGCTTATTGTGGCTAATTAGCTGTGCACCTGGTGATATAATAGGGGACCAATAAGAGAGCATCGATGCATCCATTATGACATGAAAGAATCCAGATCACTATCTAAGGAACCGCAGGCTAGGCTAGGCCCAAATGTGGTTAGCGTCAGCGCTTCTGCCATTACATACAGGCTGGGCAGATACATTATCCATGGAAGAGCTGCAAGGAAAAAACTACTGTTTGCCGAGTGAAACATAAAGACTCATTTTACTTTTGCCAAACATTGCCGTGATGACCCTCCAAGCCTTTTGAAATAAAATGACCAACAGCACCATACCATTAGTCAGACCTGGTAGTGTGATGGTGTGGGAGTGCCTTGCTGCTTCAAGGCCTGACAGAAGCAGGAATTCTGCTCTCTACCAGATTTTCTGGTATAATTTGGTCATCAGTAAGTGATCTGGATCTCATGCAAAATTGGGTTCTCTGTCGCTTCTGTTTGTCTATCTGATTACCTTTGGACAATTTAGTGCAGGGCTGCCCAACCCTGTTCCTGGAGAGCTACCATCCTGTAGGTTTCTGCTCCAACCCTAATTCAACACACCTGATTCAGCTCATTAGCAGCTCATCAAGATCTGTAACTGGGAAAGCAGGTGTGGTTTGCTTTGGTTGGAGTGATAACCTTCAGGATGGGTAGCAGCCCTCCAGGAACTAGTTGGTTAGGCAGCCTTTGGACTAGAGAAACCAGTTGGCTAAGGCATGCTTGGCATTGGACTGTGAGTGGAAACCAGAAAACATTGAGGAAACCCACGGGAACACGGAGAGAAAATGCGAGGAAACCCACGGGAAGTCTGAGAGAAAATGCTATCATCAAGCAGAGAGGACCTTTAATGCGACAAACCTCCTGCTTTACGGCTTTGAGGGAAGAGTGCTATACACTATGCTTTCCTGGTTTTGCTGTGAGATAACGATCTCAAGCGCAAGAGCAAGGTCACTTCTGCATGGCTCTAGAAACAGTATTGTGGTTTTGGAGTGGCTAGTCAAAGTCCAGACTTGAATGCGATTGAGATGCTGAGTTTAGACCTTAGATGGGCAGTTTATATTTAAAAAAAAAAAAAAAAACCCTCAAAAACTGGTTGAATTTAACAATTTTATGAAGTAGAGTGAGTCAAAATTCCTCATAGTGATGTCAAAGACTGAATTCTGGAAATTGAGGCATTTGGTTGTAGTTGTTATTTCAGAAGGTGGTGCAACCAGTTTTCAAGTTCAAGGGTCGATCACAATTTCTCATACAGTAAGTGATATCCTGTTAAAGGGGACCTATTATGCTGATCCTTCTTTTAATACATGTTAGTAATGTTATAATGTTGGTTGTCCATACTCAACATCTGAAAAGTTTCTAAACATAAGATACAGGGGTTTTGCCGTAATCCAAGAACGTGATTTTGTGAACGTGATTTCCTTTCTGAACAGCTCCACTCGAGATCTTTACGAGATCTGGGCAAAACCTGACGTCAGGTTGTGCCGTCCAACTAATACAGACCTAGCCAGAGCCAATCACGGCGCTGGACCTGCCCACACCGGAAACTATTCTAGCAGACACGAACAACCGCGGATCATACTTTGCCTTAGTAGCGTCTACACTTCCAGAAGTACAAAAGAAGAACCGCAGATCATTTGAGGTGCAGTTTTGTCAGTATCTCTCCCAAAGCTGCTCGTCCGTTTATTTTTGGACGCGAAAAAAAAGCACCTATTTCTCTTCCAAAAGACGATGCCACCAGAAATCAGTGGGTAGCTTTTTTTTGTTTACTGGCAGCAAACAGCCACAGCCAAAGGGAATGTTAGCTGTTTGTGCTCCGCATTTCACCAAAGACAGCTTTGTCAATAAAGGATAATTCGACACAGGATAAGCGTTTGAGCTGCTTCTCAAACCTGAAGCAGTTGCATCGATCAAGCGCTCGGAGCCGCAAGCTGTAAGTAACGATATAACAGCAAATAATTTAAGTGAAGCTAACGTGTTACGGCTGGTTAGCAGGACCGCTAACGATAGTTAGCACTAACCACTGGCCTAAAACATAGGCTTTGTAAAATATCTGAAGATAAAGCTTGTATTGGTCGCAACTGTCCCTGACTCACAGACGCAGAAGCTGTAAGTTGCTTTACTGCATAAGCCAACCTGATGTGATAAATGATGATTGTGGCTGTAGCACTGCAGCTAACATAGCCAAGTTTTTGTTGCTAATGTTTGTGTCCTAAATATGCAAGAGTAATATCAGAGGACTTTCAACAGAAGGTGTATGAGCATAAACCTCATTTGAAGCTAACTTTTTATACTTGTTTGTAATTTGGATGCTTGGTACAACTGTTCACAGTAACGGAACTTGCTGTCTGTAAGGCCTGTATTGCAAGGGTTTGTCTCTGTGGTTGTTAAGACCGCTCGGTTACCAGCTACTGCATGTTAGTTTACATGCCATGCTAATTAAAAATGCTCCTGGTTAACTGATACGCAGTAATTCTGATCGGTATGCTTGTGTTACTTCAGTAAGCATCAATGTGGCAGTTTCATCATAACGTTGCCCGATTGTAGCCACTACAGTTGAAGCTAACCGGAGAGGTGCTGTATGTGTCTGCAAAGTTGGGCTTTAAAGGCTGCAGTTAGACCAGACGTAGGTTTTTCAGAGCTTGGGATACGTGTTTGGGTTTGTTTACGGCTGCTTGTGATCGCTTCACTTATCCATGACCGGAATCAGCCGGATACTGCACCAATATCAGGGCTAACTCTCTGATGCTGCCGTGGTGCGGTGAAAGCAATGCGAAACGCACAAGCTCTAACATGTCTGGTATAACAAACGATTTCTTTGCACTACCGTGGCATAATTTCATCCCTTTAGAAATTGTTCTGGCTAATAAAAAGCTGAAAAAGGCAGATATTGAATAGGAAATTCTTTCCTGTAGAAGTGATCGATTCGCTAGCTCCACATAAGCAACTTGTCCACGGTCACGGAACTTACGGTCTGTAAAACCTGTATTATGTTCATAACATAACCGAGCTCTCTCTAGCTGTCGCATACTATCCATAAAGCTGCTTTCACATTGACGCTTAAAAACAAATTTTTTCGCGGGACAGATTACATTCAAAGTCAATTCAAAAACATGAATACACGTTATGGGCGCGTTATTGCTGCTTTCACACGGACGTGAGACAAAATGCGCAGCGACAGATTACATTCAAAGTCAATGCAAAGACGCAAATACCGATTATGGGCGCGCGTCAGATTACATTCAAAGTCTAATTTGCAAAGACAATGCATTGAAAGTGAATGCAAAGACAATGCATTGACTTTGAATGTAATCTGTCGCGGAAAAATTCGTTTTGAAAAGCGCTTATCGCGCCATTTTCCGCAAAAACAAACGCTGGTCATTCCGACGTAATAAGTAAACCATTACCACGGGCAATTTCCAAAAAGGCTGTTTAGCCTTGAGCTTCGCCCCTTCGTCATATACCAGCGCGGAAGCTGTTCGTTACTCCACGCTAACGACACACCACAGTTATGCACACGGACCAGCATGTCCTTATAATGCACACCTAAGCAGTCCATAAGTTGTTGGTCTACTTTTTGCTGCTCCTCACTGTCCATGTTTCCATCTAAACTCAGACCCACCAGATTTCTACGGTCTCCGGTCTACACTTGGGTATGTCGACCTGTTCTACAAATGTGTCTGTATGGGGTGGATTCTATCTTTCCCTCAATCCTAGCAATAGAGTAGAAACACCGGTGTGCTCACCATAGTAGCCGTAGGTAGATAGCAAATTCAAGCTTGAGCTGCCAGACTTTCGCACTGCGTCCTCCACTTTCGCCATTGTGTTTATTAGAACAAGTTCATTTCATTAGACCTATACACATGCATTGCGTTTGATTGCGGAATTTGCCCATCAATTCCTTCTCAGGCAGAGTTTCACTCTGGGGAGGCGGACCCGGAAAACTGCGTTCTGCTGCCTCGTCCCACCCAGATCCGCCCTCCACAGAGCTGGCCAATCAGAAGAAAGTGGGCACACGGGGAGTGGGGGCCATAGCGGATGAGCCGCCCCAATGAGGCGTTTCAGGCAGAGATTACTATGGACTACAAATGGGCTTTCTTGAGGATGGCAGTATGAGCTAAATAAGGACCTTTTTTTGGACTTTGAACGATCAGGAGTACTCTAGGGGAGTCCAAGATCAAAATATAAATTTGGAAATGTAGCAGAATAGGTCCCCTTTAAAAACTGGATTTTGCATTTGCCTATGTTCTTCTTGTATTGCATTTTGTATGGAGATATGAAACCATTTGGTGTTTTCGTGTGCACTCAGCCAAAAACGCACACTGACACACGTGTGCATACACCCAGTATCTCTCCTACACACACACACACACACACACCTCCGGGCTCTGCCTCAGTTCCATGAGGAAGAGGAGGGGAGGGCAGGGGACTGGCCTGGCTGAGATCTGTGGCAGACAGAGAGAGGTCACATGACCACTACTCATTACGCTGGGCGCTTGAATGATGTTTGTTATGGTGCAGTAGGCAGGGATTTCAAACAGAGATTCCTATAAAAACCAAACCCCACCCAAACCATCACTGCACTGGAATTTACCACCATCACACAAGCCCATCCTACAGACCCAGGCGCCTCCTGTCTCTACCTCTCACACAAACATGCTCACTCAGACTCACACACACACACATGCATACACACAACCTCACACACACACACACACACACACACATACACAGAAGACCTCACACACACACACACACACACACACACACACAAACATGCTCACTCAGACTCATATGCACACACACATGCACGCACACGTACGCAGAAGACCCCACACACACACACACACACACACACACACAAACATGCTCATTCAGACTCATGCACACACACACACACACACGCTCATACACATATGACACACACACACACACACACACACACAAACATGCTCATTCAGACTCATACACACACACACACACACACACAAACACTACCCCGCTGCTGAAACACGTGTCTGCACACACAAACACACACACTCTCTCTCTCTCTCTCTCTTTTTTCTTTCTGAGTGGTTGCTCTTTGACCTGTTTTATAGGTTTTTGGAGTTGGACTAAAAGACAAACAGCCTGAGTGACTTTGAAGGAATCCATTAAAAAAGTAAACACAGACTGTCTCTCACACAAACAGACAAAGACACACACACACTCTCTCCAGCAGAAACACACACATTTATACACAGGTGGCTGCAAGATTACCAACCCTGTGTAACCCCATATATGCATGAGAGAGAGTGTGAGAGTGTATCAGGTTGGTACAGTGTACTTGTGGATGATTGAGTGAGCTTATATGTTTACAGTGTACTTGTGGATGATTGAGTGAGCTTATATGTTTGCAAATGTACGTGAGTGTGTGTTTGCTACTGTGTTTGTGTGTGTGAGCATGTGTTTGCAAATGTGTGTGTGTGTATTTATGAGAGTGTGCGGAAGTGTGCATGACTATGAGTGTATTCGTTTTTGTAAGAGTGTGCGTGAGTCTATGTGAGTGTATATGTATGAGCGTGTGTGTATGTAAGTATGTTTGTGTGTATGTGTGTGTGTGTGTGTGTGTGTGTGTGTGCGAATGTATGTGTGTTTGTGTCCGTGTATGAGTGTGTGTGTGTGTGTGTGTTTGTGTCCGTGTATGAGTGTGTGTGTGTGAGTGTGAATGAGCATGTTTGCGTGTGTGTGTGTATGTGAGTGTATACAGTAGTGTGCAGTGATGATTATACACCACCACTTTCGTCTAAAAGAGGTGTTGACAATGAGAACAAAAAAATCAACCCCATAAGTGTATGGAGGTAAAAATATGAGTAATAAAAATACTGAAAACATCACATTTTTATAACAATCGAAAGGTGTCGTAATTTTTTTTTTTTTTTTACTCTAGCATGGCTGCATGTTTGAAGGCTCATTCCATGATTATTGATGCAAAAACGTTGTTTAAACTGGTTTTGAGGCAACATTATGCTGCAGTTACCTCTGATGGTCAGTTGTTCCAAAATATAAGGTGACATGACCTTTGAGCAGTGTCACAGTGTTAAACTCGATGGCACGACGGAGGGAGCTCTCTGAGATTGTTTGTAGCCGCATTATGGCCTTACATGATGCTGGTTGGTTGCTTAGAAAAATTTCTGAGTTTGTTAAATGCTACCGTGGCACTATGAAAAAACACCATCAAGCGTTTCAAAGAGACCGGTTCGCTGAAAGCTAGTGGCAATAGTGGTGCAAAGTTAAGTGCCTCTGATGTTCGTTAGCGGTGTATGACAAGTAAGAAAAAAGATTGGCGGAGGCAGCATGACAACTCTATGGTGATATTAATAGCGCCAGAAGTGAAGAGATGAAAGTATCAAGGTCTATTATTTCCAGACGACTGTGTGAAAATTGTCTGATTGGTTGTGTTACTGTCAAGAGCTGGCAAAACCAAAAAAAAGACTGAGTTTTCCAAGGAATTCTAGGATTGGACTCCAACAGATTGGGAACCAGTCCTTCGGACTGATGAATTTAAATTCGAAGTCTGCTTATTCAAACACAAAACTTATGTGAACCGTAGAGTCGGAGATTGTTTCAGAAATGACTGTCTAACCCCCTCAGTAAAACATGGAGGTGGCAATATTATGTTTGGGGTTCAGTCTGCTCGAAAGGAGCCGGTGATCTCATAAAAATCGACAGAATCACAGAACAAAAGAAGCATCAAGCATCCTGTAAGGCATATATATGCCATCTGGAAAGAGTCTGATTGGGGATTTTATTTTCCACAAGATAATGACCCTGAACACACTTCTAGGTTGTGCAAGAATTATCTCAGAAAGAATCAGCTTATGACATAAAAGTTATGACTTGGCTTGCTTGAAGTACAGACCTTAATCAGGTTGAGCAAATCTGGGATTTGCTTGATACCAAGATAAACAAATCAGTTATAACATCGAAGGAATCTCTTTGGAATGAACTTCAAACCATATGGAATGGTTTCACGAGAGAGGAAATAAAAAATATGTGAAAACTATGCCAGAAAGATTAAATGCTGTAATCAAAGCAAAGGGTGGCAACACTAGATATTAACTTTTTCTCTCAAAAAGACATAATTATTTTTGTTTTTACTATATTTTATTATTTGTTTACTTATTTTCATCCATGATGCAATATTACATTAAATAAATACTTGAATAGTACTTGGTTTCTGATTTATCTTCATTTTGTTAAATGCATAATCATTACTGCACACTACAGTATATTTGAGTGTCTGTGCATGCCTGTGTATGTGTGTGAGTCTGTGGTTGTGTCCGTGTGTGTGCGTGTAAATGAGCGAATGCATGTGTGTGTGTGATTGTGAATGCGTGTGTATGTGTGATAATGTGTGTTTGTGTGTTCATATTTTGTGTGTGCATGTGTGATTTATTTGTGTGTGAGTGTATATGGGTGAATGTTTTGTGTGTGTGTGTGTGTGTGTGTGTGTGTGTGTTAGTGAATATGTGATGTGTGTGTTGTGCATGTGTGATTTAGTGTGTGGGTGGGTAAGTTAGTGTGTGTGAGTGTATATACGTGAGTGTGTGTATTTGAGTGTTTATGTTTGAGTGTATGAGCGTGTGTATGTGTGACTGTGTGTGTGAGTGTACGTGTGTGAGTTTGTGTGTTCATATGCAAATTTGTGTGTGACTATATACGTGAGTGTATGTGCGTGTGTGTGTGTGTGTGTGTGTTTGTGTGAGTGTATATGTGTGTGAATGTTTGTGTGTGTTTATTTGTGCGTGTGTGTGTGTGTGTGTGTGTGTGTGTGTGTGGGGTGAGGGTTGATACGGCAGACTCAGCGCTTCTTTGGGGCGAGGATCTCCGTTCTTCTGGGGTGCATTCCTCTGTTTGTCGCCATGGGAACAGGACAGGTAATGAGGACACATCACCTGCTTTCCATCAGCAGGTAACACTCCCATTATGTGTTGCCAATCACAGCCCAGAAAGGCGGAGAGAGGGAGAGAGAGAGAGAGAGGGAGGGGGACAGGAGGAGAGAGAGAGTATGTCTATAATGTTCTATGTATCAGATGAACTCTGTTCCTTCTATTGTCTGAATCTTAATATTTAAGATGTAGTAAGTTTGCGCAGTGTATGTGTGAGTAAGAGGGGGTGTGACGAATAGGGAAGGGGAGGGGCAGGTAGTGAGGTGAATTACATCATTCCCTCTGTGCCTCTCGTGCCTGTAGCTGCCCCTGACTCTGCTTAACAAACTCTTTAGCAAAGACTCTCGAGGTCATTATGTCATCTGAACATGTGACTGATAGTAGTCAGGATGATCCCTCACCACTTTGGCCCTATAAACAATGATCAGTATTTCCGAAAAATATCAAAGCAAGGTTTGTCAGTCCACCGCACTCCTTTCCACTTTATGTCAGCTCATTTTTACACAAGGCTAGGTGCAACCTAGTATATGGCTGGGCCGCCAAGTGCTGTATGAGAATGTGGGCCCAAGAAAAGGGTGCTAAATGAGGCAAAGCTCATGCAATTATATAAAGTGCAAGTTTTTATGTTTCCCTATTAAATCTCGCAACTGATACTATCCTCCATGCTTGTTAACTGTCGTATCGGTTGCGAGATTGAATGCGGAAATTAAAAACACATTCCGACCATTGTTATGATTCTTTCACGCTAGATTGGTATGATGTGTTACATTCCTCTATCTCTATGGAATCTTGCAACCGGTACCAGAGAAAACAAGCATGGAGGACTGAAACAAACCGAACCAATCTAGCATGAAAGAAGATTAGCCTAATAATGGTCGGATTGTGCTGGTAATGCAACAAAATCGATTACTTTTTAAAAGACCGGGATACTAGCTAGGACAAGCGCAGCATATGCATCTGCTATATTAATATTTAATCAGCCTTTTGCTGTCCATTAGAAGAAAATACGCATTAATTTTTGTAAAATGGCGACCAATATCGCCAAGAAGCATTCATTGGCGTGAAAAATTGGACATTGTGAACATTCTGTATGTATAAAAATGTGTTTTAATTTAACAGTACGTTTGCCTGATTATTGCAGTCTATTGCTAGACTGAATTCAAATACTGGTCGCGTAATGGTTGCGTAGTGGTTACAACGACATAGTGGAGAAGTAGCTACCTCTATCACGGGAAGTGGAATCCAGCTTTGCGCAATCTTTTAAACTTAATATTTTCTTAAATTTATTGTTTTCATTGGTGTCGATTAAAGTCACTCTTATAGATACAATCAAAGCGGCCACCACAACTGCTTCCGTTCCAGCAAACCAACTAATGAACACGCAAGGGAATGAGTTAATTTGGAAACCAGTCGGGGCATCATACTGGTATTCTTGAAAATATTGAAACATAATAGTGCCGGGCCACTTCCAGTGTGTGTGTAAATATTCCAGCTTATAGTCATAATAACAGTATTTATCAATTTTTCCTAACATCGTGTAAGTTCCTGTGTTGGGCTGAGGGATGTTAACGTTAACGTTACCAACCGATCTGAAAGAACAAAACAAGAAAGGACGGGATAATCACACGCATAAATGTGTACGGCGCATTCAATTCCACTTTTTAATTTAGCAATGAAACTCACTGAGCTCATTGCTCTCAGACAAAAGTAAGCAGTGTAAATCTGAGCTCTCGAATTACGAAGCTACTGCCACTCCAAATGCAAGAGAATAAAACTGGGTAACTTAATTTTCGAGCACACCACAGATCCGCAAAAGCCCTAAACAAACAAACACGTACTGTAACTGAAGTCATGAAATGGCCCCTTTTTTAAAGGAGTAAACTTTTTTCAAGCCATGAATTTCGAATGGTCTGACTTCAGGTAGGCACACATTCGTAAGTCAGAAAAGTGAAAATTTCACTTACCTTCTAGAGACAAATCCAAAATCCACTAACAGCAAAGTACTCCATTTGAAATCCAAGATCCAACAACAGCAAAATATTCCATTTCTGCTGCAATCTCTCAAATCCAAGATCCAACAACAGCAAAGTATTCAGTTTCTGCTGCAATGTCTCAAAGCTGAAATTCCGAGACCCATGTATTTACTAGTATAATGCAAATACACAGACCAGTAAATACGAGTGACGTCAATGCCCGGCCAGCCAGCCAGCCAGCCAATCGTTGGCCAACCAATCGTTGAAGTTCTTCCCCGCCGGCCGACCACTCGCTGAACTTCTTCCCCACCGGCCAGCCAATCACGAGTGACGTCAACGCCTGGCCAACCAGCCAGCCAATCGTCGGCCAGCCAATTGTTGAAGTTCTTCCCCGCTGGCCGACCAATCTCTGAACTTGATCACTCACTCAGTCAGTCAGTCACTCAGTCACTCATGCAGTTACTCAGACAGCGACATTTGCGTTTATAAGGGCCAGGCCGCTGCTCGGCCCAGCCAAAAAAGTTGAGTCCAGAGAAGTCAGTGGTGTCTGAATGGTGTAAATCGATGGCTTCCGCTTTGTGTAGTGGAGTCTTAGGGGCCGATCACACCGAACGCGCTTTATCTGCATGAAAACGCAAAGCGCCTCTGACATGTTAATATGAAGCCACTGTTGTAAAAATGCGCTGGACGCGTCTTTTTGTGTTGCTAAGTAACATTCCTGTCACTCATCTTTGCAAACATTCTGAAATTAACCGTTTCAACGAACTAGTCAGCGAACTGGTTTCAGTTTTTTTTTTTTTTCACATGATTGGACAGCAGGGAAAAGACAGACAATGCCGTGAAGCGCCTTTTTATCGAGGCGCCTCGAAATATGACTGTGTTTGATACGAAGCGTCTAAAAAAAACAGCGAGGCGCCTGGGGCGCTTAAACGCGATGCACCCGGTGCGCAAAAGCAGCGTCCAGATCGCGTCTTGAGAATATTAACAAAAAGGGCGCCCCGCGCCGATAAAGCGCGTTCGGTGTGATCAGCCCCTTAATGTGCACTGGATGATGTCACAATGAACTGTGTTCACTGACATAGGTCTTCTGTCGTATTCATGAGCTCATGTGGTTACGTTCATTACAGAAGCATGTCAGTTCTTTATGCAGTGCTGCCTGAGATCTCAAAGGTCACTGCGTCTCATGTCAGTATTTGGCTTCTTCTTTCACATGCAGAGATCTGAATCCTTTCACTATATTATGGATTATTGATAGTGAGACCCCTAAATTTCAGTGACACTGACCACTGAGAAATGTTGTTCTTAAGCTGCTGTCACACCAGATGCGAAACAAATTTTTCGCACGACGGATTACATTCAAAGTCAATGCAACACGAGCATTCGCATCTTCGCATTGACTTTGAATGTAATCTGTCGTGCGAAAAATTTGTTTTGCATCCGGTGTGAAAGCGCTTAAATCTGTTTCACTATGTGTTCACCCAGCTTTCCACAAAGGGGAAAACCTTAAAGGAAACCTCTCGCCTGTAGAAACAATCTTAGCAATTGTACTTGTCAGACTATAAATAAATACTTTCAAGCAAAGTCATTACTTTCTGACCTTCAGTTTCTAGTTTATTTACTGTGAAATTAAGGTCATATCATGGCTTGAATTTTCTTGGGGTCGCCATATTTGTAAGCTCGCAAAGCATCCTGGGAGTGTGATGTCATCTGGTTGCTTGAGTGCACTCCGAAGTGAGAAAAGAATTGTGAAACCTTCAAAAACATCCAAGTATGGAATACTATATTTTGCCCTCTCAGTTTGAACCAGAGCATGTCCATGTATAGGCTATGAGCATGATCTACAAGAAAACGCCTCTCAGGTTAACACTGACTTAGCTAGCTAGCTTAAGATGTGCATTTGAGGCTGACAGTTATGACACGGCAATTTTCAATTCTGCAAGTTTTTACATTTATCGACCAGTGCCAGAGCAATCGTGAAGAACAGATCATGTCCTGCAATTATTGAGCACAAAATAGCCTATTTTTGGGTCACATACACGATCGCTCATTAATGTTGCTGTAACAGTGGTAATGTGACAGGAAGTGAGTATGCATACCACTTTGTATTTGACTATTTCGTAATGAAAGAAGATTTTCCTTGCCACTGGTTTCGTAATTTAGATTTTTTGAGGGAACAGTATGTTGTGTATTCACATTCAGTGCTGCTTGTGCGACATTAAGGGGAGGAGAAATCCAAAAAAATGGTTTTTCACAATTTTTATCAAAATTTTAATTTTGGTCTTAATTAAAAGTTTAATCATTCATAATTAACAGCAGGTGGATGCGTCGCGTTAGGGGTAGAGAAGGCCAACCTAGACTCTGAAAAAGCCAAAGAAAGAGCAAATCACTTCAATCTGCTCAAGAACAGGACAATCAGAGGGAGCAGGAGGGAGAAGTTTATGCTTCAGGGGCATTTTAATGTTCTAAGTTGACTGTTACAATGATTTGTAGGTGTACTTCGACTTTAACCTGGATTTTCTCAAAACCTGATTTTTGCCCCGATTGCTATCATTTAAGGCACTATATCTCACTTATTTGTGGAGCTTTTCTCATGAAATTTTGTCTGTGTACATATCAGGAAGTCTACTGAACTAAAAGTTTTGGTTTAGCACTTTGGGTCTGTGAGTTATGGTGATTTATATTTCATATCGAGGGGGCGAAAAATGGCAAAAATCCTCTTTACCCCACTAAATCTCTAGTATTATGTGTAAATGCTTTATTCTAGTTCAGAAGAAGGTATAAACATAACTAAATCTAATAAAAAAACCTGATTCAAATATCTTGCTTCAGTCCTGAGATATAAGGCAAAGAAATAATGGTGAAATCGGGGTGGCGGCCATCTTGAATCACATGACCTAATTATGCAGATTATGTCAAATTCATATTTTGTGTATTTCAGGTCATATACTGTCAATACACCAAGTATGAATGATTTCTATCCAAAAATGACAATTTTTTTCCGAAAGGTTTCTCCTCCCCTTAATGATGTATTCAACCCTGCAATACTAGTTTATCTGGCTAGGGGTCGATGTTTCCACAGTATGAGGCACTACCTTGCTGTAGGAAAAGAAGAAGAAGAAGAAAGTAAAAGGAATGAGAACCATGCCTGTGTCCCGCGTTCTTTCATTCTTTTTTTTAATGTTTTCGGTTTATTACGTGAAACCATAACAGTGTCGAAAACAAATGTCGAGCTTATCTAATTAGACTAATGTGACTAAAAATTAGGATGATGAAAATGTGATCATGCCTTTTGTGGCTGATCATTTTATGCTCAGTCATAATTTAATCATCTGTCACCTATTCACCTGTTTACTTGTGGCATTATCCCAACCCGCCATCAGAAAACTCAAACTCCCATCAAGCTTTGCTCCTGACCCATATCCAACATGCACAGGAAGCCCAGGGGTGCGTTTACCGAAAGCACAGATACTAACTTACATAGTTGGAGCCACTGACTGTGAATGGACAAACTATGTAAGATGCTAACTTAGTTCGCAACTACGCTTTTTGGGAAACGCACCCCGGGTTAGTAGCTACGGCACAAAGTGGAGCATGGCGGAGGTTGCACCATTGGAGCACTCCAGGAGCATACAGCGTTACTGCCAGCCTTCAACCAATACCATAACCACTAGGAATAACATGCATCTCAACTGGATGAAAAACAATGTACACAGCACGTACGGAATGTACACAGCCGTAAGGTTGCCCATGTTCTCGCCTCTTGACATGCTACCAGTTCACTGCCAACAAATTTGTTTGTCGAGTGTTTGATCTGTGATGTAATAGGTCAACCACAAAAAAGTCCAACATGAACAAGCTGAAAAGGGGGCATATCTCCTGTGATCTGGAAAAACCTAATGAATTTATCAGTGGCAAGTATTCTTTCAACTGAACAAAAACCTTTAGATTCTGGACTTTTTCCCAACTGAAAAAAATAATAATAACTTGATTTTGACAGTTCAAATAACTAACTCTAATAGCTAGTGTTTTAAGATTTTCACCACTCTTAATTACTGCAAATGACGTTCAAACTCAGTTTCTCCCAAAAGTGACATTTAGGTTTTTCCAGATCACAGGAGATATCGCCACCTATGGCAGTGGAGACGGACATCCTTCCGTCAATAAATCAATTCCCCTATTGCGCATGTAAACTGAGACAACGACAGTAGTCCAATTAAATGGCCTAATTGAGCTATTACCATAGCTCGACTTAACTGCGCATGTAAACGTACTGACTCACTTTTTCAGTCATTCAGTTGTTCAATCACACACTAACTCACTCACTCATTCAGTCACTCATTCAGTCATTCATTCACACACTCAATTGCTCATTCACTAACTCGCTCACCAACCATAAGCTTCATGAACTTCACCAAACTCACTTCATTCATCCTCACACTAGTTAATGTACATATTTATATGATTCTTTATCTGAAGTCATAACCAGGGGACACAGCTGCCTACCACTTTTATGTGTGTGTGTGTGTGTGTGTGTGTGTGTGTGTGTGTGTTAGATTGGTCATTGATGGCTGTCTGTTTATGCTGCAGGAGTTAAGGCAGCCCCTCCTCTCTCTCTCTCTCTCTCTCTCGTAAAGGGAAAATCTGCTGTATTGATTGTAGGCCATCTGATTTTTGAGGCTATCAGTAGCAGCGATAAAAGAGTGTAGCGTGTGGCCATTATCACTCAAGTGCAGATTCTGTATAGATTTTTCTCCCGTAGAGCAGCGTAAAAGATGGGCCCTCTGAGACTAAGGGGTGGGATAGATGGGGGAGTCAGGGCCTAACAACCAGGTCAGAGAGAGAGAGAGAGGTGGATGGAAAGAGAAGGGTGGGTTAGGGGTTCGGGTTAGGGTTAGGGTTAGTTAGTGTGCTGCGATTGGAGCTCTCTGCACTCAGCACTGTAAAAAAAATAGGAATTGACACAACTGAAAAGAGTAAGGCAACCAGGTGCAATATTTTTGAGTTGGCTGAACTTCAAGTTGTGAGTTCTTTCAAAAATACATCTATGCAACCACAGGGACTTGAACTTGAGCAAAGACAAAAACACCCTGCGGCTGGGTTCCCTCACTTTTTAAAGTTTAGTCTAGGTTTTATTATTTTTTTTTTTACATTGTGGGCAGGGTAGGTGCATCGGCAGTCGTATCGCTGTAAAAGACAGTTAAGTGCCATTAAGATTCATCGTTAATCAGGAATACCAGTGAGAGCAGGAGCATGGAGGCGTTAGAGGGAGGGAAATGTTAGGTAAGCTCTCTGAAGGGTTAGAGGGAGGGAAATGTTAGGTAAGCTCTCTGAAGGGTTAGAGGGAGGGAAATGTTAGGTAAGCTCTCTGAAGGGTTAGAGGGAGGGAAATGTTAGGTAAGCTCTCTGAAGGGTTAGAGGGAGGGAAATGTTAGGTAAGCTCTCTGAAGGGTTAGAGGGAGGGAAATGTTAGGTAGCTCTCTGAAGGGTTAGAGGGAGGCAAATGTTAGGTAAGCTCTCTGAAACTGTTTTTGGGGTTAAGGGCCTAGCTTCCTGGTCCAACCACAGAGAGCTTCCGAACTTCACCTCTTCAGGGAAAAGCCAGAACCACAAGCAACCCAAGGATCCCGAGAGCTCAAAATCTACAGTTAGCAGCCAAGCGACCGGGGGTCACATTTCCCAGAAGCATAGTTGCTAAGGTAGTAACTTACATAGTTCGTCCATTCACAGTCAATGGGCTTTAATATGCAAGTTAGCATCTGTGATTTTGGGAAACGCACCCCTGGGCGGCAGGGTCACCTAGCGGTAGGTTGTTTGATAACTGAAGAGTTGCTGTTTCCATTCCCCAGTAGGGCTTGGGATTCTGACTTCATCTTGAGAGATGGAGCTGGGAAAAACTCAGCTTTTGGGCCCTTGATCAAGGCCCTTAACCCCAAACTGCTCCAGGGGCTTCACCCCTGTGTCTCTCCGTCCCTCCTCACTTGCACCTGTTCTGTCAGGAATTTCTCCCAGGACATCCTTGAAAAAGAGAAATATAATGGTCTCAATGGAATTTCCCTGGGAAAAAAAGGTTAAAAAAAGAAAAAAAAAGCTAGCCTACTGCTAGCCTATGCTGCCGTGTACGTACTTTATTTAACTTACAATAAGCCTCCCTTACTGAATGGAGATATGCATCTGCAGAGAGGGAGGTTGCATTATGGGAGATGGAGAGGACTAGGGCTGTGTCAGTGCAGTCAGATTCGTTTTGCATCAGGATAGTCTTTCCTCAAGTCCTTATGAGTTCTCCTTAACAGATTTCCTTAACCTCACAACGTTTTCCATCAAGGTTGAGGAAAAGTGGTCAGGAAGTAGACAAGCAGATGTAGTTTTTGTTGATTCCAATGCAGCCTGAGTCTGTCTCAGTCTGGGATCTACAAGGGCCGAGGTAAAGCCTTCCGTGCACCTGAACGGTATTTTTACCTGCGGCTGTAAAACTCCACCGGGATTTCACGGAAGCTGGGGAGCCTCCCATGTAAAGCTTTGTTTTTGGCCTGGTTTCATTTCTCCGAATACAAAATCTCAGGATGGTGCCCCTGGGTTTTGCGCGTATTTGATCCTCTGTTGCATCAGAGATATTTTTACCGCAGTTTCATGCAATTGAATGCACTTTAATATGAGGATTAGTAATAAAAACATATGAAGAGTGCCAGGGCTCAATTTACCCCATAAAAATGTACATAAAATAGACTTAAAGATTGCACTTCAGTGTTGGTCCAGAGACATGACTTTAGATGAGGTTATTATGGAGATTTGCTTGATGTACCATAAACCACTTTATATAATGGCGGCTTCTTCTCCAGTGCACCGCCTATAGTCAGCCCTCCTGTGTGGAAGATTCGTATGGGTTGTCTTAACAGCACAGTGTAATTCATGGGTTCTCCTCCTAATCCAGAAAGGACTGGTGTGGGTTTTGGTTTTCCTTCTAATTAAGGTCACTATATGGAGCCCGGGAAGTGCTATGACACAAAAATACAAGTCGTTCCCTCGATTTAGCCATCTTGTTCCCACGATTTGGCTATTCCATGGCCACTAGATACAAGTCGTCCCCATGATTTAGCTTTCGCTTGGCTGCGAGATATAGCTCGTTCCCTCAATTTAAATTAAAGAAATTGAGGGAATAATTTAAAGGTCCCCTATTATGTTACTAGGAGCACAGCCAATTAGTTATTACAAGCCATTTCAAAATATTTCCCCTGTTGACATCACATGGGGAAGTAACCAACTAGAGGCAAGAAGAGCTGGTCAACTTCAGCCAAGCAGTCAATCAGATTTCATTATTTGGGTGGTCAATCCCCTTTGTGATGTCAGGATGGGGAGATTTTGAACTGGCTCATAATGGCTTATTAGCTGTGCACCTGGTGGCATAATAGAGGACCTTTAATTAAATTGAAGGAACGAGTTATAGCCCTATGTCTTGGCCACGAGTTTTCTAAATCGTGAGAACTAGTTGTAGGCCTATTTCGTGGCCACGAGTTCGCGAAATCGGGGGAACAGGTTAATTAAAACGAATTGTCTAGAGATACGGTAGTTTTTATTGGTACGGCAGTCGATTTGAAGGGATTAGGATAAGGATTAGGGATTATGGTTAGGGGTCAGGGTTAGGTTAGGGTTAGGATTAGGGTCAGGGTTAGGGTTTGGGTTAGGTTAGGGCAGGGTTTGAAATTGGGACTGCCGTACCTCTCTACATTGAAATGCATTGGGAAACTGCCGTACCCGTAGCAACTGCCTAATTAAAATGAGGGAAGGCGTTGTAACTCGTGGCCACGAATTAACTCAATTGCGGGGACGACTTATATCTCGTGGCCACGTAATATTATTTTTTCTTGTCACTCCACTTCCCGGGCTCTGAATCTATCAAAGACGTTAGGGGATGATTCGTAGAGTCGGGTGTGTAACTGCGTGAATGAGAGGAATGCCTGCACCCACACCGACTCCTTCCGGATAAGGCTGAATGTTCCTGACATAAGACTTCGTGTTAACGTGTAGAGACTGGCCGTTTATCTACATCTGTAAAATGCTATTTAAATTTTTCTGATAATATTTAGGCTATGTAATTTTCTATACAATGGAAATTGTAGCCTAGTGATATCTTCACCCTGAACGGAAAATCGGCCTCAAATTGATGAATAAATTTCAATTAAATGAAAATCAGTATACGCTTCTTCGCTGGGGGAGAAAAAAAAAATCGATCGTCGAAAATTTTTTTCACTTCTGTTGAACACTGTCACAGAAAATATTTTCTTTTTGATGGATTGCCTGACCTTGTTTGTGGGGTTCATCCCTAGTTTTACATCCTAAGTTTATTCAT
Source organism: Gymnothorax javanicus (assembly GCA_029692085.1). Classification (NCBI taxonomy): domain Eukaryota; kingdom Metazoa; phylum Chordata; class Actinopteri; order Anguilliformes; family Muraenidae; genus Gymnothorax; species Gymnothorax javanicus. The sequence goes on along the minus strand of CM056197.1, from coordinate 142,497,127 downwards.
GTAACCCCTCAAAATAACCAGACTTCAGACTAGGCAATGAAAAGCACACGGTAGTTTAGCCGGCCCCAAGGAGCTGAAACGAATCTGCCATTTAGTGTCAGCCCCAGAATGAAGTCCATTAAAATGACGAATCTGCGGCAGAACAGGTAGCCTTTTCATACCCACTTAAAACGTAAGAGGTTTTGCCATTAGGAATTGCTCTGCAACGAAACTCCTGAACATAATGAATTGCGCCCTGTCTTAATTGTATCTCTTTATTATAAAATCGAGCCATTGTATTGTAATAAAGATGTGTGGTCGTATATTCAGCTAATACTACTTTGGCGCGCGACAAATCTTGGATTGATCCGTCCGTCTGTGTTGGACAAACTCAGAAATTAAAGCTGCAATCAGCCCGCCTCGGCCAATTACCTCCGCTCGCGTCGGTTTTAGCACCAGAACATTGCCAGTTACGTTCCCAAAGTATACCGCCAAATCGATTTTTATAAAGCATATTGTGGAAATGTTTATCAGGTGCATAAAAACACAATGTGAGGTTTTTGCAATGCTGTCTTTGTATTGTTCAACTTCTTGAGGCATAGTAGAAAAATAGGCATTGGGGCCAACAATTGCGGATATTTTAAGGATATCCTTGTTGTATTCAGAAATCAATTGTAACTATTTTCATTTTATCTTAACAGCGGGTGCTGTGAAAATATAATTCCTTGCAATAGGCTGGCTTACTAATTCACAGTACATTTAAAAAGAAATATCCAGATTCGCTTTCACTGAGCCGGCATGTTTTTTTCTCGCTTATTTGAGACGACCTGATGGGCAAACAGGTTTGGGCCAAGCATGTATAATATTCATAAAACATAGCTGGGAAGAAGCGCTGATCCAGGAACAGCATTCCCTGGCCTATAGCTCACCTCATCTAATGTGATCTGAAAATAAGAGCTGCTCCTAGATCAGTGCTCCAACCTCAAAGTGCTTTATGAGTTCAGCCCATTTTGTCATCTCAGAACAAGTGCTATTTGGAAATTGCGAATAAGTGCACAAAAAGTACGTCACGATATTATGAGTCCTGTTCCGATGACGTAATGCAGGCTACTGATGGGAAAATGGTGACGTTTGTCATATTAAAATAAAAGTAAACCTACATCGGACTATAAAATAATAACAACTCAAGAACGGAAATATAAGGCCAACTCGGCAGGACACTTCCTACCACTTACTCTTTTCGGCTCTGAGTGAGAATTTCTCAGGAAATGACGCATTGTTTACATTTTTATTTAGTCCATCAGTCAGATTGGTTCTTGCCAATATCAATAACATGAAAATTGGGACCACCAAGCCGTAAGTGCGCGCGGTGCTTTCAGTAAGCGCATTTGGAGATATTTATCCCGATGTGCCGCGAGTCAGAAACACTTTCAAACCCAAGCATTCAGGAGCGCGAGCTGTCTCCTGTGCACTATAAATAATGTTGATAAAGATGCCGCAGACTATGACTTTCACAGCGCGCCCGATTGATTGAATGCGACCTCCAGTTCCAAGCGATATTGGAAGGCTATTTAAACAGATGAAGGCCTAAATTGTCTCGCTTGTATGTGAATTAATTTCCCATTCATCATCATTAAGCTTTGATTGGTTCATTCACGCCTCCCGGCCTGCCCGAACGAAACGGCCTGTAAATTAGAATGTAACACAATTTAAACACCGCAGCATTATCCACGGGGCCGAGCGAACAGATGTAGGATCCGCCCCTAACCAATCACACCAGCTCTGGCTCTGCGCCGGACAGGGAATTGTGGTTATGAACCAATTTTGCGACGATGAATTAACACAACCCCAGGTAATTGCGCCCGCGTGCGTGATGTAATATCGAATCATATTCCGACCATAACTATAGACTCCACTCACGCGCTCTAAAATGGCTCCACGAGGAGCCTCATGGTTCCGCAAAGGTACTCTATCTAGTTTGAAGTTTTTTTTTTTTTTTTTGCCGGATATAATGGTGCAGTCTGGAAGCGCTTTTCTCACCTTTATTGTTCCCCCTTTGGACACGCATCGAGCAATCCTCTCAGAATATTTTTAAATCTCAAATTAGGAATTTAAACACTACCCTAAAACTGCGGGACGTCCGCTGCAGTTCTGCGCGAAAGCGTTCGAGTTTACCAGTTCATGAGCATGGTCTGCGACGGGACTGGGCCTGCCTAGCTGCCCCGCGAGAATAGAATCACGCAGCTTCCGTGCTTATCGTTGTCTAATCTCTGGTGCTTGTCCCTGCCATTTTTGGCATGTGGTTTTTTTCAGGTCGCGCTAAGGCTTTGGAATCATGATGTATACGTAACATAGGCAGTGTGATTGTTTTATGCTCTCCTTAAACTAATCGCCGGTTTAATTAACCTTCTTTTCGTCGGAATGGCGAGCATGATTTGTTCATTTAGGCTCTTTTCTAGTGGTAAGTCTTGGTAGTATTTTCGTTTGTGGTATAATTGGAGGGACTGTGTGCGCGCCTTATCGCGCCTCATCGCTTTATTAAAAGAGCTGCATGTGCCGGATATGATCCTGCTATGGGTGCGTGCGGTTTATCACCGGTACTTCAAGTATTCCGCGGAAAACTGAAAGAGAAAGTTCCTGGATATAAGGTGCGAAGACCCGTTACATGGTTGTTACCAGAGGCACATAACACCGTGCCTTATAACCAACAACACATCAATCGAATTTTCTCTGGCTTCTGAAAGGCGCTTCGCCAAAGTGTTAGCTGTCAATTTGATTCTAAAAATAGACGATGATTTTGGGCCAATTTAAGAGCGTATTCCTAAGAGTATACTCCTTAAATTATAAAAATGTACCTTCGTTGTATACCTTCATTTCTGAATGTGTATGAACCTGTTGGATGTTGAGTGTCCTAAAGGCTCATTAAAATTTGATCGGTCTGCTGTCGGATAAATTGTAGGATACAGCGAAGGAAAATTTTGGAATATGCAAAAGAAAAAGGAATGGCGAAAAACATTTGGCAAAACATTATATTTTATAAGTGTTCTAGGTCTGGGTAGTATCCAGGCGCGTTCATTCGGAGCGCGTCCTCTACATGTCGGCTTGAAATGACAATATGATCCTACTCCGTTATCAGACAGGACATCTGCTGACCGCGCGCCCGTAAACGCCCCTTCCCGTTTCTGATGTCAATCTGCGCGTAAATGTTATTTCTTCATCAGGATCTGCGTGACACGAGGCAGCAATTTACACCAGCCTCTGCGAGGCCAGCTCTATCAAAGCCCGCGTGCTTAAATGGAACATTATTCCAAACACATGCATTTTAATCAGCGCGGTTACACTTACAAGAACACCAGTTAATAAGGCGATCAATCACAAACGCGCGGGTGTTCTGGGGTCTCGAGGGCCAGTTGGGAAAAGTCTTTACCCCAGTATCACACGATCATTAGAGGGAAAAGAAATTAACGAATGAAAGACAATTATACCGCTAATACTTATATCTAACAATCTGTCAATGTTGTAGCCTCAAGAGGGCTACATTTTAGATCCACTTGTAATGATTTTGTATTTAAAATGTAATCTTTGTAGGTGTGTGTGAGAGTGCAAATCTAATTTTATGTCGCAATGTGTTCATTTTTCTCATAGGACTTCGGCTGTAACAAGGTCTAAAATGGTTGTTTCGGTGGTCGAGCAGTTTGCTTCTAAAACAGTGGTTTGCAACGAAAAACCGAACTGCGTTTAGCCTATAGTCTCTTAACGCAGCGCTGTGCTAGATCTTATTGCCTTTAAGCCTGAGAGTTTTTGTCGGCAGTTACACGGATGGCACCTGAAATAGCTTCATGAATCCACCCCTATTATTTCCAGAAAGCTTCAATTTATAGCAAGAGCCGCTCCAATTACCCAGAAAATTCAGCCAATTAACGTGCGCTGATTGGTGAGGGGGATGCATCATCGATCTCTTACATTCCAATATCTGCGCAAGACATCTAATTTTGCTTTATCTATTAACTGGTAACAGAAAAAATATGGCTTGTATTACCGCTACCGGGGGACCACTTAACTGTCACAAACAATCTCGCGCCCGGATCAGAGAGCTCTTGTAGCAACGCAACGTTTTAAGGGGGGAGGGGGACCTGACACCACTTAAGCCCATTTTGATGCGTCTGTTATCTCCACTTGAATCTCGCCCTCTAAAAACCGGCCGCGAACTCCCCGAATTAAGCTAGGCCAGCTTGGAATGTTTTTGTAAATTTGCTTCGTAGCGAAAAGGTAATATGGACTCTTTTCATTATTGAACGATTAACGAATTGTGTTCAAAATTTTCAGTACATACTGCATGAGTTTTGCCATGCCGAAGCCTGCATGTTGCTGCTTCACCAGCTTTTTTTTTTTTTTTTTTTTTGGCGTTTTTGAGCGTCACTGGAGCAGTAACATTTCAAGGGGTGAAATCATGGGCTCGATTTGTGGGGAAAATATCAATGTAACCCTTAGGTTGTTTTTATGGATGTTTCGGAAACATTAGATGTGCAGTTTTTATTGTTTAGAATCCTGTTCATTGCGAAATATTAACAGGTTTGCACAATTCCACAATGTGAAATTCAATAAACATTGATCTAAGTCACTGAAATGTTTGTGTCTATTGACTAAATGTTGTGGCGATTTCCCTAAATTAAATGGATATTTCCCAAAGATTGATGGCACAGTTTCTCATAATTAGCTCAGCCTACTTCCTAAATAGAGCAAAGCACTTTTGGTAGAAAACAAAAGATAAGGAAACGAAGACTGTGAGCAAAATCTTTTTTTCTTATTTTTAATAATAAATATAAGACGTCTGTCATCCATCATTATTAGTTTTCCTCATGAACAGTCGACGATGAAGGAGACTTTCGGCCCGCTCGGCCGAAGGCGCGAGAGACAGACAGTCAGTTCGCGTTTGCCCCAATTTGCAGCCTGTGATTGTCCAATAGATCTCGCGCTCCCGTCAGCTAATCCGTTCCCATGGCGCCTTGTTACCGTTTGGCAGGAAGTCTCCGCGCGCACAGTATTATCATTAATTCAACATTCAAAATTCCTCCTTACATATACATCACTTGCTAATTTTACCAGCATCTGCACATTTCAGCCGCGCGGACCCGGACAGGGGCTTTGGAGGAGGAATAATGAGGTTCCTTGGTCTGTTAACAAATTCCCTTGTTAAAAAGACAGAAGAAAAACATAATTTTAATGTAAGTAACAATATATCTAGGCCAATTTGGACATGTGAAGAGACTACAAATAATGACAAAACATTAACATCATCCATCACACTGATAAACATCTGCCTGCTCTCTTCAGACCAGTCCAATTGGTTAAAAAAAATTATACCTTCAAGATCTCAGCAACATTTTGCTTTTCCTCAAACAGCTTTTGTTCCACGTGGATGATTTTTACTCTACGCTTCGCCGCAAATTCTGTCGCATTTTCATAGCTTCATGAATACCATCCTGTAGGAACCGCAGCATTAGCTTAAAACTGAGGGATTTTCAAGTCCAGACTCCAGTTCTTGACCTGGCAGGTGTCCCTCCTGCGTAGTTTCTGCTGTTGTATTTAATGCTTTTTCCTCATGCTTTGTAATGGAGTCATACTTGAGCTGTGTGACCCAGCACTGACCCGTGGGGCACACCGGGTGTTTTTTATCTGGTTAGAGGTACTTCCTCTCGCTGGTCCAGGGTGACAGGGGATGGCTTGCTGAGCACCGCTGGGGTGAATGTAAGAAACGCATCAGTCCTGGTGGCAGCGGAGCTAAAGTCCGAGGGAAGGGGCCTATGTGCCCCCAGACCGTTCGGCTGCCCCCCTTGGCAGGCCAGGCAGGAGCAGGGACCCCCACCGGGCGTGAGACCATGGCCGGGTGGCGTGGAGGGGTACAGAGAGGGGTGGCGGAATGCGCAAAGCAGCTCAGGCCGGGGGTAAGGGTGAGAGAGAACCCGAAATGTGTCGAGGGGGCGCAGGGGGGCACTGAAGGGCGTGGCAGGGGCAGTGCCCAGGTGGGAGTAGTAGGGGAGGGGCAGATGGGAGGAGAAAGGGTAGGGCAGGTTGCCAGCAGCTGCTGCCGCGTGACTCATCATGTAGGTGTAGAAGGCGGGGTCAGCAGGGTGAGGCCATGTCATCGCCAAGCGCTGCCGCTTATCTTTCATTCGCCTGTTCTGGAACCAGACCTGGAATACACACGCACAGCACATACACACACATGCACACACACACACACACACACACACACACAGAGCATGTACACACCATACACACACAGCATATATATGCATACAAACACCATACACACACACACACCACACACATGCGCAGCACATACACACCATACACACACAGCATATACACACACCACACACACCCAGCATGTACACACCATGCACACACAGCATATATATACACACAAACACCATTTACACACACACACACACACACACAAACAAAACAGGTTCACAAACATACAAACCATATTCACATGATACAGACATACCACGAACCCACCATGCACAGCACACATCGTGCACACACCCACTCGGCATACAAACACCATGCACACATACACCATACAAACACAAACACACACCATGCACACACATATACACACATACACCATACATTCACAAACACACACCATTTACACATGAAACCCATCCACCACACACACACACACACACACACACACACAAATACACATCATTTACACAGGACACACACATCCATCGCGCACACAAATACACACCAATTACCATACACACATACACCACACATACACAGGCACATACCATTTACACGCCATACACACATACACCACGACATACACAAGCACCATGAAACACACGCCATTTACACATCATACACACATACATTGTACATGTGCAAACACACACCATGTACACACCATGCACACATACCAGCATATGCCATAAACATCACACACACACGCACACACAATACACATCATGCATGCAGAGACATCCGCGCATAAACACACACCAAACACGCCAAACAATAGAAAATAGGAACACGTACACAGTGGATTAAAACCATGTTCCTGCTGCTTGATGACACAGTGTTCGGCCGCTGTCACACCGGCTGTTGTGATCGTTTATAAAAATAATCAATAGCACATTTCTGTGCTCCCGTGGTGCTCCCGAACAGAGGCAATTTTCATCAATGAGTCACAAATTCAAGATTGTATGTCAAGACCAGTTTATGCAACTTTTCTCCCTGACAAAACCCAACTTCATTCAACAATTAACATTCAGCCAGACTAAATAAACAATCATAGTAATAGAAACATATTCTTAAGGCGGGTTAAATATTTTCTGGGACTGTGGATAAATACTCCACTTGATAATTATACGATTTGTTTCTTCGCTTGTGCTACCCGATGTAGCGGCTGCAACTAACCTTTATTGTTGTTTCCGGTAAATTAAGGGCGGCCGCCAGCTCGCATCTCCTGGGCCTGGAAACATAGTTCTCCCGGTAGAATTCCTTTTCCAGGCGGGCTATCTGCTCCCGCGTGAAGGCCGTGCGGTACCGGCGCATCTGGTCCGCGCCGTAGGAGAGCGAGCTTTGAGCCGCGCTCATCCTTCCCGACTCTGCCCCGTTCTCATTACCGCGACTGGGTGAATCCCCAGCGCGCCCTGGAAAGATTTTTAATAATAAAAATAATAATAATATTGAGCCCGCAACTGTATAATTCATAATTCATCCCTCTTTAAAATAGAATTATTGGTATTGGTCTAAAATATGCTGGATTTACAAGTCTATTTCAAATTCATGGCTTTCTCAATTATATTTTCTGCTTTATATTTCAAATTACAGAATAAATGCATCATGGGCCAGCATGTCCTCGCTTTTCAAAATGCAACTGAAATACACTCAGCTGTGCGATTGGTATGCTTTGTAGAAAAATAACCTCGCATTTACATAACTGTCAAACAAAACATATGCGGCCATCTATCAAAATCCATATATATATATATATATATATATATATACGACGTATTTCGATTATTAAAACGAAAAAAAAAAATTGCCATGGTGTAGCATATTTTAGTAAAATATATTTCAGTCATGCGCGAACGAAAATTTGCAATCAAATGGTACTCGGTGTTATGGGTGAAAAATAAATAAACCTGTGTTTTTAAATTTTAAATGGACTAGTAAACCTTTTAGAAATGAACTGTTCGCCATTTCTAATTTCGCAATGTTTTTATAGAAATACCGTTTTAAATAGTAGGCTAGACTAAATCGCAAAATAGTTGTTGTAATAAAATTTAAATTATTGTTATATATTTTCAGTTTCACAGTTAATTGCATCATGTTGCCATATTTGCTATTTTCGTGATAGGTTAACCCTTATTTTACGTTGAAAAACGAGATTTGGTTTGACTGGGAAAATATGTTAATCTTTTATTTTATGCACGCGTGTGTGTGTGTATAGTCGCACTGTTTTGTCTCCCGGCGCGGGCCACTTCCGACCTGGCGCCGGGACGCCGCGCGTAAAAGTCGCACAGTAATTAAAAGTGGTGGTAAAGGTGTTATTGCTACCTGCCACTAGACACGATTCCCATCCATTCCAAAAGCACAGTTTAAAATGCGACGATTGCCAACGTTTTCCTCACCCAAGCAGATTCAAAATCTGAACTTGTAGAACCATTCACTCTCTCCAGTCTATATCTCAAGACTGCAGAATTTGTTTTATTTGTGACTTGTATAACATGCTCAAATACAGTATAACCTAATCCAGTCGGACAGTCGCCCTGGTTAATCCCATCGAATCCCGATGGATCAAAGACGCGACAGGATCACACGATCTGATAACAATTCTAAAGGATCTCTCGCCTTTCCCGAGATGAACGCGTGAACATGCCGTCGTTATATCACAGAAATAAGTCAGAACATTATGATGTAAAATCTGAGATTTAGGCTATTGTTCTTCCTCACCCTTTCCGTTGGGGTACTGCATGCTCTCGGGAGTGCAGCTGACATCTATTTCCTCGTAGAAATCAGATTCGGTGTCGGAACTGCTGTGCTCTTTGCTGCGGACTCCTGACAGCGCTTTCTCCGCCGCCGGGTGAACACCGCCAGGACTTATATCACTGTAAGCGCCGCTCCGTGAGTCCTCCGCCTCGTCCTCACCTCTGTGCCGCTCTACAGATACCGGCCCGGGGCTCGCGCAGTTCCGGTGTGTCATCTTCTCCTGCGGTTGCTGAACGTGGCTCCCGACCGCTTCTGACAAATTGGCGCCAATCTTTCCAACCAGCGTGCCAAACTGACCTCCCTCTATGAACATCACCATGTCCTTCCTGTTTTCCATTACGGATGTGCACGAGAGGGCAAGCGGCTTTTCAGCGGGACGCAAACGCACAGCAGAAGCGGAGCGCGAGACGGGACGTGCTGACCCTGCTGTGGGAGCACTCCAGTGTGCGGCACGAGCTCTGGGAGGGATCACCGTTGCCCTCTCCTCTCGAGCTGTCATTCTTAACAGGGCAGTCGTCATAATGGTACCCCCGGTGACGCCACTCATCGATTTCACAGCACATAAACAGAAAACAGCAGCTACGTCGCCGAGATGAGGGGGGCTGTAAGGACGTCAAATGTCCTCCTCCAAGTGTGTGAATCGAAGAGGGAAAGCTTGTCACTTCATCGCTTAAACATGGCCATGCACATTGAAAGATTAGGATGACCCTGTATAGCGTATTTGGTGCTAAAACGTAATATGTTCATCTCGAGAAGTTCACGAATTATGGTCTGGATTGGTAGCCTATCTCCGAAGAAATTGTGAATTTCGAATGGACAGGTATATCGTGGTTATTGCTCATTAATTAGCTTTTTACATCAAGCCGTTGTGTCATCGTTGGTTGGTACTTACGATTCAGCCCTATAGCCTATGCCTAGTGAAGGTGTGTGAACTAATGGGAGCTATAGACATTTGAAGTCCAATTAACATTTCAATCGCTCTTACTTGTTGAAAATCCGTCATGGCATTTCAAATTGAAGCAGAACACATTACAGCTTTATCGAGCTTACAAAATGAAATGAAGATAGCCTAGTATTCATTTCAGCTGGTAACGTGCACTGGTCTTCCACACATATTCGCTTATCAAGGTAGAGTGACTCGATCAAAATAACTAACTTAACGGATCTTTACCTCAGGAATCCATCGGCAAAACTCTTGTAGGCTATTAGATGGAGTCTGATTATTATGTGAAGGCTAGGCCTAATTGCCTGGAAGGACGCGCTTGAATCTACAGGAATACCCCGAGTTTGCTTTGTTTTTCGCCCCTGGCTGGGATGTGCAGTGCAGTCTTTTGTAGTCGATGGGCTATTGAGAGATAAGTCTTTGTAATTCTCTTGTCATCTCTATTGATGTCGCCGGCGATGGGGGAATAAGCCTGGTCTGGATGACTCGTCATCAGCAGACATCGGCCGCATTATAACAGAATACTTTTGGGGGGATTTTCGCACACCGTATGTGGCACGCTATTTGTAGTACAATGTACTACAACGATGAACGATGCAAATGTTTTTTTTTTTTCCCCTCAGACTTATGTGGTTATAGATTTAAGTGCCACATATTGTTATTAATCAGCAGTTATAAAGGTAGCCTACGAGCCTGCATGTTCCATGCGGATCGGCTCGTTTATTCGACTATTCCACCCGTTTAACGAAAAGAGTATCCCTGGACCGTGTAAAGAATTATCCGTCTCTTGCCTCACCGCATAATATTTGGAAGAGCAGCATCACAGCTCTCTGTCTCGTGGTCCCCACCACCCACTCGTGTTCCTCTCTATCCAGGCTAGCTCTTTATCCCCAAAGTGGTGTCAAGTAAAGCGGGTAAAGGTCAAGTCCTCCTGGGCAGGAGTCACAATAACATGGTATTTGACATTTAATTAGATTTGTAGAAGTCTAACCAACAGCCTAGCCAATACGAAAAAGCTTGTCAAAAGGAGAAAAATATCATTCTGTTCTCTTTGGTGATCACACTATTTCTACGTTCAATTATTCATTTGGGCCTAATAGTTTCAACATGAAATGAAACGTGCTTGCAGCAGAGAGAACGATGTGAATTTGAATTCCTCTTCAAACAATTCATTTTTATCACTGTACAGACGAACAAAGGGCTTCATTACAACTTTCCAGCGCTTAACGGCGGATTCATAGTTGTAGATTCAAGCACGTATGTTTGGGCAAGCTGCGTATGCATACGTGAATGTAGGCTATGTATACTATCTTTCTTCGCGCGTCTGTATTTGCATCCAGTTTCTGCATGTCCTTCATATAGTGAGAATTTGACGATAGGATCCGTACCTAAGGGCTATTGCGTGAGATCTGGGTCGCATGATTAAGCATGATACACGGTTGGTGTGGAATTAGCCTGAGAAACTGTCCACCAGCTGAGGCTGCGAGTCTGAGCTAAATTGTCTCCTCAGCACAACCAAAACTGGAATGGATAAGCAGCGTCAAGGAGCAACGTTTCGTATTGTCAGATTTAAAAACAACCTTACTGAAAACGTGTCCAGATTGTTTTTTTTGTTTTTTTTTGTACAGGACAACGGGCGATAGTCGGGAGGGCTTCAGGTAGATATTTTTTAATTTATTGAAAATTTCATGACGATGGCAGACATGAATATAGGCGCGAATACGCATGAACTAACGTCAACAAAGCAATTGCTGTATATTTAAGAGAATAATCTTTACCAAATAGAAAATTTGTTGCTCAGTTTTTAGCTTGGCAAGAGAGGCCTTTATTTACAAAATTCAAAATTCCATTTATCAAAAATAATTAGGGGCCCATTTGATTAAAGAGGGACTCGTGATAAATGAAGATCAATATTTTAGTTCGGATAGGATGTAAGGCTGTGTAACGCGCTGTTTGAAATTGTGTTTAAATTCAGATCGTCAGGCAGTCTTGAAAACCCAAATTTTCGCGCTGAATTAGTTCCTGAGCGGCTGATAATGACCGCACGTGCATGGTAAATCCAGTGCTCGAGCTCTCATGGCCGCCCACTTCTCTTTTTATTTTTTCCGCCGGAGCACGGCAATCATGCGACTTTTTTTTTTTTTTTGTGACAATAAACATGTTAATTTGGGGCAGATTTGATTTAATATCGGATACAAATTTTGTGAGCGGGTACATTGCCGTTGGCTAGCCTATTCTTTATTCTGAAAGTAACAAATTTATTATTATTATTATTATTATTATTATTATTATTATTATTATTATTAGTGCTGGATTTTGTTTCGTCCTCTTGATTGTCTAATTATTAGGCTTCTTGGCGAGTGGACGCGCAGGCTACATCCAGTAAAAACGCAAATCAGCGCGAGACCCTTCTCTTGAGTTCAGCACACACATTCATTTGAAAATTCGTCCGATGTAAAGTGAAGACTGCATCACAAATAGACACAGCACCAAATTCCGTTAGCTACCTGTATCCAAGAAAATGAAATGGAAGACCAAAATTAGAAAATGATGCACATAACGCTGTTACAGTTATTATAGGCCCATGATAGTCTGTAAAAGCGTAATACTAACCTAAATTAGGCTAAAATGACGGTGATCTTCATTTATTTTTTCATTCATTTATTTAGGCTATTAACGGTTATCAATTTTCAGACGAACACATTGATTCAGGGTCACATGTCCCAAGCTTAAATTTAGATCGGTTGTTTACAATATTCTGCCCTTGTCGCTCTAGTGCTGCGCCAAGCAGTTCGCAATGGTTGGCAGTGACGTCATCGTGCAGCCAGTTCTGTATTTTGGTGACGATGGCGTCAGCGCTTCGCCCGCTTCTGTGGAACTCTGTCCTCCTGCGCCCTCGCCTGTTGGCGCAGGGGAAATCCCGTTTCACTCTCACAATTCCCTGCTTGTATGCCTGACTAATTTCTGCTAAGCCGCGGTAGCGTTTTCTTATTACACTATCCATCCGTTTATTCAGTCTTCCCTCCTGAACATACTCCTGTCTTCCAGCGATGCCTCTGTAATGCCAGCAAAAGTGTCTCTACCTACACATTGCGCTTACTTTTGTCAAACCATGTCTTCAGAAAAACCACGGCCAATTTTACATCTTAAAAGTTGGAGAGTATATCGGCTTGGGTGAGCAGAAAAACGATACTTTAGCACTTCGGTCCAAAAAAAATAAAAATAAATAAATAAATAAAAATAATAATAATAAAAAAAAAAAACGAAAGCATGGCTCACCTGTTCTCACAGAGAAAGCAGCTACTGTAGTCAGCAGTAGACTGACATGGACATCCCCATTCTCCATCTTAATTCAACATTTTCTCAAAGGCAGGTTTTATTTGCCTAATTTGGTCATGATAGAAGTCTGGACCCCTGAGGGCAATCCATGTTTGAGCTTGTGTTTGTATTTGAGAAAAAGTAAGACGGTATTACTTGCGCGGGATGCAGGGGGTAAAGAATTTGATGAAAGCATTTTCCGATTTTTTTAAAGTTACAATATTCTTTAATATCAGAAAGGGAGGTTTGTTATCTTTTTAGCAAAATAAATTAAAAAATGAAAAGTCCATGATTTATTGTCAGTTCGTTTCCTCTCATTCCTAACCCTCTAAAAACAGGCTTGTTCTGAGTGGGCGTCCCCTCTATGGAATATGCTTCATTCTAATTGGCCAGTGAACAGAGCCACTGTGACCAACACAGAGCGACGATTCCATAATTCTTTAGCGACTGGCAAGTCAGTCAGATCCCAAACCGCTGAGAGAAATTCAGAGAAATAAAGTCCCATTAAAATTAGTGTGAGAGTTAAAATTAGGTGGGGTATGCATGAGTGATACAAGTTAGGATACCTCTGCAGTCGAACCAAAAATAATCAATGAGGTTGTTTATGATCAGTCTGAATATGCAAAATAGGTATGAGTTATGGATGGACCCAGAAAGAATATCTATTACCCTCAACCTCTGAAATGATTTACAGTGATAATTTAGCAGCATGCCTTAATTAAGAAACATAAAGTCATCTGTATTTGGGTCCGATCCATAACCTGTCAACCTCCAGACTTAAACACAGAAAAGAATATTTATCAGTTTTGATAGTCTTATCCAAATTGACAGCTATAATCTTCTGCGTTTAAGCCTGGAGGTTGACAGGTTATGGATCTGATCCAAAAACAGATGACTGTGAGAGTAGTAAGCTAGTCTTCCATTAAACACAATGAGTATGGAGAGGTAATGTCTGCAGGCTAAGCAAGCATGAACATTACATTCTCAGATGTAAGACATGCAGTCACCACAACAGTTTTATTGCACTTGTAAATTGGTCTCTAAATATAAGAATGAACCATAGCTAGTCTCTGTATAATACCAACCGTTAGCTTACAGTCCATTTATTGTGCAAAGCAACTCCATTAAAAACGGACTGAATGTAATTCAAAATGGTCACCCATTTTATCTGTTCTATCGACATGTCTCTTACAATGCTTCCGGCTGAACTTGGAACAGTTTCGAAATTCATAGTCAAATTAGTAGCCAACTAGTTGACGAATAATCCACACAATGATTATGGGAAGGTACTGCCTGCAGGCTAGCCTGGTAAGTAAGGTAGTAGCACTTAGCCAGCCTGCTTGTGACATCAACAACCAAGCAATCTTTATGACTTCTGAAAAGCATAGGTCCCTACTTTCCTTTAATGTTTACAATTGTGCTCAAAAGTTTGCATACCCTGGCTGAATTTGTAAAATTGGTAACATTTTTTGAAGAATACATGAATGGCCAGGCAAAACACATATCTTTTATTTCTTACTGGATTCATATCCAAACTGTAGGTCATGTAGAATGGCACAATCATCAAATAAAACATGGCAATAAGGGAAAAAAAATAAAATGAGCCCTGTTCAAAGGTGTGCATATCCTTAATTCTTAATACTGTGTATTGCCCCCTTTTGCATCAATAACAATGTGTAGTCTTTTGTGATAGTTGTCAATGAGGCTCCTAATTCTCTCAGGTGGAGTAGCTGCCCATTCTTCCCAGCAAAACTGTTTGTTTGAGATCTCCCTGAAGTGGCTCGATGATACTGAGGTCAGGGGACTGTGATGGCCTCTCCAGAACCTTCATCTTTCTCTTCTGTAACCACTGGAGGGTCAACTTGGCCTTGTGCATTGGATCATTGTCATGATGGAAAGTCCAAGTGTGTCCCACGCTCAGCTTTCGAGCTGAAGAATGCAAGTTGTCTGCCAGTATTTTCTGATAGCATACTGCATTCATTTTGTCATCAATTTTCACGAGATCAGAGATCACATCAGAGAGCCACCACCATGCGTTACAGTGGTAATGGTATATTTTTCACCATGGGCCTTGCTGACTGCTCTCCAAACATAGCGCTTACGGTTGTTGACCATAAAATTATATTTGGGTCTCGTCAATACAAATGACAAAGTTGTGATGTGTGTCAAGGTGTTGTCTGGCATATTTCAGGTGGGCTTTTTTGTGGGATTGGCACAATAATGGCTTTCTTCAAGAAACTCGACCATGCGGCTCATTGTTGTTTAAATACCTCCTCATTGTGTTCCTTGAAATGACCACACCACCTTTCTCCAGAGCATACTGTATCTCTCCTGAGGTAGATTGTGGATTTTTCTTTGTGTCCCAACCAATTCTCCAGGCAATTTGGGCTGAAATCCTTTTTGGCCTACCTGACCTTGGCTTGGTATCAACACATCCCCTAATTTTTCACCTCTTAATCACAGACCGAACAGTACTGACTGACATTTTCAAGTCTTTGGATATCTTTTTATATCATTTTGTATGTTTAAAAAGTTGAACAACCCTGTTACAAAGGTCCTAAGACAGTTCTTCCCTGCTCCCCATGGCTCAGTGTCTAGCCAGGTCAGTGCATCCACTTAGGAGCTAAAAAAACTCAATAACTATACACTAGTTACAATTTAAAAAGCCACAGGTGTGGAACTCTTAATAGCCATTTAAACCTGGGCATGTCACCTTGTGTCTATATAACAAGGTCAAACAGTCAAGGGTATGTAAACTTACAATCAGGGCCGTTTGGGTGATTTCAATTATCATTATGATTTAAAAAGGAGCCAAACACCTATGTGATGATAAATGACTTCACACAATCACTATCCGATTAAATAAAAGACCAGTTTTTTTCATGATGAGTAAAATTTTCAAAATAAATGGCAACATTTCACAAATTTAGCTAGGGTATGCAAACTTTTTAGCAAAACTGCATTTTGTTGCCAGTCCTACATTGTACTGATCCATTTAGCTGGTTATGGGCTTAGGCCAGTTGAAGCTGGGATGTCACCATAAAAAATAAGCTGTGAGTGGAGATATTCAAATGAGGGGTGGAACAATTCTCATGAGCCTGCATGTGACATAGGAAGGGAAGCCAAATCAGAATGACATGTCGAATGGCATGTGTATGAAAAAGGCAGCTCACAGAAAATGACAGAGTTGGTTTACTTCATGGTTACTAAGTTGGAAAGCACTCAATATACTGAAATGTATGTGCACAAGAGCTCAAAGGGTGAGATATTCATAGCATGTCCCCTTTAAGGTATGGCCAACCACAAGCAACTATTACTAAGTGATTAAAGCAAATTCACATAGATTGCTATATTTAATTAAAAATTGTATGGCAAATTACAAGTACCAACTAAAATTCTCATTACAAAGTAATACAGACAGCCCCATACCCCATCCCACTACAGACCCGACTAGGTCCAATCCTACGGCAAATTTTGAAAAGTCCCACACCACCAGAGACAGTTTTATGTCCCATCAGAGTAAATTTGGCACTATGTCCCACCCCACAAATAGATGGCCCTCTGTCCCACCCACTAGAGATAGCCCTCTGGCCCACCCTACTTGAGATAGCCATATGTCCCGTCCAAATAGAGACGGCCCTATGTCCCACCCACAAGAAATGGCCCAAAAATGCAGCCCACTAGAGACGGCCTTAAGTCCCTCCCAGTAGAAATGGCCCATTGTTACACTCAATTACAGATGGCCCTATGCCCCACCCCACTTCAGACAGCCCTATGCCCCACCCCACTTCAGACGGCCCTATGCCCCACCCCACTAGAGACAGCCCTATGCCCCACCCCACTTCAGACGGCCCTATGCCCCACCCCACAAGAGACGGCCGTATGTCCCACCCCACTAGAGATGGCCCAATACTCCACCCCACTAGAGATGGCCCAATACTCCACCCCACTAGAGACGGCCCTATATCCCACGTTATTTTAGATGGCCGAACGTCTCACCCCACTCGAAACGGCCCTATGCCCCACCCCACTAGAGATGGCCCTATATCTTTCCCAATGAGACACAACCCTGTGTCCCATACACTAGAAATGGCCCTTTACCTCACCCAACTACAGACAGCTCTATACCCCACCCCATTAGAGACAGCCATGTCCCACCCACTTGATATGGCCCGATGTCCCATCAAAATAGAGATGGCCCTATGTCCCACCCTATTAGAGACGGCTCTATGCCCCACCCTACTTGAGATGGCTTTATGTCCCACCCCACTAGAGACAACACAATGTCCTACCCAAATAGAGATGGCCTTATGTCCCACCCACAACAGACTGCCCTATGTCCCGCCTCCCTTGACCTGGCCCTTTGTTCCACCCAATAAGATTCTGCCCTTTATCCAACCCCACTTGACAAAGCCCTACATCCCCCCCCAATACATGCAGTCCAATGTCCTTCCTTACTAGAGACGGCCCAATGTCCCACCCCACTAGAGACGGCCCTGTGTGCGTCTCACCCAACTACAGATGGCCTTGCGTCCCATCCCACAAGAGATAGTCCTTTGTTCTAAGTCATAAGAGATGACCCTACGTCCCACCCCACTAGAGACGGCCCTGTGTTCCATCCCACTAAAAACGGCCCTCTGTCCTTGCCCACTACAGATGGTCCTTTTTTATTCACCCAACCAAAGATGGCCCCATGCTCCTCCATACTGGAGACGACCCTACAGTCTTGTGCAAATTAATTGGATGAAGCAGGCTGGAGTTGGAAAACCAATCAACAAAGGTTTTAAAGCTTTTTTTTTTTTTACTTTGATAACGTCTACATTCAGCACTCAGTACGAGATGTGTCCTCCATGGTTCTTGATAAGCTGTTCCATCCGTTTTGGCATGGAGCTGACCAGGTTTTTGCAGGTTGCCTTGATTTCCTCGTCGTGATGCCACACCTGGACAACTGCATCGATGACTTTGGCTTTTGTGCTGCAGTCCTTTTGCTGCAGCCTCGACTTGATGATGGACCAGAGATTCTCAATGGGACTGAGGTCAGGTGAATTACCAGGCCAGTCCAACACAGTTACAGCATTGTGTTGATGGTGCAATCATATTATCTGCATCATTCAAGTGAAGGATTTTAATGAAACGTGGCTAAAAGGTACTATGCAGCGAGCTTTGAGGTGGTTACGTAAAAAACGTTCATCACTTGGCACGGCTATTTGCACTCCATTCAGCTCATTCAATTGACAACCACCTTTATCCAATTAATGTGCACAAGACTGTATATCTCACTCTCTCGAGATGACCCTATGTACCACCCCACGAGAGACGGCCCTACGATCAGTTTTGACGCTTCATCTTTTGAACAAAAGGGATTATCCTGACCCCAAGTCCAGCTTCAGTTTGGCAATCGTTAAAGGTTGAGGCAGTAACTTAATTTTTTATGAATTTGACAACTCTCTGCAGTATGTCCAGCCCTGACTTGAAATGCCCTGTTGTCTACCCAACCACAGAATCAGTCCCAAATAATCGGAACTCGTGTACACAGGGCAAACCACTGTGACCACAGCCACAGTGATGACTGTATCATCATCAGTGACATCACTGGGCCTTAAATGTTAGCCCGCTTTTGCTGATTTGTTTACTCATTCCTGCTGCACCCACTGAACTAAAAGGTTGTGTCGCTACGAACCTCCGCCTGGCAGTTAGATTTCTTTTAATGTTCCAGGAACTCACACAGGCCTTTTGTTTGGACATGCCTGAAAGCAGTCTCTGTATTACAGTTGGGGTGGAGCTTAGTGCAGTGGAATGGCTCAGATCAGTGGTTCCCAAACTCGGTCCTGGGGCCTCCCTCTGTACGCTAGTTTTCGTTCCAAACATAACAACCATCATAGGATTTTAATGAACCATTAATTTGTCCTAATTTGGTGCATTTTGTGTTTTAAGAAGTTATTTGCCGTCTTAAGCCAAATTTTAATAGATATATCCATGTATACTCTGAACAATAAAAGACCCTTGAATATATAGTTTTTTTTCTATGTTGCAAGCAATTTCAGGTAATAACATTTTTAAACATATCAAGTCAGGCACTGAGTAAATCAGTAACTTCCAAATCAGGTTGCTAAACACAGGTGGTTAGAATTCTTTCAAAAGAATTTGTTTGCACTCAATAACAAAATCATAACAAAAAACAGGTTTGACTGTCATTTGCTCGTCTAGTAAATTTTAAGTTTTTGCAACCATTCGCCCGCAGTTTCACCAATTAGGAACCCATTGATTTTCTCCTTTGATTGGGTACATTTTTTGCCTCTTCTTAAGCAGTTGTTAGTCATATATTGCAATGTGGATGTGGAATTTATTCCTCAGTGTAAGTATGCATATCTGTCAAAGTACTGTATGTCAAGACAGGATAAATTGCAGGTCTAAATCTAAATGCACCTAATTAAGACAAATTGACAGCCTGTTAAAATCCTATGATTGCAATCAAGGGTGGAACAAAAACCAGCATACACAGGGAGGCCCCATGACCGAGTTTGGGAACCACTGGCTTAGATCCTGGCAGGTTGTATCCTGAGTAAGATCAGGACACTTATTTGGCTCCTACGCATGACCCTGAGGCGCTTACTGCCAAGGGCCAAGGGCCAACGGCCACTGCTTAGTGTAATGAAATGGATGCCATGTTAGCTAAAATAATGGGTGAAGTGAAATGGATGTCATATTGGCTCGCATACTGGGTTAAACATCAGCAGTGTGATCCGGATCGGTTGAGATCTCAGCCTGAGGCTGTCTGCACGGCACACGCCTACATCATCACTGTACGGGCTGCCACCAACTGTTTAGTTCGGCCCACGTGCCCTATCACATGGATTTAAGCCACAGCCCTTGGATAAATGGGCTCTTTGAAATGAGTTATCAAATGTCTAACTCAGCCTTGTCGAGCTTTGTTTGGTTTTACTTAACTTTAGAAATGGTCACATCAACAGTCGGACGTATGGTTTTGAGCATTGCGATCTCATATTTGTGATCTCGTGCCTGTAATGGTTAAAACTTCACCCTAAAGGACAGGAGCTTTTTCACTAAGCAGTTTTGCATTATATGTAAGTGAATGTTGTAAATATTTAGTAATCTTTGCTTAAATTTTGAATATGAAGGCCTGCATATTTTCTTTTGATTGAATAAACCATATCTATCTTCACAGGCTGCGGGTTATGACAGGTGGTGGATTTGTGGCACACTGCGATCAGCCAGATGTGTTTTCGGTATTCTCAGAGCTGACTGTTACACTTAGATCCTGTTTGGTGTCTCGATGTACGCCTGGGGCTATGGCTGCCTAGTCTCAGAGTGCAGTTCATCTCGTCAGGAAGTGATTCATTCACTCAAACATCGTTCTACGTCTGTCATCGTCCCTGACTGTTTCTACTCAGCTGTCAGTTAGGTGAAGCTACTCCATTCATGCTCTTAATGGGAGGCTGCTTGGAGATATTTAACTTGATCTTGCAATGATAACAATAATAATCTTCCAACAGGTATGCCACTCTGTTGACTTAGGAGAAGGATGTCTGCCTGCATGATTGGCCCAGAGTGTGTGTGTTACTGGTTATGCCTGTGTGATTGACTCTGTGTGTGATTGGTTTTTCCTGTGCGTCCATCTCTCTGTGCAGATGACTTTGTCAGTTCGATTGGCTCTGTCTGTGATTAGCTTTTCCTGTTTATCCATCTCTCTGGACAGATAACTTTGTCAGTTTGTCTGGCTCTGAGTGTGATTGGTTTCGCCTGTGTGTCCATCTCCCTGTGCAAATGACTTTGTCAGCGTGACTGGCTCTGTATGCCATTGGCTTTGCCTGTGTGTCCATCTTTCTGTGCAGATGACTTTGTCAGTGTGACTGGCTCTGTGTGTGATTGGCTTTGCCTGAGACTCCATCTCTCTGTGCCCATGACTTTGTCATTGTGACTGGCTCTGTGTGTGATTCGCTTTGCCTGTGAGTTAATCTCTCTGTGAGATTGACTTTGTCTGTGTGACTAGCTGTGTGTGTGATTGGCTTTGCCTGTGAGTCCATCTCTTTGTGCAGATGACTTTGTCAGTTTGACTGGCTCTGAGTGTGATTGGCTTTGCCTGTGTGTCCATCTCCCTGTGAGATTGACTTTGTGTGAATGGCAAAATACAGTACTATCTCGAGAGTGTTAATGCTAATCGCTACAATCCCAACAATGAATCATGATTAGCAAAATGTACACGGTTTCCATCTTATCTGTGCTCGTGTGTGAATCCTTAAAATAAGAAAACAGATGTACTTAAGTATAATTATACAAATTTATACATTTGTGATTACATTTAGCAACATATTGTAAATTAACTTGCAAATTGAGGGGGGTCCTTCTGTCCCTGCACTTCTATGGAAAATATAATGTTCTCTGCTGTTGCGATGGTCACTAAGGAGCATCACCAGGCTTTTTTTTTTTTTTTTTTTTCAACCCAATGGAAGCATGACCTTCCATGGTCGCTAGAGGGAATCACCGTCTTGAGCTGGGGTATATGAATAAAGCCTTTGTCATTTAAGCAGTGTTTGTTTCATATAATTAACTAATTCATACATTTTCTGACTGTCCCTGGGTTAAATCAGTGCAGCGAGCAAACTTTGTTTAAAAGAAATGACTTCACACTGAGTGCAAAAAATAATGTGAAAATACATCAATGCTTTGATGCATCTATAACTGATTGGTCAAATGTCAAGAAATCATTGACGTTCTTCTATTCTTCCCAGTTAGTACTGGACTCGGCTTATATTGTTTGAATAACAAAAGCCAATGGAATATCTAATATCCTGTTGAACATGCTTGTTTAATAAACATAGCCTAGTGTCTTCCCACAGATGTGATATGCTCATGGGCCTCATTAAAACGTTAGTACACAATATTAAAAATGAGGGATTGCTCATATACTCCACCCCTCAGATCAATCCTGTCCTTTGAAATCATGCTAAAATGGAGGGCATATACTGTCTTTGCGTTTAAATATTACCTGCAGGCTTTCGTGTATGCGGTGCAAACGATAGGCACATCCATTAGCCCGTCCATGGGCGCCTCTTTTTACTCGCCAGACCGAAATTCTTTCCGCGCAGAATTCAGTCTCGTGACTCACTCGCGTAATCAGCTGACGCGATCTGTTTGCTGACAGTATCTACTAAAATTACCTCTCGTCTTGGCATTTTATTGCAATTAGTGACTTATGCAGACATGATATATGCCACACAAAGGCTGTAAAATTCTTTAACGTTGTTAGCCTGCTCTTTTCTTCATTGAGTTTAGATTCGCAGGGACAATGTACGTTAAGAAACGTTTCTGTAAATTTACCAGTTCAGCCATCGTGGCTAATCTATAACTGTCGTGCTGATCGGTGAAATAAAACAAACTTACAGTATAACAGACATAAGAAATGCATTAGAAACAAGGATAGCTATAAAAGACAGCACTTTAAAAACAACAATAATATCAATGTTTTGAACAATAAGAGCGATACATTATAGGTCAGATGAAATGCTTAGGTTATGGAATAGCCAATGTATACACCCAAGATTTTCTTTTAACTATTCACTCATATGCAATATACGATTTAATACAACTCCAGGGCAGGTGGTAATACAAGACTTTGGCCTGCTGATTTATTACCATTCGGGCCGCAGTCTCGGCGCCTGTTTTGGATTTAATACGCTGCAACGCAAACAGGAAAGGTGGACCGCTGTTTGCGCTGTCGCGTCTGATGGGCGGGCCGATCAAAGGCTTTGATGTAATAATGGCCTTGTGTGCGCGCGCGGCTCCGCGGACTTCACCACTCCAGCTTGAACTTGATGCTCGAGCAGTGAACTTTTTTGGTGTTCTGTCTAGAAACAAAGCGATGTAACCAGCGATATGTTAATGGATAGGCATACAGGATAGGCAGAACCGTCAACATTGCGGAACAATATAAATACATTAATGCGCCATAGATGTATTCATAGAACACTAGATTGCTGACAGGATACGCTCAGCTGAGGCGACTGTTCCAGCAGCTTATACAACCCGAAGTAAAAGTCGCACGTAGACTCCCATTGATTTTCGCCTGCTTGCAAACTTATTTTTTCAATAGGCAGTTGCTACGGGAACGGCAGTGTTTCAATGCATTTCAATGTGGAGAGGTACGGCAGTCCCCATTTCAAGCCCTGCCCTGCCCTAACCCTAACCCCAACCCTAACCCCTAACCCCTCCCCTAACCATAATCCCAAATCCTTATCCTAATCCTTTGAAATCGACTGCCGTACCAAAAAAAACTGCCATGTCTCTAGACACTGTGTTTTCAATAACATTAGTGTGAGAATAATGTTTCTCCATAAATAGCCTATGTGCTTTTTTTTGGGGGGAAAGAGGCATACTCATAAAAGGGAAAACCATTAGTGATCGCTCGTGTTTGCTTTAAATTAGCGGTCCATATAAGTCAATGGGATGGCTAATTAGCTAGCTTAGCACACTGACGCAATTTTCTTCATTAAAGTACAACATTCAAGTTTCTAGGATAATTTACATGTGAACGTTTTAGTAAAGCCCCTCGAATATATATATATATATATATACTCTGGGACTGGGCCTTGTACCCTCTTCTCTGGGTATACACTGCTTTGCTTTAAAGTCGGTGCTGCCCAGATCTCATCCTGTCAGTTTTCAATCCAACCCTAAAAAAGCACACCTCCTTCAACAGATAGAGCAGGGCTGCCCTACCCCGTTCTTAGAGATCTACCAACCAGAAGGTTTTCACTCCAACCCTAACAAAGTTCACCTCATTCAGCATAGATCACATTGAGCTGCTGGTCAGTCAAAATAAAGGGTGAAAATAATGTTGACATACGACTCCCTGAATAGGGTTGGAACACACGGTTGGAGTTATCCAGTAACAGAAGTGATGGCATGGGACAGGAAGAGTGGTCAGCCAGACCCACATTTTACGCAGAATGTCGAATCCCAGCCAGACTCCATGGCTTGTTTTGAGAACAAGCGTGCCTTACAGATGTTGCTATTGGACTCATTGCAGAAAGTTGGGCTCTTCAGACTGAGTATGGAACTGCATCTTAGACTCCTTCATGATAGATTGACTACCACTGTGTCCGACACACTGACAATCTGATTATTTAACTGTTGAGAATGGAGTACCACGAGGCTCATCTCTAGGACCACTTATTTTTTCCATTTTTATAAATGATCTCCCTAAGCTCTGCTCTGACTGTCAAGTACATTTATATGCCGACGACACCGTAATATATACATCTGCTGTCAACAAATCTGATATTGACCGATCACTACAAAACAAGTTTTCCTTGGTTCAGAAATGGTTCGCATCAAATAATTTATTCCTGAACAAAAATAAATCATGCAGTATGCTGTTTGGAACCAGACTAGGTCTTGGTGACAGCTCCGACCTCACTATCTCTTTTAATGATGGCTCACCCCTTCCTTTACTTGACTTCCTTTAAATATCTTGGCCTCTGGATTGATCCATTGATCTCTTTCGAATATCACATTGAATCCATCATAAATAAATTAAGTTGCAATCTAGGTATTCTTTATCATTCCATGAACTGTTTTACCCTGCAGATAAGAAACAGAATCGTCACACAGTTACGATTACCCATTTTGGACTGCTGATATTATCTACCAGAACACTTATGAAACATATCTTCAACCCCTCAACGTTCTCTACAACAGACTCTGCAGATTTATATTAAGGTGTCCATATCATACCCACCACTGTCTTATGTATAAATCCTTACACTGGTTACCCCTCAGTGCAAGAAGACATTACCATTGGCTCCATTGCATATTCAACTGTGTCCACTTTCATTGTCCTTCTTACTTATATCAGTATCTAATACCATACACATCTTCATATCCTCTTAGACATATTCAGCAACCTTTCTTTTCTGTCTCCATAACAAATAAAAAAATTGGCAGACATGCCTTTAAATTCAAAGCTCCTTCAGAGTGGAACAATCTGTCCATTTACATAAGAACAATTACCTCATTTCACCTTTTTAAGAGCTCGTTGTTGTCTTGTCTTAAAACAACATGCTGCTGCTTCTAATGGTGATGTCTTTTCGCTTCTTTAATATTGTGTGGAATTTGTGTGCTTTGCTATTCTTATTGTGTATGATAACATGATAATGTAAATATTATTGCTCTAATTATTTACTGGAGCTATATTGTATAATAATAATAATAAAAATAATAAAATAATTATTATTATTATTATTATTATTATTATATAAAGGTAGTGTTAATGTTACTATGGCTGTACAATATGTATTGCAGTACCTACATTTACTTGAGTGGGTATTGTGGGTTTACGGGAATGATGTGTGAGCGGGTCGGTAAATGAGAGCCTTGTGTATGTGGTATGTGATCGTGTCAGTTGTTAATATTGTATGTTTTTTGTTGGACCCCCTTGAAAACGAGATGGTTCATCTCAAGGGGCTATCCATTAATAAATTTTCAAACCTCCTGACCCAACTCGTTTGCTAATATGGAAATGACTAATAGGGAAATTGTGTGGGTACTGAAAATATTACTATACAGTGCTGAGAAGAAGTCTTTGGCGCATTTAATGCCATTTCATATGGAAAATGTGCTTGCAAAAATGGAAATTAAAAGTTTGTAACAACTGAGAAATGAACTATACAGAACTTTAAACCGTTGAAAATGAAATTAAACCATCACTCGATGTGAATACACTTTGCCTAAAAATCTGGGACGCTGTCCTGTTGTGCTGTTGTTTGATAGATCGTCTGCAGACTTAGTGTCTCACTCCCATCGATCCCTCCAAATAACTGCAGGCAGCTATAATGATGTCGACATCAGACCTCAGTCAAGACAATATTAGCTGCATCAACTGTTTTTAGTGAAATATAAAAACTAATTTACGTTGTACAAAACTTTTTTTAAATTAGCATTTTGAATTTAAATATAGGCTAGTACTTTTTATTTTCGGCAACGCTAATGCGGAAAACAAAAAGTAGACGTCTACAGACAGATTTTCTAAATTGAAAGAATGCAGGATGCCTAAGGCATGTGTACAGTAGGTCTACTGTAGATCCATCTATCACGGCTACTTTGAATAGATTGCTTTCATGGGGCCTCTGTTTTACATCTTCAGTTTGGTATTTTGGAAACAGTCTAAGTTTAATGCCCTCAGTGGCTCCACGTCAGACAGGTTGAGTTTGTTCTGGAATTACGTGGTCACAAATGTAAGTCATTGAATCCTATAGAAATGAATAACTCGAAGGTGAATCGTTGAACAATTTCATTTGAACACAGGCTTACATTAGGGCCGATATATTTTGTCTGAGGCGGTTTGATAAACTTTGACCTTGTTCTATAATTACCATAAGCCTATCCGTATGAATTGCGTGACACTGTTTTTTGAGCCCAGTCTCATCCCGACGGGTCATAATATGACGTTACCTGACCAAGCTTCTATATACGACGCAAAAGGAGGCTTCGGCATTTTAAAACGATTCGTACCTCCTGACCCCTAACCCTTCATCCGAACCCTAACCGTAAGTGTCAAATAAAGATGAAAAAAATCCTCCTCTCGCGTCGTAGATCAACGCATAGTCAGGTAGTGTCAGTCTCTGACGTGTCGGAATGAAATAATGTTGGTTTTTATAAGAGCTGCCCTTGATTTTTTTGTCCCTCTGGCGTCCAACAAACATATTTGGTCTGACCTCCATTTTGTTCAATTACATCCTTCACCCAACTTTAAACAGTTCACTTTTTTGACAGCTCCACATCGGACCAAATAACTGCACTGCCTCTACGTAGTGTTTCAAGAGCAGGATTCGGCTGGTTTCTACGAAAAGGCGCGTTCCTGTCAATTGAAGTCACTGTTTTGATTATTATTGATTCATTTATTTTGTTCACGAATGTTCTTGTATATCAAGTTCATGATTATGCCAGTTTTGAACGTTCAATGGGGAGTAAATGTACTTGCGTGGCATTTAGATAAATTAATCATCGTATTTTATGGAATTTCTGGTAGGGAATATTGAATGGAGTCATGGTTTCTCCATTTGACATTGTAAGCTCTAGACCATTAGAAAATGTAATGAAATTGTTTCGAATGCTTTTTTTTATTTATTTATTTATTTATTTATTTATTTATTTATTTATTTTTACAGGCGTTCATGACGTTATTCAGCTCAACGTTAAACGGTTCAATGTCGCGAGGAACTCGGGCACTAAAACTGGGAAGGCCTCCGTATTTTTGAATAAATCTCCTGTAACCGAAGTAGAATAGGCCTACTTCACTCTCACAATATTTAAATTGAAAAAAAAAAAACCTGACTCTCTGATGAAATTAATTAAATATTGAGAAGACATTGTTTGCTCTAATAAAGCGCGTTAAAAGGCTATTTCTTGATCCTGAACCTGTTGCCGGCGTCAAACCAACACATGACCAGCGGTTTATTTTTCCTTATTAATTAGAGTCCGATTATTTTTTTTTTCACCTTCATTATTCTTTTTGCCTCGATACAGTGCACAACACACTATTATAATTACTGCATGTGAAGTTCAAACTGATTCTGTGCGCGAGAGAAACATTTTGCCGAAAACAGTCATGAATGCGATACTAGCGCGCGCGCGCACACACACACACACACACACACACACACACACACACACATACATACACACATACATACATACATACACACGCGCCCACACAGATTTTATAGGCCTATTTGTTTACATCCTGTCTGGTGTCGGGATATGTTTCATGCACCAAATAATACACTACTGTTTTCACGTAGGTCAAATTGAATAAACTTCGTTTTAGAATAACAACAGGTGGAAACATAAAAAACAAATGCTGTAGGGACTCTCCGGAAAGGAAGAACATGAGATTAATTACAGAATATCAGCCGCCATTTTATATCCCATATTACGGCTGTGGGATCACATGGATACTGAAGTTTATGAAGGGTGCCCGTCTTCAACGATGGAAATTATCGTGAAAATCTATTGAGAAATGATATCCCAAATGCCAAAATAATGCAAAACTGTGATTGAATCTCAAGGTGGATACATCAACAGAAAATCAATAAATTACACAACTACATATATTATTCATTATTTGAGAACATTTTTTGCCTCCCAATATCTTGAAATACTGATTAAACATTGACTATTGGTGTTTTTTTCAATGCTGTCACACAAACGGTTTTGCTGAATAAAATGGCAAGACTTTTTGAAATGAAACTGTTTCAAAAACTATATTGTGATACTGTATGGCCAGTTAGGTCCATACATATTTGGACATAGACAATGTTATTGTTATTTGTAACAAAATGAAGATAAATCAGAAACCGAGTGCTATTCAAGTATTTAATTTGCGTAATATTGGATCATATAGATGAAAGAAAGTTAACAGATGACAATATATAGTAAAAACAAAAATGCTTATATCTTTTTGAGAGAAAAAGTCAATGTGGCTACCTTTTGCTTTGATTACAGCATTTTTAAGGATAAAAATCTTTCAGGCATAGTTTTCATTTTTTTATTTCCTCACTTGCTAAACCATTCCATGTGATTTAAAATCCATTCCATAGAAATTTTTTCAATGTTTCAACAGATTTGCTCAATCGGATTAAGGTCTGGACGTTAAGCAGGCCAAGTCATAACTTTTATGCCTCCAGATGTTTCTTTCTGACTGAGATAATTCTTGTTGAAAATAAAATCCCCAACCAATCAGTCTCTTTCCAGTTGGCAATGTGTGCCTCACAAGGATGCTGGGATACTTCTTTTGATCTGTGATTCTGTTGATTTTTGTGAGATCACTGGCTCCTTTTGAGTGGACTGAACCCCAAACCATAATATTACCACCTCCATGTTTTACTGAAGGGGTTAAACAGTCATTGTTGAAATGTTATCCTACTCTACAGTGCACCTAAGTTCTGTGTTTGGGTGATGAAATTTTGAATTTTGTTTCATCGATCCAAAGGACTTGTTCCCAGACCATTGGTGTCCACACAATAGTGGATCTTTATACTTTCATCTCTTCAACCACTGATTTTTTTTACTTGTCACACACAGATAAAGAACATCAGAGGCACTTAACTACTGTTTTGCACCTCCATTGCCACTAGTTTTCTGCGAATCGGTCTCTTTGAAATGTTTGATGGTGTTTCTTACACTGCTATGAGGGCAGCATTTAATGTCTTCAGCATCATGTAAGGCAACAATGCAGCTGTGAACAATCTGAGAGAGCTTTTCCGTCATGTCATTGTGTTTAACACTGTGATTCTGCTCATAGTTCATTTCACCTTATACAGTGAAACAACTGACCATCAGAGGTAATTTTATGGAAAAATGTCACCTCAAACCAGTTTAAAAAATTTATGAGCATCAATAATCATGGAATTGCCTTCAAACATGCATTCAGGGTATGCAAGAACAAAAAATAAGTGAATAAATAAAATTTCCGTCACCGATGTTTTCAGTGTTTTTGTTTATTACTCATATTTACCTCAATATACTTGCAGAATTTTTTTTATTGTTCTTATTGCCTACAATAGTATTTTTCAAGACATTTTCACAAAAAAAAACTATAAAGAAGTAACATATTAGGACCCTTTAGAAAGTTGTGGTGTATAATCATCACTGCACACTACTGTATTAGTCTGAAAAATCTCAACAAACCCACCTGAGAAAAAACAAACCCATTAGTTGTGGCCAAAAAAATTACCTGGTATATTTTTAAAAAGGGAGCACTGGTGAGCTCAAGAATTTAAAAAAGCCAGAAAGACCTTGGAAAGCAACTGTTGCACATAACAAAATAATGCTTTCCCTGGTTCAGAAAAATGATGACAAAACAATTGAACAGATCAAGAATACTTTCTAGGAGGAATAGGCATATCACTGCCACTGTCCACATTCAAGAGAAGACTTCACCAGAATTAACACAGAGAGCTGATAATAAAATGTGAATAATTGGTAAGGCTGAGACATGGGAAATTTACCAAAACTATATATATAAAAAAGCCATTATTACGGTGGCCCTGAAGGGTCACAACACCTGCAAACTCAGAAAACATCTGTAAATTCAGGACAGATTTCACAACACATGAACTGCAAATGCCAAAACACCTGCATATTCAGAAAACATCTGCAAATTCAGAAAACACTTTCATCGATTTCACAACACATGAACTGCAAATGCCAAAACACCTGCATATTCAGAAAACATCTGCAAATTCAGAAAACACTTTCATCGATTTCACAACACATGAACTGCAAATGCCAAAACACCTGCATATTCAGAAAACATTTGCAAATTCAGGAAACACTTTCATCGATTTCACAACACATGAACTGCAAATGCCAAAACACCTGCATATTCAGAAAACATCTGCAAATTCAGAAAACACTTTCATCGATTTCACAACACATGAACTGCAAATGCCAAAACACCTGCATATTCAGAAAACATCTGCAAATTCAGGAAACACTTTCATCGATTTCACAACACATGAACTGCAAATGCCAAAACACCTGCATATTCAGAAAACACATGCAAACTCACAAAACACATGCAAACTCTGTAATGGGAAATGTTTCCGGGGACCATATTCAGAGTTACGTGTTCTTTTTAACGGACTTAGCGATGTCGGATACCCCAGTGGTTTTGCTTAAACATATTAAGGCAGTGTCCCCAAAACGTATTGGTCCTCTTAGATAATTGTTAAACGTTCTGCAAACTTTGTTAGCTGTAAATATTGGCTAGCGTTTCTACATTGCTGTCCCAAGAAGCGCAAAAAACCACTATTTTTTAAAGTTATCACTGTCACATATTATGTATGTCAATTCTGATTTCATAGTGGAATTTCGTGCAGAAAACATTTGCCCATTTTTAGCACTATTTCTCCTGCTACGGACTCTACTACCATTTTTTTTTTTTTTTTAAATCGCTCATGTATCTTAGCGCCATGACCACACCTGGGGTGCACAAAAGGCAGGATAAGGGATTAGCCCAGGATCGGCGCGGGATTAGCCTGATCTCAAGCCCCATTTCGGTTGCACAGAGCGTGTGAGCTAAGCCATGGCACTAGTTACTATGGAAACAAAGTCTGTGGAGCTAGCCAGCACCGGAAAACGAACTAGCTTCTTGTCTGCCAATTTCACCTCACCTCATTCAGCAGTCGCTCAAATTGAAAATCAACGTCCTTAACAGTCATTCTGAATTGTCCACTACACGTTGTTATCTCAATTATAATAGGCCCAGAGTAATTGTTTTAGAAACTTGTGACCACTGATGTCAGTAAAATAGCCAATATTCGATCATTATATTCAAGTAGGCCTATCCATGTGACAGTGACCATCACAGTTCAATCAGTCCGCCTTCCATGTCACATTTTAACCATATTTAGAATCCGTCATCGTCAGATTTGTCCATATTCCCCAAGTTGAGACTTCCATCAGAGTAGAAAATGAGCATTGCTGAATGAAGTGGGTTACCGTGTTTCAGCGCGGTCTTACATCGCTGCGGTAACCCCTACCTACAGCACTGCTGCTACTTTTTTTCCGTCTTTATTCAGACTGCGAAAGGTAGATTAAAACACGAATGCAATGTTTATCGCGATACTGGAATCAAACATTTTCAGGATCTTGACGTAATTTTCTGACGCTAACATTCTACTTTTAAATTTGAGTATGTCTTTATCAGAGGTGTTTAATAGCAGCAAGTAAACTCAACTAATCTGACAACGTCTTCTAGATCGGACTTTTGTTCAGTTTGTACAGGACAAAAAAGAGCTCTATGATGCACTTGCAATACCCAATTGGCACATGCGTACGCAGGCATCGCTCTCCTTCATATGCCACTAGAATCGACATGGGCATGTACTCATCACACACATACTCAATCTTCCTGAATCTTCGCGAGAGTTTAAGTCTGTCTGACAACGACGGCTTATCTCGGTGGTAACGCTAAAATGCATCAGCAACTCCTTTTTGACAGCGCTGAATCACCTCCCGAATTTACTAACTTGAGTTTAGCTTACTTTAATATCCTTCAAACGTCTCGCACCATTCAGACAGAAATAAAGGAATAGCAAGCTGAAATTTCAGCGATCCCATCGTCCCTCTGTTTGAACGTAAAATTTGAGTGTTGCTGGCGCATGCGTTTGCTGCAACTTAGTGTCCATGGTGATGATCAGCGATTCTGTGATCGATCTCGGGGTCTATTTGTGGTAGCCGTGTCGCAACACTCAGCAGGATCAGCGGCACCGGGCTTCACTTAGCCAGTTCTCCTCCACCCGCTGTTGCCTTTGTGCAATCAATTAAGCCAGCGACGCCGCTGTTAGGGGATATGGCAATCCATTTTGTTGATCCAGGATCTCAGGAACCTTTTTGTGCAATAGGCCCCTGTGGTGATGGCGATTTGAGGTTTGGTTGGGGTTGGATACAACGTCATACCCAAGCAGGCTGCGTTCCATTAGAGTCGGAAAACTGACTTGGGGTCAGTGGTGTCTCATCTGGACAAGGATAGCCTTTATTAGCTATTGTTAGCTATACTAGTTGATAACAACGCATCGGTACCAGCGTGCAAACACCGGAGGAACAAGTCCGCCGATAAACTTTTTTTTTCAGTACTGCGTGTCCGAATGATTTAATGAAACACAAATGACACTGAATTGCAAATGCAGTTTATTAACACAAGTTTCGCTTTTTACTGTTGATATATGGTGCAGCCATCTTCAACTCGAAGTCGGAATTCGGGTAGGTAAAGAATGTCCGACTTTCGGAGTTGAAAATCCGACTTATGGGGGGCGTTCGAATTGAAATTTCCGACTGGGAGCTCGGAGATCCCGACTTCCCAATACAAATGGAATGCAGCATGAGCTGATACATGAGCGATTAAAAAGATGGTAGTAGGGTCCGTAGCAGGAGAGGGAATAGTGCTAAAAAAATGGGCAAAGTGTTCTTATCCGAAATTGCACTATGAAAGGTGCGGTGCGCTCGTCTTAGGACAACAATGTAGAAACGCTAGTTTACAGCTAACAAAGTTTGCAGAACGTTTAACAATTATCTAAGTGGATTCGTTATGTGGACACTGCCTTAATATGTTGAAATTAAACAAAATCATGCTGGTATCAAACATCGCTAAGCCCGTTAAAAGAACATGTGCCTCTTCGAAACAATTTGCCTGGATCGCTTTTTTTGACCGGCAACTGGAAGTGGGTCCGTCACTGATTATGATCCTTCCTTAAACATTTCAGTAAGAAGCAAATGCGTTTCCCAGATTCCTTCATAGTTAAGATGAATATGCAGGTGTTTTAGCATTTGAAACATTTCCGTTGTCATTACAGAGTTTGCATGTGTTTTCTGAATAAGGTGTTTTGGCATTTGCAGTTCATGTGTTGTGAGAAAGTGTTTTCTGAATTTGCAGATGTTTTCTGAATATGCAGGTGTTTTGGCATTTGCAGTTCATGTGTTGTGAAATCGATTGAATATACAGGTGTTTTGGCATTTGCAGTTCATGTGTTGTGAAATCGATGAAAGTGTTTTCTGAATTTGCAGATGTTTTCTGAATATGCAGGTGTTTTGGCATTTTCAGTTCATGTGTTGTGAAATCGATGAAAGTGTTTTCTGAATTTACAGATGTTTTGGAGGACCTGCACATTATACTTCTGGAACAACATCCTAAGGACAGATGAGACAGCTCAAATTTGTACCAGAAAGATGTTAAGAGAAGAACGCGCTTTAAATGAGCTGGCATTTCTCTTGCCAATGGTAAAATAATGTGACAATAAA
Organism: Gymnothorax javanicus; assembly: GCA_029692085.1. Taxonomy (NCBI): domain Eukaryota; kingdom Metazoa; phylum Chordata; class Actinopteri; order Anguilliformes; family Muraenidae; genus Gymnothorax; species Gymnothorax javanicus. The sequence continues at coordinate 142,463,055 of CM056197.1, read as the reverse complement.
ACAGGAACTGAAAATGACTGTAGTGACCCTGAAGACACTGATTGGACGATCACATCTCCCTGGCCAAAAATGGTTCCGGCCGGACACCAGAAACCGCAGTGTGGTTATGATAGGGATGGCCAGACAGTAACATTGTTTCTACATGCAATAATCGGCCACTCAGACTCTCTGTTACAAACAGCAAATATTGATAATATTATTGCTGAGAAAAAAAAAAAACCAAATACAGGTGTTTTTGTTTCATTTTTTAAATAAAACATTTGATTTTGACAATTTATTTGGTTGTGAATTTTTTGTCATCTGATGACCTCACTGTGGTGTCAATTCCACGTATTTTGACTAATATTACTCGATGCCCATTTTTAAATATAAAAAACACCTTCATGCCATTTATACATACATAGCTAAGAGAAAAATTTATTCTTGTACTATTGTTTAAGCTATACTACTCAATCCCCACTTAAAAAAAAAAAAAAAAAAAAAAAAAATCCTTTTTGCCCTTTATGTATCTCTGCATGGTAGTGATATTCCAGTATCATCGATTTAGGCCGTATTACTCGACATCAATTTTTTAAAATATAAAAAACAGGTTTATACCCAGCTTATCTAGCTGATTTATATCAAACAACAAGTAAATTATATTACTGTATCATAGTTTGTAAGAGCCAAAAGTCTTGAATTGGCATTATTGGAGTAGGAAGTTGAGATAGCTGAGAGGCACAAGCATGGGACTAGTGTCTAGGAGATTGGTGTTTATGTTTTGTGGGTGGTGGAAAGTTAATGATTGCTTTTTATTTTTACAATTAGTATACTTATTATATTTAGTTTTTACAATTTATGAAGCTACTGAATGCACATTGTGCACATAAAATTTATTAGAATAGCTGAATAGGCCTGTTCATGGTGAGGTCATGTTTGGATGTTGCTACAACTCCCAGGACGCACATCCAGCTGACGACCATGTAACGTCCCAAATGTTGGCTTAGCTTCCATTTTGGAACAACTTTTGAACCATAATGGGATGTCTTGATTTGATGTTTAAACAAGAATCATTAGATGTCTCAGTATTTGCGGGAGAAAGCCTGGCAAAGAATCAAGAATCACCAGGGAAGTAACCGAGCATCTGGTGATGTCCATGGGTTCCAGACTTAAGGCAGTCACTGGGTTTGCACCAAATCATAAAAATTACATATTTTGATGATTGTTTCACTTTATCCAATTGCTTTTGAGCTCATGAAACTGAGGGGGCGGGGTGTAAAATGTCTGTAATTCCTGTGTGTTATAGATATTGGCCACATTTCCCAGATTCATTTAAGAAGATCTTAGCGCTAAGAGCCTCTTTAGATCCTTCTTAAGGCTCCAGTAAAAAGCAAATGCGTTTCCCAGATTCCTTCTTCGCCTAAGATGGCTCCCTCTTAGCTGAACTCTTCTTTGGAGCCTTCTTAACTACTTAAGAATGCTCTTAACTGGGAAACGTGGTCATTTTTTTTATCATGAAACCCGCTACTGAACCTGGAGGACTGCATGAACCTTGGTGTTCTTTTTGATTTGGTGGCATGCCCCACTGTTTGCCCCCAAACTCAAATGTTTTGTGGAAACCTATTACCTCAAAAAAATGATGTAAGCCAACTTAACTACAATGGCTGAGTTTCCCAGATTCATTTAAGAAGATCTTAGCGTTAAGAGCTTCTTTAGATCCTTCTTAAGGCTCCAGTAAGAAGCAAACGCGTTTCCCAGATTCCTTCTTAGCCTAAGATGATCTTTTTATTAAGAAGAAAAAACACTAAACTCTTAAACCCTTCTTAAGCCCATTTAAACACTGCAGATACAGTGCAGGCAAATCAATGTGACACTAAGCAAGGAGATATTAACTCTGACGGGAATGTCCTTATTTTACCTTATTTTATTTTTTCAGCTGCTACCCTTTCACCTTGCAGTCACCAACCAGTCCACTGAGCACTTGTACACCAACCCCCAACCACCACCACCACCAACCACCACCAAAAATAATAATAAAAACACTAAATAAAATAAGCCCACTGCCACCATGCAGTGCAGCAAGCATCATAAATAGGGAATGCAGCAAAGCCTTTGCTGCTATCCCGAAGAGCAACAAAGTAAACTGCATAATTATATGCAGAATTATATCAGAAAAATAAGAATGAAAACGTAAAATGAAATAATAAGACATTACATGAGGTACAGTATCATGTAATGTTATATGATTTTACTCATGTAATGTTATGATTTGATATTTTCATTCTTATTTTTCTGATTTCTTGTCTGTGTTATTGTCTTTATTTGCGTCCGTTTGTTTTCAGACATTTCAGACATTCTGCTGCGTGCGCAGTGGCATTACGCACGTTCATTTTTAACATTATACGCCACTTGTTTCATCAAAACTTCATTTGTGTGCACGTAAGTATGTGGAACAATTGGTTACTCTGACATCGATTGATCAATTGAGCTCCAGTTAAGGAGGCAGTTAAGAAGGGCACAAAGACACTTGTTAAGAAAGGCACTAAGAACGCATCTGGGAAACCCTCTTATCTTAAGGCTCCCTCTTTGCTGAACTCTTCCTTGGAGCCTTCTTAACTCCTTAAGAACGCTCTTAACTGGGAAATGCGGCCATTGTGTGGACGGTACTTAAAGAACATAAGGTAAAAGTTATTCTCACCACGTTTTTAAGTGCTGTGAACACATGATCATTAAGTTGCTCCACACAATTTTTTTGAGGTAATCGGTTTCCCCAAAACAATTGAGTATACCACTCTTACCAGGGTTGACAGCATTGGAAATTGTGCCGTTGTCCAAATACTTTTGGACCTAAGCGTATGCATAATAATATTTTTCACAATTCTGCACGTGACAAAATGCCCCAAAGCGATAGCGACAACTTGCCCGGAACTAACACATTCCTTATTGTTGGCTGCATTGCAGGGTTAATATTACAGGACTGCATATTAAAGAATTTATTCTCGCGTACATTCACGACAGAAATATCTTTTTAAAATATTAATGACTTGAAAAGTTTTATTGCAGAAAATCTGAAGAGCCATTTTTAGTTTTGAAGGTGAAAAATAATAAAGCTCCGCTCTTTGTTGAGACTGACCACATCGACCACACAACATGAAGTCTCTATTACGAAAATAGCCATTCAATTTGACTTCCTCGAACGAGATCAGTATACAGTTTAGTACATGAAATGCACTCAAATGCTAATAAAAATTCGAGGGTAAGTTTAAGAGCGAGGCCTTGTTCTAATAGCACTACATTTAGGCTGTGCCTCAAGTGCTCCAAACGAGGTGGTCTTCTTTCTGATCGATTATTTACGCAGATACGAAGTCCATATGTATGCTTAAAATATCACAGTGATCACAAATATCACAATTCTGTGATGGCGAGTGGAAGGATGTCTCTTACCAATATATTAATGCATCACATGCGTTTTGTTTTTGGGATGCCATTATAAAGTGGCTACTCATTTATGAAGCATGAAAAAAAAAGAAGGGAATCGTGTGTTTGATTGCGTTTAGTGTCATCACTGCGGGCTTCAGTCGAACCAGTCCCGCCTCCATCCATAACATGAAAAGAATTCGCAAAGCTGGTCCTTTGAAAAACGATCGAACTGCAGTAGATGTGACCTGCGTAACCTTTCATCCGTTTCCGCATCGGTTATCAATTTTTTTTTGATTGATGGGCTCAATTTGATGCACCAGTAGGCGTAATTATGTTGCGACTGTGAGTTTCCGCGTCGTTGTTTTTTTTGTTTAAATATGCTGAACTTTTTTTTTGTTTATATATGCTCAAATCAACGACTATGAATATGAATGAACACAGAAAACGTTTTCTCTCGGACTTGTTGATTGGCACGGAAGATTCAAGGGCCTGAATGAGGCCTTGTAATTTAGGTTACGCGTCAGCGCTGGTACATAATAATATTTAGCATTAATTTTCATTACTTTTCCACTCCGCATTATTGTGAAGGAGTCATGTTCTCCCTCTATGGGCATGTATAGACGCTTCTGTAATGGCACAATAACACCGTTTTGTTTTATATAGTCTTTATTTCGCACAATTCACACATATAAATTGCCAAGTGTATACAAAAGATAATTAGTCTTCCATAGCAACAATTAATTTACATACACATAAAAAAAATATCTGGGAAGTCTTCAGCCGAGATCACTGATTTTATTTTATTTATTTATTTATTTATTTATTTATTTATATTTAACTCCGGAGCTGAAGAAATGGGACCCAACCCTGGCATCACTGGCCACTTGGCGCGATAAAGAAGTCTTGTGGGAAAAAGTTGCTTTTTTTTATCAAAGGACCGCGCTTTGTGTCCTGATTCGAGGTAATGGGAGGAATAGAAAGGATGTAGATCGGTATTTAGCCTATGTCAAGAAACTGAAGATGTTCATTTTAGCTAAACAAATGCAGTGATTTATAGTTCCTTTCGCTTAAATTACCAGTGCCCGCTCATGCTATGATTGAAAGCCGTGTGTTCGCTCACGCAAGCTGCGGTGACCAATTAAAGAAAAAGAAAATGACTTGTATAAAAAAATCCAGTTTTACCGAAGACCCCCAGTTGAATAGTATTCAGTATTCAACCATATAAATTCAATTAAGAGGCTAAAACATTCTTGCTTTTTAAACTAGTGCCATTTGATTAATTAGGTTCAGTAGCGCAATTAAATCGTTTGCGATGACCCCAAACGGACTTCAAAAATTCCATAATATGTAAATGACTCTGGTATTGAAATTGTGACACTAGAGTGTGTTGCTAAGTGTGTAGGCTATGTTTGCGTGTGTCAGTTGTGCTTGGCAAGTTGTTTGTAGCCTATATGAACAGTTGCATAAGCTCCAGAAATTGTATTAACCCACGTGCTGCTCTTTTCCCGGGCCTTTTGCCCAGCGTTTTGTCCTGTGCTCACGAGGAGACAAGTTGGCTGCATGTTCACGCGAGACACGTGTTTAAGTCTTTGATGTCGACATTATAAGGCTATTTTCCATTTTAATTCACATAAATCGAGAATTGAACCTTTTTTTTTTTTTTTTTTTTTTTTACTAGTAATTTCAAGTTCTATTTGAACAGAGAATTGGTTGCGAGGCCAGTGGCCTCCAAATCAATTGGTCTGATAATTCCCTCGCGCCGGCTCACTTTGCCTCGTGATGACGGTTGTAGTTTGCACCGATTTGGGCTCGCTCGATACTCTGTTGATTTACGTCTATTTCATGCGCACTCAATGTGACAGGTTTGCATTCTTTTTTTTTTTTTTTTTTTAAGTTTGCCTCATTGCTACTTGGTGCATTGAGGCTTAGTGACTACAAGACGCAATTTTAATAAAATAATTTAATGCAGTGACTCACAGGCCCTCTCGGCTCATCACTATGCATCTTGTTGAGACTCTTTCTTCCGTTGTAAATGCGCAGGCCTAAATTTTTGCAATAAATGAGGAAGAAAACACCGATAGACCTATCCGTGCAATTTCTACTGTGCCTAAAAGAGCACTAATACGTAGCCTATCAATTACGATGAAACATGCTTCAGATGAAACTTATTTCATATTTATTAGCCTATAGGCTTATACTTGTGATGAATAGTGACCGCGGCGCATTGTTGATGATTTCATATTTCTTCCTGCGCTCGGCTTCTAACAACGTCGCCACTGTTACCTTTTTCTGAATACCGACATAACAGGACCCCTTTCAGTAATAAATCCTAAATACTGGTTTTCACTCGAACGAAAAGTTCACGCCTGAAACCGATTTGCATGCAAGTTTTTGTTTGTACGAAATGGTTTCAGTGTGCCGATGCCTTTGCCGGCATGATGGCAGCAAGGTTATACGCGTAGAGGGCAGGTTTCAAAACGTATTTTAACGTTTCATTTATGACGAGGATAAAAGACTAAAATTCTGTATGTCAGCAGTTTGCAGTCTAATTATGCTACCACTTTCAGGCCTGTCTTGATAAACAGAGCTTTCGGTCGAATGCATAAATAATCATTTTGGTAGCCTTCTTAATTTTACTGTAAGCAGCTCTTGATCCCCTGAGCAGAATTAGCTGTGTTCATCAGAACATAGATGTATGAAAAATGTATCTAGACTGAACGATCACCTATGTTCTCGGCCTGTTTCTTTTTGCAAAAACTGTCTCCATGTAGGCTGTAATGCATTATTGCGACATGCAATAATCACTCCTGAAACGTATTACATGCAGAAACATGCATTACCAGAAGAAATGTATATAATGTTATATAGGCTGATATAATATAATATAAGATAATATAATATGAAACTTTTCGGTACTGTCATTAAACACATAAATAAATTATTTCATTAACAAGTTAACGAATGTTCAGTTATTTCGGTAAATTTGGTATGATAGGACAATTTTGAGGGTTGCGTAACCTCCAGTGCTGCACTTGGTCCTTATTTTGTCTATATAAAATCTGTTGGAGTTAAATATATGAAATTTTGTTCACTCGCTTCCGATTAAGTAGTCTATGCTCTATTTAGGCTTTTCCTGTTTTTCTTCATGGTCAAGTCCCAAATCGAAAAACTCCGACGAATATCGTTGGGAAACGAAACATTCGAACGAAGCAAGGGGTTTTCATTCCAGAGCGCTGTGTGCATTCGCTGTTAAATTAAGACAGAAATTTATTACGAACATGGATAAAGTTAATGCAGCCATAATTATGAACATCCTCGTGCATGTGAATGTGCATTTTCGTTCAAACACAACTTCACAGATTCTGAGAAAACTGTGTGTGTGTGTGTTTGTGTGCGTGTGCGTGTGTGTGTGTGTGTGTGTGTGTGTGTGTGTGTGTGTGTGTGTGTGTGTGTGTGTGTGTGTGTGTGTGTGTGTGTGCGTGCGCGCGAGACTGAGAGCGAATTCCCTAAGTTCAGAATGTATTTATTTGGGCTTTCACAGCTTTCACCTCAAACCTCGCGGTTTTGATCGGTTTACAGGCGCAGAAACCTTTCCATTTTCTTCGACTAAATCCCCGAATTTTCTCACCCCTTCTTCACACGAGAATCCGTGAGCGTTAACTCAGGAAAAGAGCCTCGGCAGTAAATACAAGCGAGCGGGTACGAGTCCTCTGTCACGAAAACAGTTTCTCACATCTACGCCAAAACTTAAGAAAGAAAGAAAGAAAGAAAGAAACTTCGTCACCTCCGGAAAATATGGTTAAATACTCCTTGTTGAGATTTCAAGAATTCGTGTCGTTTATCGTTGTTCGTGAACAACTGAATACAGATAAACCCCTTCTGAAAATTGACAGTAAAATGTGGAGTGCTAGAACTACAAAACCGCTTCGCTCTTTCTCGCCAGCCCGCGTGCCTCTCAATCTTTAATGGCCAGACGGCAACTTTCAACTTGACCTTGGCCACAAGACATGTCTGACCCGTATATAAAAACCCTCTGCAAAACTGTGCTGTTCGTACTTAGTATTGTACTTAGACCTGTAATTTACCCTTTTGCGTGTTTGTTTACCCGCACGGTGATTCTGACCACGCATGTTTTTCATGCAAGTTTTATGCATGTTTTGCGAAAAATAGAGACTGACAATATTTCAAGACGGTAATAGCAACGCAAAAAATAAATAAATAAATAAATGACCAAAAAAAAAAAAAACCATAGGCCAATAGCATGTTTGTTTGTCGTCGTTTTCAAGGGGCGGGCTGACATAGCTGCATACACTGAAACAATACGATGAATTGTTTCCCGGCGGTTTATATCCCATCAGCAACATAGGAAACCAGAACACCTCGAGACCCTTTCAGACGAAAGAGCAAAACAAAGAAATGACATGCAGCGTAATAATAAAAATAATCACGCGTGGGCATACGTCCACCTATAAAGGAAGACTCCCATTGATATTTAGTGGATGAGTTCCTTTCGGAGCTTTTGGCTGTTTTTTAAATCTTACGAACTTTAGCCAAGAATTTGAAATAGTCAATTGCGCCGAAGATGGATACGTAGCCATGTACATGTCGGTACTGAAAGCTATTTATGTCAGACTCATTATTCATTTGTTAAAGTGTCGACAACATAGTTCAAGTTCAAACAATTGAATATTTGATTTAGTTTTTACTTTCCATTATATTTATCAAACACGGCATGTGTGATCTGTTTATGATGAAATAGGACACGACTTTATACATTGGAAAGGCGATATTATTTATTATATTTTTCCATCAATCTCTTGCGAATTGCTGTTCGGCTGAGAGCTGGAAACGAGTATCCATGGAGCGCTTTTGCGCACACAATTAGCCTATCTTTAACTTCGATGTTTATTGTGTTATTTGCATATCATGTGCCCCTATCTCGTCCAATAAGGTTGGAGCACACTAGCACGTCAGGGGGTCAGTTACACTCCGATTCGGTATCTCAGTATTTTTCAGTCTTTGAGGTTTGTTAAAAAACGACCCAGTTGTCTCAATGCCGGACGTGCTATGACAGCGTCCGTGGTCCTGCGTACGCGTTGGATCGACCCAGTGATGTTCCTGTACGAAAACGACACCGATGATGTAACCAGCGATATGAATGCATTTCCCGGGGGCAAATTTGCAGCGAATCAGTGCCGAAACTCGGCATCACACCCGGTTTCGCTGTCTCTTAATGTTCCGTACACATCTTATGACCCACCAGCGCCGGGCTCGGGCGAGTCCGGAAAACAGTGCTCAGCCGCCCGGACCACTTCGAGCGTCTCGCTGCCCTATGCTTATTTTGGCAACGGATACTACCCATGCCGGATTCCGCATGAGAATGGCGTCAAGGCTGGCGCGCAATCTCTTCCTGCTTATGGGGAAAAATACATAGACACGTCCGGGCCCGGGGAGGACTTCCCGTACAGGGCCAAGGAATTAGCGCTGTACCAGGGCTACACCGCGGGCGCGTATCAGCCCGTGCCCAGCTACTTGGAGCTTCCCCGTGGTGTCAGGTGTGGGTGGCCCCGCGGAGGCCAGGCGCGAGTCCCTGTTACCTGTGGACGGCTACCAGTCGTGGCCGCTGGGCAGCGGCTGGAGCAACCAGGTTTACTGCAAGAGAGAACAGTCTCAACCCGGCTCTCTGTGGAAGGCGCGCCTGCCAGGTATACTGACACGTTTCCGCGTGCGCAATTGGGCCATATCACGTCGCACGAATGTGTTTGCGTGTTTGGAAACAAGTTCTTTGTGTGGCAGTGACAAAACACATTTGTTGCTGTTGTGTGCTTAAACAGCCAATGCGCTTGTTCTCATAGCTTCTTTTGTTGTTTGGAGTGGAGCGTTTTTTTTTTTTTTTGTGCGATAATCGGAGACGAGAATGATTTATTTCGGGGAAATATGGCTACGACATAATTTAATATTTTCACAAAGGAAATGTTTGATTGGGGTGACTTAACCATCTATATGTGTGCTTCCGTGCTGTTCTCAGATACTGCGCCACATGCCGGGGTCGAAGGCTGCTCTCTCCACCGCGTGAGGAAGAAGCGCGTTCCGTACACTAAGGTGCAGCTGAAGGAGCTGGAGCGCGAGTACGCCGCCAGCAGATTCATCACGAGGGACAAGCGACGGCGGATATCCGCTCAGACTAGCCTGTCCGAGCGTCAGGTCACCATCTGGTTCCAGAACAGGCGCGTGAAGGAGAAGAAAGTGGTCAGAAATTTTAAGATTAACAGTTAGTTCCAACAGAATCGAAAATGGAACCAAACTTGCCAAACGAAAGAGACGAAGGGAAACCACGACAGCCAACCGTCGGCACTCTTGTTAGGAATATGACTTCCTTATGAACAATAATTACGCAGCGTTACATATTCATTCTCCCAGGCGGAGTAGACTGAAAAACGAGAGAAGAGCCGCACACTGCTGCATATGGCGAAAGACGGGGGTCACTTGGCAATGTGATTTTGTTTGCCATCTAAACGTCAATTTTTATTCGCCTGAACGTCAGCATTTCACATTAAAATTAATTTGCTCACCTGAGATCAGACTATAGGCTAGACAACTTCATTCCTTGACCAAGCAAATCTGAGCACTGTGTGTACTCTGGTCTATTCAGGAAATTTACGCGCAGAAACAATTCGCCGCAATTACAAATCAGTGTGTTTTATCCGATGAAAAGTAGCACATTTAACTATTTAAGCGAGTTTTTTAAATGATTACAATATCACTCACTTTTGACAATCGCTTTTATCTTTCTTATCGAAACCATTAGGGCCTTCTTTTAGATTTTTTTAAGGTCGATTTTACGATGAGATTACCGTCACTGATAAAAATCTTCTGGTGCAATTTTTCCAATTTGTTATAGCATGTCGTCTAAAAGCATGTGTCCTTGTAAAATGATTACATTAAATTATTACATTATATATTTACATTTATATAAAAGCAAACCGTAGATGTACTGTTGAATTATTTGAATTGTTCCGATATCTGTCTTTTTATGTGCACTTTGTACAGTGACCACAGAAAGTCTAATAAAGCTCCGCAGACGTATATTCGACGATCAGTGACTTTATTTTGCAACTTTTTATCCAAATTACTTCATTCGGTTTTATTCTAGCATTGATGTATAGACGGGAGACAAATTAATAGAAAAATCAACATAAACTGTTCGACCCAAGCTGTCAGATCAGCTTCAACGCACTTTGGCATAAAATCAGCCAGCGTAAAACTTTACTGAAGGTAAACTAAATGAGGGATTTTTTTTTTTTTGGAAGAAAGAACTCAAAGATGTTCCCTCATTTGATATTTAGCAGATGGTGACGGAGAGCACTGTCCAACATTTTGTTCCAAAATCTCCCTATTATGAGTTCAGCTGGTTTGAGATCTGGTGACTGTGAAGATATTGGCATTTGCTTGGGATCATTTTCATACGCAGAAAACCATTCACTGACCCCTTGTGCCCAGTGGAGTTTGGGCCATTGACGTTCTGGAAGAGACAACTCCCATAATAGTAGTCAATTCTTCATCATATGATCTAAAAGTAATCAAAGACTAACTCCGCACTGATTTATGTGGACCCAAAGTGGACCCAAACCATCATAGAAAAATGATCAGATGCCTCTGTAGGCCAATTTGTCATGTTTGTCCATGCATTTGCTCAGTTTTCCCCCCGATAATTTCTCACCCCGTCTGTATGTATAGATAAAAAACTTAGTTGAACCTTGATAAATTATCCTGTCAGGGGGCACAAAAGTTGGGTTACTCTTAAATATTCGTTCCAGCATACTTTTCATAGAATTGTGGACGTTGCAATCGCCAGTTTGTTGCCATGCTACGTGTCAGGTTGAGGTTTTTATCGGCGTAGATTTTTCTTCTGTAATTTAAATTTTGCAGTGGAAAATGGCGTGTTATTTTTTTCTCCAAATATTGTTGGCTAATATCGCCACCTTGTGGTGTGCGGCAACATGTGCCAGTTTGGTCCTTTGAAACGGTAGACGTTCATTTAGAGCACAAATAATGCGAATAGCGTGGATCTACGACAGTAACTGAGGTCGCCGTTTGGACATTGCAGTTCGCAGGTATGATTATAGATACAATTGATTCTATGATGAAATAAGTCATGCTCGAGAATGACAGCTCTTATGTGGCCCAACTTTATACAAAAACGAAAGATTGGTATGCATTCACAATAAACACAAGTGATAAACACGACAAAAACCTCATTCTCAGGAGACATTTCTGTCTTCGTTATTTGTTGGCTATGTGTGTGCGTGCGTTTGTGGGAGGAGAGAGACAGATATATATATATATATATATATATAGAGAGAGAGAGAGAGAGAGAGTGTGTGTGTGTGCATGTCAGCGACGAACATTTAAAGCTGACTGCTAGTTTGTGTATTTAACATTTTAATTTCAGATCTCTTATTCTGGAAGTAGGCTGGAGGTCTTCGTTTGCACGGTTGTTCACGCGATACTGCGTGGAATGTATTATTTAATTCGGTTAATTTAAAATGTTAAAATGTGTTGCCTGCATATAAAGTGTGTTTTTGAGAATGTGTTTTCAAAATTCCGAATCTGCATGTATGTTAAAATCTAGCGTTTTCAGTTATCATTTATAAATTGAGCATAAGGCTGTTCAATTTTTTTGTTGAAATAGTGGCCTACATTTGTGATCTCAAACCTTGAAACGGTCTAGAGCAGTGACGTTCGCAAGTTTCCGTACATTTTTTCTTTCACTGTAAACCCTGACAAGTGCGGTGAACTCAGATGTTTTGTGGAAACCGATTACCTCAAAAAAATGAGTTTGCCAACTTAATGATCTTGTGTTCACAGCACTTGAAAACAAGTAAAAAATATCTTTCCCTTATTTTCTTTAAGTTTCTTCCACACAATGCAATAAAGGTTGCCTACACAATGTTCTTGAGGTAATCAGTTTCCACAAAACATTTGAGTTCACCGCACTATCAGAGTTTACAGTGTTCCATATATTCTTTTGACGTTTTTACTTCTATTTAGGCGTACATTCATGCGCGAGTTGAAGAATAACTAACCCCTCCGTTTCTAAATTTATAGACTAATTTTAAGTTATTTTTCACGCACGTTCTGGGTAATTAATTCAAAACGTACACAACCCCTGCTTTTCGCTTTTGAAATGTAACTAGAGCTGCGCTCTGAGAGTGCAAGTGCCTCCGCCAATGTACTCAATGTTATTTTTGCCAGTATTAGCTAGCAACCCCTGTGTTTATGCAGTCCTGTAGTCCTCGCGCAAATATGTTTTTAATGTGTTTTTGACCTTTTGCATGCCATTGACCTTTGACCTTGACCTCCCAAAATCGAATCACCTCTTCCTTGAACAATACTTAATCATCCCACCAAATTTGAGGAAAATCCATCCATAACTTTTTGCATAATCCTGCTTACAGACAAACCAACAAACCAACCAACAGACAAACGGTAATGATCACAAAGGCCCAATTCCAATCCGCCCCCTGAAGACTCAAGCCCTGACTTAATTGACGTCAGCTGTAAGGGACTGAGTCTGAGAGTCTGAGAGGGCTCCAGATCCTATGAAATGGAATGGAACAGCGCTTACCCCCTTTCACGATTAGATTTGACCAAATCATCAGACTGCAATAAACGTTAATACTTACGCGTAAACTTTTTCTTTCTTGCTCCTCCCATTAGCTCGATCGGACCGCTCTTTGGTTTATTACCGGTTTTTTTTTTTTTTTTACATTTCCGGTATTCCGACGGCATTCCCAATACTCGACTTCACAACGCATACATGCCAACTCTACCGCTTTTGAGGAGTTTTTTTCAGAATGAAATACCTCGAAAGATGTAGTCTACCGCCGAAAGCGGTAGAGTACTCACGTATACTAACGCTGTTAACTGTGAGTAATTTCGTTATCCAAAGTCAGCATCGGTGCTGACTTATGGTAAGGGGGCAGTAAGGGCTCATTCACGGACTCACTGACTTAATGATCTGACAACAGAACAGCCCTTATACACTCACGGACTTCCCGTGAACGCGCCTCTAAATCAGTGAGTCCGTAAGGGGTCGGATTGAAATTGGGCCATAACCTCCTCCAACTTCGCTGGGCGGAGGTAATAAGCCCGACGGGAAGGGGTGGTGAGTAAACATATGCCACTATTATGCCTGAAAAAAATGTTTTTCGTTTAATTTCTATTCCCGCGGACGATTGTAAGCAATGATACACTCGGAATATAGAGGTGATCCTGCGTGAGCATGCTAACCAACTCATACCTGTTGTATCCTGGTGAATTATTCGCCTGTTCCAACTTGTCAGTCACCTTGCTTAATAGTGCGCTCGGTTACGTGCCCGGGTTTCCCGAGAGGATTTCTGAGTGAATAGTCCGGGTCTTGCATCCAGTTTGCGAAAGCGCCGACCAGTATACCGTATATCGATCCAGTTTTTACCTATTTATTATGTCGGATAGTCTGTTTCATATTATAAGATATACATACGACGTTCTCCGCTTTACCCGGCATCCATTATTGTCCTCACAAACAGCGATGCGACACTGCCTTATATTCTTGCAGTGTCACAAAACGGGGTCATTTGCCTGAAATCCGCGCGCCATGGCCGCAGGGGCGCCGTTGGGGGGAACCATGGACGATTCTAGGGGCCCAGCATTCACAGGGGCCCCACAGAGGATACTGTTGTTATTATTATAAACGTTTGTAAACAAACCATATGGACACTTCAATTTTATATTTTAATTTTTGTAATAACTTGATCAATTTAAAATGAATTTGTTTTTTGTTTCTCAATTTTCAACTTTATAAGAATAATCTCAGCACATGGGCCCCCCCTCTTACTATTCATCATTTTGTACGGCCCAAGTTACGCTACTCGCCTGAACTCGCTGCGTGTGAAATTTTTTTCTGCAGGTCGGTTGGTACCATTACGTATATTAGCCAATCACAGATCGGCTGTGGTACCATTGTACATGCCATCAGCCAATCACAGCTCGGCTGTACTCATCCATCGACGAGAATGGCAAAGCACTCGACCATGTCACTGTCAGATGAGTTGTGCACGCGGCAAATTTGTACATGCTCGTCTGACAATAGCGATGTTGGTGCTCTACCACACGCGAAATTGCAAGAACACTAGCTGGTCTGCTGCAGAAGTCCAATAGTCTACTTTTTAGGTCTTGGCTTTGGTGACTTATACTGCAGATCGGAGAGCAAATTTCGTGATATCAGACAGTGTTTTCATAACCAGCTTTTCATTTCGCTATTTAGATTTTGCGCATTTTTAAGGGTAATGGAAACGTACCTTGAGAGTGAGGACGATGTCCGACGTTATTAGCCCCAAAAACACAGTCTGCTTAGTGTTCGTGACACAGACTCCTATTTTGAGTCTTGTTGATACCAGTTATGGATGCATGCGTCCTGTGGAAAATGGTTTTATTTAGCTAGCTCGTTTCAACAGCAATCGCTAACCTTCTATCCTGATGAATTAGATTGTGTGCGCACTTCCACTCTGATCTGAAGTTCCGCATGTACATGATTAATCACGCAGTATGTATGAAATCGGTGACTGTTTGGTCTGAATGCAAGATGATTAATTTTCATTGGAGTACGTTAAACATGAGAAAAGCAGTGTGTTTTCTTTGGGGTGCCGATAATTGGCCATGTTTAAAAAGACCGGAAATCGACAAAAACTTATTTTTCTGAAATGCACATTTAATATTAGCTAAATGCCTATATGCACAGATGCAACAGCCCCAGGAAATCTTCCCTCAACCCTTCATACGCAAGATACAGTCGAATGGGAGGAAGGACGCATGATACAGTCGAATGGGAGGAAGGTGAGCACTATAGGCTACAATATGATACATAGCCTACAATAGTCTAAAATAAAAGGCTTTGAGGTTAAGATTTCTGTAAACTGAACATTTTTGCAAACTTACTAGGCTACCTTAGTGAACAATTATTGATATGAACTGAAAACTGGCGCACTAAGACAGGTTTGTGAGTTTGTTTTATTTAAAATGCAAAGTTAATGTTTGTGTGTGTGTGTGTGTGTGTGTATGTGTGTGTATGCAAAGTTAATGTTTGTGTGTGTGTGTATATATATATATATATATATATATATATATATACAACACACACACTGCGTGTGTGTGTGTGTGTGTGTGTGTGTGTATATATGGTGGGGGGCAAAAATACCTTCACAGTCGTCGCTTTGATTGTTACTATTTTAATAATCACTAGTGGCATCAGAATCATCATTTTTAAATGTGGGGGGCAAATATATGGTCAAAACACTCTTTGTTTAGAAATATTTTATTAATGGATTTGAATTGTCACCATCCTCATCCAGAGCTCCTGCACACGTCATATCGGTACGGATACTCTTATCACGTGTCTGTAAGTGCTAGAGCATTTGAGCAGCGCAATAAGCGCCAAAATTACAAAAAAAAAAAAAATTAGATAATACCATAGAGCGATACCCCGTGCTTCTTACACATGTTGCCGAAATCCGTTTTTATAAATTCGTGCTATAAGTTGTATTTTCTCATGGTCAAAGTTTGTGTTTTTCCATAAAATGCAATACGCGCCAACACAGAAAAAGCTGATTTACTCAAAATGAGTAAAATGGATATATTGTGTTTTGGAAAGAAATTCTTCCTTTGGTCCCCATCTTTAGTGAAAAGAAAATGCCATAGTCGCTCTTAGTGAAAGAGACTAGTAGTATACAGTTATTAACTAATGAATGAACTAACAAACGAAAAATAAACAAATAAGTAAATAAACATGTTGTTTATGGTACCTTTGTCTTAATGTAAAACAGAAGCGAAATCACGTTAATGAAGACATGGGCAGACATTTTGCATAGGCCAATGGTGAATTTGTCCACTTGTAAAATAACATTAAACAAACACACAAACACTTGAGAATACATGCGGATTACTGTGCACACTCATCACTTCTTCAGAAAATACTTGGGTGTGTTACATAAGTGTTTTACTAGTTACATGTCGTCCATTCTAAACATCCTTATACCTTATTTGAGTATGTTCTTGACAGTTGAGTACATCTTCGTATCTTATTTCTGTATGGCACAAGCTCACACATAGGATTTTTCAGCACATAAGAATACAAACCTGGTAGCTTTTATTGCTTTATTTCAAATTCTCCTTCTTTAACATTGTATCAGGTGTCACATTATTATTCTCCATCTTTCACAGAGCATAACAGTCTTACTTTTTCCTCCTTCAAAGACACGATTCCTCATGACAATAACACACTCATTACAGGCCCACAGGCCACAGGCTGCCGCTCCCTCCCACTGCAACTGTGTGTGCGTGTGTGTGTGTGTGTGTGTGTGTGTGTGTGCGTGTGAGCATAGTTTAACTGCCGCATGAAGTGTTGTGAATATAGGAGCACACACACACATGTTCACACACATACACATTCACTCATAGAAACTTCAGATAAAATGACAAAAGGCACTTATTTTCTTCTTTATTCAGGAATGACTGAATTTTCGATATACACACGTGACCATTTTTTTTTATTAAGCGAAATGTGAAATCCCAGTTTTTGAACGTAAAAAATAAAAAACCCAAATATTTTTTTTGCCCATATTTGAGGTTGTGTCTTTAGTGCTGGAGTAATGTTCAGTCCGATAGTGTACTCATCAAACAAGCTAACCGCTCCCACCTTCATTACTAAAGGAACAACAAACCTAATCGTTACAAATCGAGGGGTTTTAATCTCGGTCTGTGCATTTGGTTGAATCAAAAACTGAAGTCATCGTTTCTGAGGATGGCAGAACTGACTTTGAAAAAAAGAGAAGATAATCTTCTGAATATTGTATTCTTCTCTGAACAGCATATTTTGGCAAATATAAATCCATAATCATAACGCATAACAACACAGAAAGTATCTGGCAGAAAAAATTTTCTGTAAGTTTCTGGCTATATTGGTTTCCATTCAAATAAGCCACTCCAGTGCTTGCAATACCTGCTGATTACCCTGTGTGTGTGTGTGTGTGTGTGTGTGTGTGTGTGTGTGCGTGCGTGCGTGCGTACATGTGGGTGTCCATGTCAGTGGTGTAAGTGGACATTTTTTACACCTTTTGTTGACATAATCCAAAGTGTAATGATCTGTAATAGTTACTTTTATCAGATCAGGCCATGTAAAGTGTGTGTTTATGGGTTACACAAATTTGGTAATCAGCAACTGAATCCAGGTAACGCGATGTAACTTCTACCAAGCGTTATTTATGCCAATATACGCTGGTTCAGTAATAATAGTGGGCTCGCACACGAAGTAAAATAAAATGGATTTTGTGGGTTAAATTGATTATTGTGTAGCCAACGTGACTTCAACAGGCATGCGAAAGTAAATATCGTCATGTTTTCTTTCAAAAAAGGGTTAGTATGAAACAAGGCCGGAAGTAACTGCCCTTATTGACCATGGGTCCTTTTTTTGTCAGTGGGGGCCTGAAAGCAGCATTCCCAGAAGAACTACATACGCACGACATCCAGTTCTCAGCCCAGCTCTCTGATGATCACGTGTGTCGTCCGTTCTGTGCACGCGAATTTGTGGAGAGAAATAAGCTGCGGCCGGAGTAGCGCATTCTGGATTGGAGTCAAATGCCTGCCCATACACCGTAGCTCCCTCTGGGTCTTCAGAGTGTCTTCGCCATCTTCTAAGAAATGCATATTAACCTATATATCGTTTTCACTGTTGACCACTCCAGGTTTGTACGCTGTGTATATGTTGAAACATGGCGAGCTTTCCATACGCACAACTATGTCTTTCTTGTGGAATTAACAGTCTAACAAGAGATGGGACCACGCGCCGATGAAAGTCAGGAAAAGGCAACGCAATATCATTCTGAGCGCGGGCATTCTCGCTACAGGCTGTGAAAATGTTTACATTTTAGTGAGCTATATATACAAAGAGGCGTGAGTAGGTAAGGCCTATGAAAACGGCTAAATGTGGCCTAATTTCAATCCGTATTAATATCTTGTTAGTTTCTCTCTTGTTTTTGCTTTTTATGTTTTTTTCACTTTTTGTTTCATTTACCACGGGGTAACGCCCCTATATCAAACACTTTGCTCAGATCTGTGACCATTCCCAAAAAATGCCGCTCGCTTTGGGTATAGGCCGAATCAATTTTTGTTGTTAACAGTGCAAAAATACTGTGAATGAAATGGGACGTTTCGGAGCTAACCGAAGTTAAGGCTATGTAAATATCACAATACGCATATCTTCGGGTTAGACGCGGCTTTAGAGCATAATTTTTTTTTAAATTTTATTTTATTTATAAAACACTCATAGATGGCCGCATAACCATAGCAGTAAATCCCTATTGCGTACAGAATTTCTGCGTGTCAAGTATTTAATGCTAAATATGGCGCAGTTAATCCACTTTAATAGCCAAACAATACATTTAATCGCTGTTTATCCTGGATCCGTCCAATAATAGCCGCTCCCGGTAGACTATTATTATTATTATTATTATTATTATTATTATTATTAATAATAATAATGATGATAATAATCATCATCATCATCATCATCATAGTAATAATACTTAACAGTGTGGGCTATTAATCTGGAATCATACATTTTTCCCAGGGCGAAATGCATAATAACTGTTAGTACCTATTATTAACCTTAAGGCGAGGCCAAGACCGAAATCCTGGACATTATAGATACATAAAATCTCTTTCTACGTTCCCCTTCTCACTCCTGCGATTCTGCCAAAGTTTGACACCATCAAAATTAATTTCAGTAATTTGATCAATTTCCAGGAATCTCATTTTAAGTAATTGAACAAGAACTTTTTTCATAGGCGCGTGAAATACGATATTGCCCAGCTATCTGTGCTAAAATTGCTCTCCCTGCCAGGGAATCTTTCACTGAGTTGGCCTTTAACTGTGGAATAAATATATTTTATGTTAATGGTTAACGCCACAGCACTAATGCTTTAAGCCACGAGTAAAATTATGAGGCAAATAACCGCAACGGCTATGATTAGAAATCGCTGAGAATATATTGGCCATATCTTTAATCTTCCCGCCACGCTGGATTTCGTCTTTAAAAGTCTGTGTCCCTCATCGAGGAGCGATAGACAGCAATCGGTTCATTGTATTCCTTGTTTGTCCAAGTTTTTTTTATTTTTTTCTACGCCGCAGTAAAATGCATTCTACTGGGAAAATAATCAAAACGTTTCCAGTTGAACAGTGAGTCGAGGATCGCCGCACCTACGGTCAATGTCATCAGCGGCGGTTTTGATGGTACATTCATGCAGCGAGATCACCGGCCCGATCACTGGCCGCGATAGCTGGTCCATATTCTTCTCGTTTAAAGTTGCACGGTCTTTGATTCACTTTGACCAGCTTGTGAATTATCCCAGTCTTAGGCGTGCGGCGACCTCGCAGCGCGCGGCAGGTCCACTGGCCATGTCCGTGATCCCTTTTCGCCTGTCGGAAGTGGGATTATGTGGAGTCTAGTAAACATACAGGAAAATATCAAAACAAGAGAGGGAGTTTAGGCTTATCGAGTCCTTTCTTTCAGGGAAATAGCCGCAGATACAAGCCCGCAAATCATTTTGTACAATAAGGAACTCAAGCCAAGAAAAAAGTAATTCAAGTTCAAAAGCGGTGCGTAATAAAGTCAACCATTTGGCACCCAAACCAATCAACTTCAGGCACGCCATGGTGACGCTGTTTTACTGAGACGCAGTAATGTGCTGGAGAAGCAGAGTAATCCATGATGGAACTAGGATACAGGAGGTCTGGGAATTTGGCATACAAGAGGCTCACTACTACATGTGTAGGACCATTTAAAGCTAAATAAACCGCGATTCAATACACTGAGCGAGAAAAGATTATGTATGCTGACCTGACTTTATTTATTCATACAGAACTCCTGTAAACCTCGGTAGAAATGCGATTGTGGTTTTGTCTTTACCGGAGGTTATTAACTTAGTGCTCATAAGTGGGTAGAAAAAACAAAGATTCTATTTTTTCTTACCACTTTTTTCGACATGGCAAACTCCAATAAGAGGGAGGAAAATTAGAAAATGGTTTCTGAGAGACACCCAGCAGAAATATTTTTTGGAACTTGGTTAAATAATACCATTAAATAATTGTAAATTACTGCTGCATACTAGAATATACACATAGAATCCATAGGGCCAAAGTCATTGCAGAAGAATACAGGTTACATACAATATGTTGTTGGGATAATTCCAATCAGTCAGTATTTTGGCCATATGTTCGTGGCGACCTTCGTAAACTTGTCGGATCATTAGGATATTACTAACCGACTCGATTTCATTTGAATGGTTGAATTGTTGACAAATAAAGGTTAATTTAATCCGTTCAAGTAATCGCATTTTCAAGTTAACCCTTTGTATGGTCCTATCTATTTGTGTAGGCCTGATGTGTACAACGAATATTGAGATAATATTGGCCTGAAGCACGACAAAAATTCAGTGCTTGCCCTTAGTTTCTTATTAGCAGTGTATCCATCTGTGTGTGTGTGTGTGTGTGTGTGTGTGTGTGCGCGCGTTATTTATCATAAATGCTTGTATCTGTGAATCGCTGAGTAATCTTTGTGCGGAAGATTGCATGGACGGCACGGACCGGTGTCGACCTAAACCTTCCACTTTGGGATGTATTTAAACGCAATTAAGAAAAACGGTTACTCACGAATATCTATCATAGTGCATAGTTTACTCTCTGCTGTCCGGCATCCTTTAAAATGAGCACCTCGAAAATATGCGACGGAAAACAAATGGGAAAATCATGAACAATATTACCCAACCTTACCTACGGCCTATTGCATCATGAAACGATGCATTTTTTTTTTGTATTTTCCAAACCATCGACATCGACAGATGATTTGTGTTGTTATACTTTCTGTAGTCGAAAGGCTGCAGCCTGGCTAGAGGCACATTGACAGTAGGTTATTAATTATTCTAATACACCTCTTCGCTCTGGATATGAACGTCCGGTAAACGATGCAATGTAAATATAGATGTTACTTTAACTGTATAATTATATTATTGAAATAAACAATTCGAATGAATTCCTACTGATAGCACTCTGCAAAAGTTATTTTCCGTATTTCAACATCGCACTCTGCAAAATATTAAAACTTTCGGCTCATAATCTTGTCAAAATCTTTTTTACTGAAAATGAATTAAAAAAATCTACTCCTATACAGCCCTGATAGACGGAGAAGTGACGCTTACTTGATCATTACGCTTGCAGCCCAGTTATCCTCGCGAGCAACTGGCACCTTCACGCCACTGTGTCCGTCGAACATGACATCACATTGCCACTGTCTCAAGGCGAAATAATAACCGGAAAGTTGAAGTTCACTAAAGACCCACATAACGATAAACTTGCCATATCTCCAAAAATTTTAAACAGAATCTATAACTGATCTCAGACGACTAAAGCTGGCTGTACGAGAGTTTCAGCTGTCTCAGTCCGGATTTTTGTCTTGATTTGAAATGAATCGTAATCAAGGAAACTATTTTCGGGCCTCAGAGCGTCCACAATGGCGTCTGCAGTTCTGTCAATCATCCCGTGGCGGGAGCACTCAACCCCTCTCCCCCGAACTTGAAATCCACCGCGCGGACGAAGCTCTGGCATGGAGGTTTACGCGCAGCCTGCACGTGGTCAGGCATTCAGTACAACTCTAGTTTCGCACAGTAAACAAATTTTACAGGGGTAATATAAGCGCTTTGTTCAAAATTATTTAAATGCACATTTTAAATATTTGCATTATAACATGTTTGCCCGAGGCCTTATAACAGCTATATTCTTGACAGCAGCTGTTAAGTCCACCCTATCATTAGAATTGGAAACGCGTGAGAGCAAAGTCCACCGGTTTCGGATTTAGTGCCTCATTCACTCCCCAATCTGGCCTTGGCTGAAAGCTTAGCCCGCGGTGTCTGGCCCCATGGTTTCCGCAGACACCCGCGAATGTCAAGGTAGGCGGCGTCTGAAGATTAGGCCCGGCCAGTACGGTCTTGCCTGCTTTAGAAGAGCTGCAGCTGGTCAAAAGAAGGAAAAAAAGACGTTATAAACCCCGTGGGCCAATCTTGCCGCGATTTTTTTTGTCCTTTTGGGCACACTGTGCTTATTAATAGCCCAGAACAGAAGTGCTGTAATTATTTTAAAATTTACTCTGAGTCTGAGTGTAAGTCCTCGAATACATAGACTTAGACTATATTTTTACTACCAGCCTCCTCAGGATTCATAGATTATGCACGAAGCTGGCGCCTAAATAAATGACTGAACTGTGTTTTTGATTATCCTTTTTTTAAAATAAAGCATTTATTCAGCATTTTTACAGTCAGCGTTTGTATGGAGCCAACTGAGCGTCACGCTTTGTTGCGACGCTGAGGCCTACTGCAGCTTTAAATGGGGAGGTCTTGCGGCCCGGATCGTTTTTTTTTTGGGGGGGGGGGCGCGGTGTTTATTTCTCTGCAGTGGCGGTTGAGAGGCTAAGTCACTCCGCCTCATCGGGGCCCTCTTTATGATCTGGCTTCACGCTGCCTCTGGGATAAGCTGGAAGAGAAGGGACAATATTAAAATCGCAGAAAGGAAATAAAACTCAGGAATCCATGGAAAATTTGAGAAACCGTTTGCCGTCCCGGTGGCCCGCACAGCTCCTACCGATGGTTCCAACTTGAATGCGGTCATGAATTCTGACTCATGTGCAAAAGTTCTGTCCAATTTCAGCAGATACTTTGCCTTTGATATCAGGACTCATTTTTTTGTGTTTGGTTAATTTCCATTGTTGGGCGTAAACAAACATTCAACGTGCGCACCGTTTCGTGCGCGCGCCTTAAAAAAATAGCACAGTGTTTTGGTGCTTTATCAAAAATGAATCCAGCTTCCACAAGTTATGTTGACTCGCAGCATCACTTTAAACCCGTTTAGATTCGTGTTTTCGAAATAGGTCTGGGTATCGCCATGGTAGGGGTAGGCTCTGTAACGCCTGCGACGCATATTCACATTCGGAAACGTTAATGCTTACTTTCCCATATAACACATCCAGAATAATCTTAGCTGGTTTCCTCAAATCCATGTTTAAGGTAACTAAGCGGGCCATCGATGGCGGTGTATAATGCTTTTTAACCGGATTGATGCATTGATGTATAATTAATTCATTTAAAGTTTAATGGACAGTTGTGATTCAGTAAATTTGATTGCATTACGTTAATCAGTCAGAAAATTATAAACAATTTATGTCGTAGGCTATTAATAGTTGTACTCTGAAATGTAGGATGAATGAGTTATATTTACGTCGATTTTGAATGCGATTCTCACTCGAAAAATTCAAGTAGCTAAATGTCGACCCCGTTTTACAACAACTTTGTTTAGCCTGAGCACTGGATTATTTTTTTCAGCTTTTTGTCATATGCATAAAGCTTGACATGGCCTGAAAAACCAAAATCGAGACATAAAGGACGTTTTGCGTTTTCGTTCTTTGAAATTGGCTGCTTGGGCAGTACCTTTCCAGTACCGATTTTCAAGCGATTTAGGCCTGTTCGTGTTCTCGCGTTATATCTGTTTGAAGTCACAGACAGTTGGCCTTTTTTAAAAAAAAAAAAAAAAAAAAAAAACTATTTTATTAATGGATATCAGGATATCATACGCTTTTCGATATAATAGGGGTATTGTATGGCGATTTGGGTGCTATATTTTAAGTGGAACAGCTGTCGGCAAGTTGCGTTTTTTTATATATATATATATATATATATATATATATAATGTATATGTGTGTGTGTGTGTGTGTGTGTGTGTGTGTTGCATATTTGTTCATTTGACTGAAGACATACATGTACATGGAGAATTGTTCTCTTTCTTTCATTTGCCGCTCTCAGCTCGGTCCTCAGTAAATCAATGCAGGCAGCAGTAAACCTTTAAAAAGCTGCGGATTTGGTTTCTAGGCTTTCAGTCATTAAAATATAAATTCTTTAAGTGGAAAAAACCAGAATGGCAGTGTTTAAGGACGAGCGCTGATGGGCGTCATGCGCTCGCTAGTCCTCGTGGAAACACACGGGCGACACCGCCCCCCCCCCCCACACACACACACGCACACGCACACACGCACACACACATGCACAATGAAATCTGTCAAGTTCTGCCTGCGATCACGTGACCCGTGTCTCCCTAGAATGGATGGAGATGGATCTCCACGTCAGCTCCAGCGTCTCAAAATTTCTGCTCTCGCTCGCGGAGCTGCTTCAAAGAAGGCACGAGCGGGCGGCGCCCGGAGAACCATGTCACGCGCCGCCACTCGCGGAAGACCCCAGCCAGTCGAGCAGTGATGGATTTTGACGAGCGGGTTTCCTCCGTTGGGGCGAACATGTACTTGCCCAGTTGCACCTACTACGTTTCGGGGACCGACTTTCCCGGCCTCCCCTCTTTTTTAACCCAGAACCCGTCCTCGTGCCCCGTGACCTATTCATACCCGTCTAGCCTGCCGCAAGTTCAGCCCGTGCGCGAGCTCACCTTCAGGGACTACACCATCGACTCTTCGAGTAAATGGCACCACAGAGGGGAGCTGCCTCACTGCTACCCCGCGGAAAACAGGGTCCATAGAGACTGTCTGCCTCCCCCCGCCACGGGGGAAATGTTCGCGAAAAATAGCCCCTCTGCCGGCTATCACACCGGGTCAAACGCGGCTCCCAGCTTCTACTCCAGTGTGGGCAGGAACGGGGTGTTGCCACAAGTTTTCGACCAGTTCTTCGACTCAGCTTACGGAAACACCGAAAATATGTCCGGCGTCGGCTCAGGGGGGAAAAACGGAGACAAACAAGCGACTCCGGTGCCCGGTCCTTGCCGCGAGATCGAGGTGAAAGACCGTGGGGACGGGAACAGCAGTCCAGAGGCCTCTTCCGGCAACAATGAGGACAAGCCCAGCAGCGGCAGTACGTATCAGAACACGGCGCGCGGAACGGCTGTGCGCCAGGGGAGAATTTTGGTTCTCGCATGCAGCTGTTAAAGATTTTATATGCTGTTTTATAAGCATATAAGCTTTATGTCGGGCCTAACATTTCCCCCTCTAAACCTTGTAATGAAGTGCAACATCATGTGCATGGAAATGAAATTGGCCGTGAAAAACAAAGTCATTTTTACCAGACCCCTCTTAGCACTGATAATATAATATAATATAATATAATATAATATAATATAATATAATATATGTTATTTTCTGAACTGTAGCTTTGTTATTGTTATTCTACCTCCATTGCTTCCTTTTAGTTTAAAAACGTCAAACGCGTAAGGTTAATCTGTCAAAAACCATGTTGCGCTTTAAACATAAAACGTTTTTATTTCACAAGCAAAAATCTAAAACAAACACTACATGTAGACCAGTTCAGTTCAGTCTTAGTGCGTTTCTATATTTATTTATTTTGCATTAAGTTTTAGTTTTCTGGATGAAATAAACGACATTTTGATAGTCCATTTGTCGGTGTAATTAAGAACATGCTGTTAATTTCTGTATTATAGAGTGTTCGTGGTTACACAGGAGTCTTGCCCTCTAGACCATCGCATTTTTATTACTCTAAATGTACTACGTGAACTATTTGTTAATGTCAAGTGTCATTTAAGATGGCAAATTATTATTATTATTATTATTATTATTATTATTATTATTATTATTAGCAGCAGCAGTAGTAGTAGTAGTAGTAGTCGTAGTAGTAGGTAGTAGTTGTGGTGGTGGTGGTAAAAGTTGGCTGGTTGTAGTTGTACTAGCATTTTAGTGGTAGTGGTATTTTCTTGTATCTCTACCTATTTAATTTTTGACCTTTTGTTTCAGGTGGCCAGAGAACGCGTAAAAAGAGGTGTCCCTACTCTAAGTACCAGATAAGGGAACTGGAGAGAGAGTTCTTCTTTAGTGTCTACATCAATAAAGAGAAACGAATGCAGCTTTCCAGGATGCTAAATCTCACCGACCGCCAGGTAAAAATCTGGTTTCAAAACCGGCGGATGAAGGAAAAAAAACTGAACCGCGACCGTCTGCAGTATTACAGCGCGAACCCGCTGCTTTAGGGCGTCTGTCCGGACCGCGTGGAGCACTGGACATCTGAGGTTAATTTCAAGTTCGAGGATGCGGATGGAAAAGCGGACGGAGACATCAAACGCAATCCGAAAACCTACTAGATTAACCTCGTGAGGCCGAGTACCATTGTCCGCGACATCACTCCTATTCGCGCGCACAGACTCTACAAAGCTGCCGTGCGAAAGAATGATCAGGAAAGCTGCGTGTTTTCAATGTTTCGCTCAGTGCACGCGCAGGTTATGGGAGAAAACTGTCAGGTTCCACCCGATACCTTTTGCCATACTAATGGTACCAATGACAGCCCGCTGTGGAGGAGAACAGCGTGCAAGCTATTTATGATTCAGGTCTATTTATGCATCAACTAATCATCTGTATCAAACTGAAACACGTCTTTAACACCAAAAATGCACCAGGAGGTTATTGGCGTGCAATATTATGAACTCTGAACCGTGGCCGCGGACTCTCCCCATTCGCAAATATGAGCAAATGAGGATAGGCTATTCTTATTGACCTCTAGTGTGCTGGATTTTACTGTTGCATACTGTTTGGAGACAGAAGCAATATTACAGGCAGAGTTATTCTGTAAATACAAGCAAATGTGCTGGTAATTTATGTGCAGCTATTTGCGTGTTTTGTTTTGTTTTGTTTTTTTTTTTTTTTCGTAAAAAAAAAAACGCCAAAAAAGTAATACCGACCAGGTAAAACAGGGTCGAGTATGGACGTAATTAGTCCCTCTGACCCGTTTATAATTAGAATACGGTGCTAAAAATTTAATATTCCTTATTTCAACAATATTAGCGTAACAATATTAGAACCGAATGTTTGGTTTGTCCGAGATGGTGTGAATAAATGATATTTAGTATATTGCATCGGGGACGGGATCATGTTGAATGTATGCTACCTGTTTGTGATTCGTCATTCTTTTTGAATGTATATGAAAGTCACCCCAGCTATCAATTTGTTTTGTTGAATATTTGTGCTTTTTACCCCAGGAAATGACAAACATTACCTCACTTGTTCCAAAAACTTTTTAAAACTCACAAATAAAAGTGAAGCATCAATGGCTTGAGTCGTGAGGGAGTGTGTTTTTTCACTTTGAAGAATGCTCTTGCCTTCAAATAAACTGATATATTTTACGTAGCACAATAAACTCAACACTTTAAGTGAATATCCTGATATTCCACCGAAAGAATAATCTAGGAAAATGAGGAAAATATCCCCCTTCAGCAAATTTAACACGAAGAAAATGAGATACATCTCGGGCTGGTTGAAATAGGCTATGTTGTGATTAATGGTTTTTAATGCTAATTTTTACTGTAAAGCACAATAAGCTTGACTCAGGCCTTCTGTTGAAGTCAGGTGGTACTAATTCTTCTCAGATGTTATGCAACAAATGTGCAAATTTATTTTATCTTTCTTTTTTTGACGCTTAGCGTCTTTTTAGCTGAAACTTCTGGCAAATGCTTCGCTATTGAGAATCTCCCTCGGCGTCCCTCTGCACTGTCGGTGGCGTAGCGCGCTGCAGTATATGAAACTATTTGGGTCACGGTCCAGCGGTTGTGGGCAGCGAAACCGCGACCGTATGACAGTAAGTCTGAAGATCAATAAACAAAGACCTGGAGTTTATGATCGTGGCATACCGCCCCAGGTCCGGTCCGGCGCATCTTTTTAGCGTCTCTGGAATCCAGACCCTAATTGCGACACATCCTCCCCGTTGCTCCAGCAACCAGGGCCATAAAGCCAGGCCGCCTGTGTCCGGAGTTGCGGGATTGGAGTGCCTCGTGCAATAAACAGTCTGAGAACCAAGGTTATTGACTGTTTCCAGAATACGAAAACTACTACAGAACAGCGTCTTTAAAACCCGCAGCGCGCTGGTCTTCCCAGCTTCATTTGTTAATGCGTTTTAGGCGGCCTGCATTGGCTCCCAATCCTTACTTCTCTGTTCTCTCCCGATGCTTCTCCACTGGGCGGCGCTCTTTCGATCAATGTCATTGTCGACGGTGGCGAATCGCCTGCAGGATCCACCGAGGCTTGTGGTTTGCCTTCACATGCCTCAAACGCGCGTACAGGTAAATTTTATTTAAAAACATAATTCCAGTCACCTTTATGGTTGTTGAAAAGCCGTTTAGTTTCCTCTGATGAGATGCGAACGTTTCTGGTCAACGAACACACGCGTTCGGCGCTATTATACTGCTTGTAGTCACTCGTTCGGCATATTTATATTTACAAGCATATGTCGAGGCAATGCCAAATGCTAGGGGAGACATTGCATTATGGCGTCGCTTGTTGCTCAAGTAGGCTTATATTAAAACGGCTAAACCCACTATATGAGCTGCAGCCGGCAATTATTCAAGCAAAAGCAAGTAAATAAATAAGTAAACAGGCGCGCAATGATAAGTTGCAGCTGACCAGGTCTCTAGAATCTTACTATTTTCCTCATATTTGCGGAATGTTTTAACGGCTCCGCACTGTTATAAACTTTGCGCCTTGCGTGTCCATTTTTTATTGCTCACTTCGGGGAACATGGATGCCTTGTCCTTAATTGTTTACAGACTCCATGGTTATAGGAATTTAAACCTTTTGGCGGTGTTTTTATTATGACAAGCGAGTTTCCATTCAGCTTTGTCTGCCATTGCGTTCAAAGTTCCGCTTGTTGAAGTTCAAATTACCTCAGTGCAACACGAGGACTACGATATAGTGCACACGCTGGCGTGTTGTGGCAGTGTTTTGGTTTTGCACAAGGAAAACCCTTGTGTGGAAACACTTAAACATAGGGTTTATTGCGCGCGTGTTCCCCATTGTCTCCAGTGAAAAATAAAAGCTTCCGCTTTGGATGCAATAAAGAGCCGCAATTCTGAACATAACGACGCTTCTCGTGACGAATATGATTCCGCAAGAATATGCCTATGCTTGCTCAGTTATGGAAGATATGAATATTCACTCTCACAAAGCGCTTTTTGGGAATTGCACGGTAACTTAACCTCTGAAATACTCTAATCTTAATGGGCAGTAGTTCATAACAAATGTTCTGATCAATATGTGTGAATAATTTCTGCATTGCGTGTCTAGAACGCATAGGGAAGTATATATCTTTTGACTGCAATATGGATTCTATAGCCTACGCAATCAGACGTTCGGTGCCGTCCTGTCGGGCTTTGATCCGATTTTTAAATTCATTCCAATCTGATTCCTAGTTATTTATTTGTTCATTCATTCATTTATTCATGTTAGTCACCCACATGAGGAAGGAAACAATTGCCCATCTTGTTTTGCGCGAGGGGCTACCCGCATGTTTGTTTTCTAAATGGCCTGGACAAGAGATGCCGCAGTACAATTACTGCTCTATCGCGTTACTTAAAATAAGTTACATTCAGATTGGTTCCAGTGCTTCTCATTATACGCAGTATTTATAGATTTGTCATTTACATGGATAACATTCAGTACAGGCCTATGCGCACTCATCTACTCATTCGCACAAATGGTATATGACTACACTGGTAATTTTCTCCGGGGCGAAAATAAGTATTGTACACATACGTGGGACATGAGTCTCCTTTTAATTTAAAACTATTCTTCTTATCGGGACTAGCCTTACAAAATAACATAAATTAACCAAACAACATGAAAACCCTCTAACATAGAAAAAAATGCTGAATAAAAATAGTGCATTCTATAATAGTTTTCATTATGATCTACAGCAATCAGTGGTTGGCCTAGTGTTCCTTTGTGAAGCATAGTATTTTTGTTTTAGTAAACTCAACGTTGTAAATTAATTTGTTTGTCGGCTCCGGCTGAGAATCTAAATCTGTGGTATGATTATATGTCTTGCCATATTAGTTCCTGCGGTATGTGTATATAGCCGACCAAGTTCGCGTTTATTATGTTTTTTCCCCCCACTATGGCGCTTGCAGAATGTCATTTTTCATTTTCACAGATTAATGAACATGTTAATTTAGGTGTGATATTATGCCCGAGATATGCACGTTTTCTTATCAAAACAAACTTAATTTAGAAGCATTTCCTGTTTTAATTTATTTTTGTCAATTGAATGGGAAAAATCCGTGAAAGCACTAACGCTCAGAAACATCTTAGTTTTGATTACATACGACCACTGCCTTCCGGCTAAAATAGGCTACCAAACCATTTCAACTTATCTTACATTCTTTAAATTATCTCTGTATTCAGCAAATAATTTCTTTTACTGTCGTGTTAAGTGGGTGAATGTGATGCTCTGTACTATTGATAACTGAAGTTTTGTCGATTTTTGTGCAGTTAAAATAGCCCATTTTATATAATTTTCCTGATTTAATCTTACACGTTGACAAAAACGACAGAAAAAAGCAGTGACACCCCCACGGATACCGCTTGTTTTTTGTTGCCCGCGACTACAAGCCGCTGCTTAAATGGGCTTAATTCTGAGCTCCCATCCCGCGGTATCATTCCAAGTTAAAAACTGAGATTTTGTTCAAACGTTGGTGAAGAAACAATTCATAAAACTGATTTGATGTGGGTTAGCTTTATGACTTCCATCTTTAAAATTCTGGCCAGTAAAATAGTTTGGTTCTGTGGAGCTATGCAGGCCGCGCTTGTGCTATAAAGTCGGGGTGATCACTTTTTTCTATGGAGAGCTCGTACATCCTTATTATTCAAGATTAAACTAACGGAATGTACACTTTCGCTATTTTTTTATGCTTAAGACCGGGATGGATGTGACCCCGTGTCGTTACGTGGCTCTGGATGGGCGGAGTCTTATTTCCACAGAAGTTTCAATTGGTTTTCGGTTCTCCTCGTGCAGTGGGGGTATCGCTAATCATATTCGGCATGTTTTGCACAAGAAATGTCAGCCAGAGAGAGCTATCTTCTGCCTTCGCCAAATTACACCACAACAATGTCATGCTCCGGCAGCCCTCCAGGAAACTCGTTTTTGGTGGACTCGCTGATAAGCGTCAGAGGCGAGAGCTGCGCGCCGTACTATCAGGGCAGCAGTGCGTGTGTGCCGCCCGCTTCCGAGCTACCATACGGGCTACAGAACTGTGGATTTTTTCCAGGTTTGGGTAAGCGCGACGAGCTCGGCTCTCAGAACATGGTCCCCGCGTCCAGCCCCTACTTGCCCGTGACGGAGACGTGGCTGGACGCCTCGAGGTCGTGCCGCGTCAACCAGCCGGTCGCAAGCCAGCAAGTCACCCCGTGCTTCTCTCCGAACATCAAAGAGGAGAACGCTTACTGTGTCTACGAGTCGCAAAAGTGCTCCAGACTGCCACCCGCGGAAGACCTCTCCTACACCAGGTTGACTTCAGCCGGTTGTTCAGTCAGTGACAGCGGCAATCTTCCTATGCCCGGCTATTTCCGCATGACCCAGTCGCAGGCGCATTCAAAAGTTTTTCACGGTGTTCCGTCCAACCCGCCCCACTTTGACCCGCAGCACCCGGTTCGCTTTGACACCCCACCTTCGTCGTCGTCTACCTCAGCCGAGGCAGCTAGGAAGGGGAGCGAGGAAGCGTCATCGCTCAGCGCGCCGCGCGCTCCTATTCAGGGAGAGGAGTCCCGAGCTTCGTCGGCAGGAGAGTCGGCTTCTCCTGAGGGCCCAGACCCGTGTAAAGGCAGCCCAGAGACCGACAGCAAAGGTGAGCCACTTCCACACCGTAAAGGTATGTGAATGATGTCTGTACTCAGTGTGAGCCAAGGGCGTGAATAAGATTGGGTCATTTTGTTACTACTGTAGACTGGGGCGTTCTCTCCAGTTGTAAACATTTATAGAGTCGTCCTCCCCTCTCTTCCGTATACTGCACTGTATATAAATGTTCATGACACAGCCATTGTCCTCTTTCCCCTCTCTCGCAATGCATACAAATAAAAGACATAAGCGACAAATTGTCCAATATTAATAGCCAACTGATCCAGCAGTTAATATGATTCTAATAATGACCGGCTAATCTGAAAGAATTGATCAAAATTGAGAATATTTTTTTCTTTTCGAATTTTTGTAAATGTGCGTTGCCTACAGTTGAACTAAATTGAGTATTTATATAGTACGGCCTTAGGTAGTGTATTCATCGTGTATTCATCAGGATGGGTTTTGCATACATATTTTCAGGACACAAGCTCGCATAGCTTACTTGGGGCAATATGAAAAGAACGGGATTTATTATTATTGGAGTACATTTTACGTATTACACATGTTGACTACAAAATAAGGATGAAAAGCAAATGTACCATTTGGTTCGTAATTCACAAATTTCTTTCTGTTGCGCTTTCAGATAATTTTGCCTTCTTTTTAAATGTATTTTTAATTTAATTTATTTATTTTTTAGGAGAATCAAAAAGTGAAAATACAGCAAACTGGCTGACAGCGAAGAGTGGGCGTAAGAAGCGATGCCCCTACACCAAGCACCAAACCCTCGAGCTGGAGAAAGAGTTCCTTTTCAACATGTACCTGACTCGCGAGCGTCGCCTAGAGATCAGTCGTAACGTCCACCTGACCGACCGACAAGTCAAAATCTGGTTCCAGAACCGCCGTATGAAACTGAAGAAAATGAACCGAGAAAATAGAATCCGGGAGCTTACAGCAAATTATAGTTTTTCGTGATAAAAATTTAATTTGAGCTGTGTTTATTCGACACCTTCCACATTCAAGTTTGCGCGAGCCGCATTCAGTTTTAGAGATGACCTCCATGTTTGCTATCTGCGTCAGCGACGGTTCGAGGGTGTGTGTTTTTTTTAAAAAATAGTTTCATATTCGTTTTTTAAATTGTTTTCATCATCATCTTCATCATCATCATCCCTTGATTTGAACAGTTTATTTACAAAGAGTTTCAATTGCCTGTTTTGCCATATTTTTTTATTTTACTTTATCATTCGGATGGACTGATGACAGCAAACCGATTCAACCAACGCTTCAAAGCGTGAACTTCGAATGTTTTCAAATTTGGATTTGGAAGATGAATTTCGGCGTTTATTATATTGATGTATTTGTTCAACATTATATTTAATTCAGAGATGTGCATGCTTTAAACTGTTTTAAAATGAACTATTTAAAAGCATTTGCAAATATTAAATAAGCTGATGTAAATTATTTATTATTATCCGAGCATTTGACAAAATGAATCCTGGGCTGAATGGATTCACAGCCCTTGTCCAAATGCTAATGTACATATTCCTGTAAACCCCATTTTTGTGATATTATATATATAATATATATTTTAATATCTGTCTACCTACAAGAGTTATGTGTTTAAGTCAATAAAGGAAAAATTAAATTAACTCAATTTGCATTTATCAGAACAGTCGCCTCATGAGATGATTAAATCGGGACAACGAGGAAAATATAAACTTTTTTTCTCCTGTTGTGAACTTGGTGGGTACATAGTGGATTTTCATTGTCTTTCATTGTATGGCTCATGTTTTATCGTAGTTCGTTCTTAATGAGATATCGGCACGAAACTTGGGCCAATAACATTAGGCCTATGTGAAAGTATACGTGTTTGTAAGTGTATCTTGTGTGCGATTGTTTGAGTGCGGGATGAAGGATTAAGTATTGCAGATTGTGTAAACTACATTTCTACCGGACAGATCAGAATTGTTCTGCGCATTGTCGTCCTCCCAGTCATAGATGTTGTAGCCCATTTAAATACTGCCTAGACGGCCATAATATGTGTGCAACCAGTATTGCGAGAGGTTCGCCGGCATTCGTGGGGTTTTATGACAGGCTCGTATATGTGGATTGTCCTTCGCCTGTACTCGCCGCCTGCCGCAGTTCGGTGTGGACTTCCCTGGCGGAGAGGATGCAAACGCCGCTGCGCTAGGGCCGAACGCCCCAGCTCAATCTACCGAAAGAGGACGCCGCCCGACGACCAGCTCACCTACCCCTGCAGTGAGTTGGGTGAGTTCAGCTGCGGCAGGATTATTGTGTCATTTAAAAGTGATATTTAATAAAATTCACGGAATATGTGCTTAACCGCCTGCTTTTGGTTTTTCCCTCAGCACTGCCTAACCTGAATTTTACTTGTATAAACTATTAAGCTGGGATGTATTCTACAATATTACTTGAGAGTGTAGCAGCGTGTGTCGCCGTGAAAGTTTGGAACAGACTGTCGAGTGGTCTAGGTAGTTTCATGTTGTTGGGCTCCGGTTCCTACCTCTACAACACGAAACTGTCTTCATTGCCACAGTTAAATTCGCCGCATCGCTGAGACCGCAGTACAGTTTCCTTTGTAATCAGTCAGCCTCATATGGAGTTTGCATTTAGGGACTTGAAGCGGACGTATGAGTGTTTGCATATCTGTCGGTTTATAATAAGTCTATGAGCCTGTGTGTCCGTTTGTCCTTCTGTCCTGGAAAGTGGCGAGGGGTGGGGGTTTGTGGACTTGGAATCAGGTCAGAATCTCTGGCTCAGGCGAGGAGGCAAGGCCTCGGTTACGATCATTGCAGTCTGAGTGCAGCTGCGCGCGAAACAGCGACCTCAGTGGCGCGCCGATGGAGAGCCGGATGCGGCCGCTGCTCAATAAACTAAATACAAAGGAAGCACGAGCTTTATGGTGATATTTAAACCCGACAGTCTGGCTTCTATCTGCCCCCCGAAAAAGAAGTGAATAGCCCCTGCGGTATAAACTGAGGGCCAGTTATAACCTTTCAGCTTCATTTACAGCCGCAGAACCGGCCCATGGAGCGTCACCCGGAGCGATTCTGAAGATGGCTGCTATCAATGTCTAAAAAAAAGAGAGAGAAAAAAGACAGCAGGAAAAACAGCACCTCCTCATCTGGCTCGCGCCGATAACGCGACAAAAAAGAAACCCAAAATATGTCAGTACTTATATTTATAACGCATAGTTTTACTATTCGAATTTCTAAGTGGGTTTAATTAATTGAGAAGTCCAGCCTATATTAAAATTAAAAAATAAACATTGGAATCCTGTGGCATATACGCTTAAGGGTGTTGTTCCTGGGTTACATTTATTACACGCCAATAAAAGTACCGGAGGAATACTGCGGACTAGCCTGGTCAGGCCTTCGCCTCCAGTCCGCAGACATTTTATATTGCACTCGTGGTCTACAAAGTAAAACAAAGATTCAGAGTCTGTATAAGGATATAGTGAATATCTTGGGATCGGTGGGAAAATAAGTAGTACATTTATTGTGTTACCTTGACCTTTATTTCGAGTCCGTCTTGAGAGCAGTCAAAGTTTTTCTATCTTTCGGTAATCTTAAATAAAAACATTTATTTATTTATTTTTATTTATTTAGTCATTCATTCCACTTTAAATGCTAACGTCTGGGATTTTGTGGAAATTGAAAATTAGACCGTATTTTCACCTTTTTATTTGGGACTTTACGGTACTTCAAACAGGTTTCTTGAAGGTAAATTTTGATTTTATAACGCTTTTAAAATGTATTTAATTTAAAAGTTACAACGTTTTTAAAATGTGACTCTTGGGCATTTATTTAAAAAGTCGTTTTCGACGAATTTGCAAATTTACCAGTCTTGAAGGATCTCGCTGTTTTCACTACCATGGTGCCGTTTTCTCATAAATTTGGGCAGAGATCACGTGCAGGAATTTGGGTTATTATGTGTGCACATACATAGCCACACCCAGACACACACACACACACACACACACACACACACACACACACACACACACACACACACACACACACACACACACATATATATATATATATATAACAGACACACACGGATATATATATATATATATATATATAAAATTCTTTTAAACAATATTCAATATTAACAATTTTGAAACACGCAGAAGAACGAAAATGTATATATACGTTTATGCGTTTACATACATACAGTGCAGAGCGCGCACACACACACACACACACACACACACACACACACACACACTCACGCCTCACGCACACATATATACATTCAGAAGAACGAAAATGCATATTTTATATATATATATATATATATATATATATATATGCTCTGCATTAAGTATGTATGTAAACGCATACATACATTTTCGTTCTTCTGCGTGTTTCAACATTCTTAATTTATACAATGCAATTTGCAGAAGTCACAGGGAATGAGAATTAAAGAAGCACGATAAAAGTAAACATACAAACAGAGAATCAATAAACTCAATAAAGATTCCAACTATTTTTACCTTTGATTTTTTTGGCGAATAATTTGTGGATCATGGATACGTTCTTTTAATGCATAATTATAGTCTTAATTTTGTAAACCCCTATTCAATTTCATGAATACAAAAACACAGAAAATATCGGAATATAACGAATGCACATGTTTTCACTCACATCAGCAGCTACAAATGCTGTTTTAAAATGCCGCTTCTTTTCTTGTTGACTTTTTCTACAATCTAATCATTTTACAACATTATTATTATTATTATTATTATTATTATTATTATTATTAGTAGTAGTAGTAGTAGTAGTAGCAGTTGCAGTAGTAGTAGTGGAAGTTGTTGTTGTTCTTGTGTTAGTATTAGTGTTTGTTTTAGTATTGTTGTGGTTTTTGTTGTTGTTGTTGTTGTTGCTATTGTTAAATTGATGTCATGTTGTCATTACATATTTTTTTAATTGAACATCATGCAGTACTTCAGCACACACTTACATTACCTGCACAATAATTTAGGGCCAAATGCATACTCTCATATTGTATAATTTATCCTGACGAGTCCCATTGAGTTTATCAAGGTAGTTTGGGGAATTTCTGGCCGTTTTACCCCTGAAAATAGCGAAAAATCAATCATATATATTTATATATATATATTTTTTTTTTTTTTTTGGTCATATTCCTATACCATTATCCTGGTGTGTTCTGTGTATCTGATTGGCCCATTAGTGAATGGTCTCACTTATGTTAATTGCGAATCTAATAATTATCTAATAATCTCATCTAATCCCATAATAATAAATTTGTGCAAATTGAGCAATTTAATAAATTCGCTTTTCATGTGCGAGTTTTTGCTGCTTCTGGACTCCAGTCAGCGCGTATAATTTAGCGGAGCGACAACATTTAATGGTGCGAGTTTGGTCATTTTGAGAGGACACTTGGCAGGAATAAGAGCGTTGATTTAACCACGAAGACACTCTGGACTTTTTGGAAAAGCTTCATCCATATTTAGTTTTATGTCGTTGCTGGCTTATTTTCCAAGATAGGTCACAGCTCACCAGGCAGTCTCTCTGGATGTTTTTACAATCTTTAATCATCGGCAATTTGCAGCATTGACTCCATTTTGAGATGCAGCTTTTAGAAGTTTTGGTGTTGGCAATGGTTCGCAACATTGCCCCGTGGAGCGTGTTTTCCATAATTTCCGCCAAAATTTTTTTTTTGAGGATTGGAAACCCACAAACACGCGGGTCCAAAGAATTACGCACTCACGACTGCGCGATAATATTACAATTTTTTGATAGTCTGTAATCAACCTCACCATATATATAAAAAGTAATACTTGTTTGCATAAAAATCCATGACCCTCGTTGCAAAGGGTTTGGAGAGAAACGGTGGCCATTTAATAGCGGGCAGACTGATTTATTCCGTATTGTTCTGTCTCGGAGATCACGTGCGTATGTCACCCAATCGAATGGCAAGCAACGTTCAACTTATGAGCTGACTGTAGTTCTTTGTCGGGAGCAAGTTGCCGCTTGATTTCTACGGATTGATATTTTGTGGCGATAGTACAGTGCCTGCCTGCGCGTGTTTGTGTGTTTTGTGTGTGCGCGTGTAAATGCGAGAGTGCTTTTTGTCATGTCAGCGCCAGGAACACTGAGTGGTTATTACGTGGACTCTCTTGTCCTCGCGGACGCCGAGTACTGTTCGACTCCTCGATACCCTGCCGGACCCGGGTTGCAGAGCGCGCGGCCGACCGCGCTTCCGGAACCTGCAGAGTTCGGACCCTGCACTTTCCAGACCAAACCATCCGCGTTCAGCGCGTCCTGGAGTTCTGTGCCCACCCAAGCTCCGACCGGGGTGTCCTCAGTGTATCACCCGTACGGGAATCCGCAGGGCACCGTCGGAGACTCGGAGGGGAGGTATATGCAATCTTGGCTACTGGAGCCTTTTGCTGGATCGCTGCCCCTAAACGGATTACAGTCGAGTCAGCATTGTGCCGTCAAACCGGAGATCGTGACCCGTGGCGTGGCGGAAAGCACCACTCTGCTCTTGTCCGATTTCACTGGGGGGTCGCCCCCGGCGGATAAGAGCGCGGTCTCCAGCCCGTCCTCCCTGTCCCAGCCGAGCGCGGAGCGCGCATCCGCCGAGGAGAAGCCTGAAGCCGATCCAAGTAAGTGTACCCTTCCCGAATTTCGCCCACCTCGAATCTGGGACCACCAGGAGGCTGCAACCATGGTATTATGCAGCCAAGTCGAGGCAATAGCTGTTCTGTTTTGTTAATCGTGAGAAAATTTCCTGGACACAAAGTGCTGCTGGACTTTTTCTGTAAAATTCATATGTATGTTAAGACCCATTATGGTAGCTGACAAAAGCCTGTATTTTCTCCAGCGCACACAAGCTGGCGACTGAGAGGTACTGGTGTGCTTGTTTTTGACGCATTTATTTGATTTAATTGAGCCTGTTGGTTATTTATACGACTTAAAGGGGAGTTAAATGCTGAACGTTTCTCACTTGCCTGGCGCCTTTCTTTCAGATAATCCGGTGTCCAACTGGCTGCACGCGAGCTCCACGCGGAAAAAACGTTGCCCGTACTCCAAGCACCAGATCCTTGAGCTCGAGAAGGAATTTCTTTTTAACATGTACCTCACGAGAGACCGCAGATACGAAGTGGCCAGACTCCTTAACCTCACGGAAAGGCAAGTTAAAATCTGGTTTCAGAATCGCCGAATGAAGATGAAAAAAACGAGCAAAGATGGACCGAAAGACGATTGAATAGCCGCGTGAAACTAAAATATTAAGCATATATATGATTTAAATGAAAAATAAAGGCGTTGGACGACTCTAATTCCTAACCAAATGTGAATTTACGTTTATTTTTCTCTTTATCAATCTTAAAATGCTAAGCTGGTTTCAGAAAGTGATAGGAAACCTTGCTATGGCCGCATGTTTTTGTCTGTTCGCCAATCTAATGTCTGTATGTTCCTCATTTCAAACTACCTTGTATTGCACAAAATTGCAATCTGTACTGAACCTGTTCGTTCATTTCTGTTTAAAAAATATATCAATCACTTGGTCTAGTTTTGCCCTCATACTTGAGTCATCTATGAGGGGACCCGTGTTAGATTGTGACTGGAATTCGTAGAATAGCAATGTAGCAATGTATTAATTTGTTTAGTAGTTCTTGTGTACCTCAGGGTCGTTTGCGGTGTAATAATACTCTTCGCTCAGATGAACTTCGTGAAAGGTGCAACACAGGACTGGAAATCAAAGGAAACCTTTCCTGGAGTCGGGTGCATGAGCTGCAACGACCTTTTGAAATGCAATATCTTATGAAATGGACTACGTAGTGTATGTGACGCCATGTGGGGGTATTCATATGTTTACTGCATATACTATGTCTCACAACTACCTACGTGAATATTGAATCTATAGCTGCTAAATATAAGCAAATATTAGCCCAGAGACTATGGCCTCTCCTTACCGGTGTACATCTCCATTTACTGTTATTATTTATGAACTTCATTGACTTAAACTCTGAAGAGAGGCATTTCTGTCGAAGAAGAGGAAGCACTGTTTGTTTAATGTTATTAATACCTCGTGGTCATGAGACCAGGCTGTTATGAAACTGAGTTTGTACGTTATTTAAATATTAAAAACTTACTGAAATGCCTGCCAGCATTTATTCCCTCTCGTTTATTTGGTGCAGACTCTGGGTGGAATGTTCCGGCCTGTAGGGCCTATGAAATGCTAATATGTGCTCGCGATTGCAGGCGACAGTTTTCTATATTTTTGCATTTAAAATGTGGAACATTGAAATCACCTATGTTTGTGGATAAGATGTCCCTGCTATTTTATTCAGTAGTTTTGTTTCCTCTGATATTTCTAATTTCTTTTGTTAAACAATGACAGCAGGAATAAGCTATTTCTGCGAACAAGTCACTCTTTATAGAGAATGAAGCGCGTCCAAGGGCTGCTTAACCACTCTTTTATTTTTATGTGACGCCATCTTGATATTTGTGATATAAATATGCGAGGCCAAAGCACATATGGAAATGTGGTTTTTAAGAATGAAATCCAATGGAGTGGGGTCATGTGTTAAAAATACTTGGACATGGACTCGCGCATCACACAGCTGGTTTATGCGCGCGCGCGCGCACACACACACACACACACACACACACACACACACACACACACACACACACTCTCTCTCTATCTCTCTCAAACGCATACAAACACAGCTGGTCTTGCTCACACTCTTGTTCACACACACACACACACACACACACACACACACACACACACACGTACAAACACAGCTGGTTATGCTCACACTCTTGTCCACACACACACACACACACACACACACACACACACACACACACACACACACACACACACACACACACACACACTAACAAACACAGGTTGTGTATTAAAATCCAGACTCGCGAAATTTTCGCTGGAAGCCAATAGGCCTGTTTGATTTCTGCACAGACAGGTTGTGAAGATGGTCGTAGACGCCTCTGGCAGGGAGGGCCGTTAGCTGTATACAGTCATAAAAGACAATTACCGCTATAACCGTTTATGGGGTGCAAAGAGCTGCTGCGCGAGAGAGACGTCCAACGCCTGACAGCTAAAGGCAGAAATGAAATAGCACAGCTACGTAATTTCTATAAATACTGGAAGCCAGACGAATCTGATCTGCAACATCACACAGTCACCGTACGCCAACATGTGCAACACCCGGCACCCTTCTGAAACCGCGATTGTTATCGATCCTTGCATGTGAACACACACTGAAGTGGTCAAAGTTTGTCTGCAGGCCCATAGCCCAGTTTGAGCTAAGTTGTTATGACGCGCAATAGCCTCAGATGGACGAAAACTTCAAAGGGCCTTCCGGAGACAGTGCAATAAAACGCTCGCGGTCTACAGCTCTGTCTGGAATTCCACTTTTAATTAGTTTATGGCCGTCCAGACACAATCAGGCGATATCCAGAACCGAGCCCCCGTTTGTGTTTCTCCCGCATGGCTTGTTCTCGCGCACAAAGGAGAAGACTGAAATCGCTTCCTTTATAGGACGTCTTCTGCGTTCATTTCCTCGCGGTCAGATCTCGAGCTGCCTTTGTTGTACCTGAACTGGACAAAAAGTAGTCTTGACAAAACATTCATTCTAACCATGAAATTTTCTTTGGAGGAATGTTGCATGTCCGTGTCCGTTGGTATTTGTGCGAGATTTGGGGCAAATAAATGACGCAGTTCATTTTTTTTTTCCTTTAAATGATTGATAAATTTAGCTGAAAGATGGTGCTAGAGAGTTATATTCGGAAAAGATACTTATATCTATGACTATGGTCTTGTAAAACTAGGGTTGTGTCCAGAGTAATGGCCGATCATCACAAGGAAGAACATTACTATTTTCTCCAGGTCTTTGTGTCGAAGAAATTCGTGCTTTATAATTATGATTAAATTCGTTTTTTTTTTTCCTGGTGGAACAGAGTCTACACTAATGTCAATTTTGTTTTTAAATTATGTGCGCACGAGGTGCATTCTGCTAGTTTTTTTTTTTTTCCTGCGCCTTTGATTCCTGAAATAGGATTTTGTGGCATTTTAATTTGGATGCGCATTTTCTTAAAGTTTAAACTGGAGCGTAAATTGTATTGCATATTATTAAACTTAATTGTACTTTATTAAATATTTCATCACGCTATAAGTAAAGGTTACCTATTTATAATGCTATAATGTTTTCTTTATGATAATTGTTACCATCGGTGGTTGTTCTATTAAATTTGTTTTGCAAGGTTCACCAGATCCCGTTTTACTCATTAAACCCAACAATTTTAATTCCCTGTGTACTGGCCCGCCACATACAGAAGGACAGACCAAACACACTCCAGGTATTTTATTTTTTTTTTTTTTTTTTTTTTCCAGTGGAAATACCAGTTTAGCGAGAACAGTTTACACGTCAGCATGCTTGAATATAGCCATGCTGGTATCAGTATTTACCAGTAGGTGGCAGTCCTGCTCCACCAAGTAGAGAAATAAGGCCTAGTTCAGGGTGGGATTTTGCTGAAAATAGAGATATTTCCGTCGGCAAACATTTAAGACACGCATCCCCACTGATAGTTTTTTTTTTTTATTCTTATCTGGACCTACATTACGCAGATGATATCATCAATAATATGCGTCCTCATTTGGGAAAAAGTTTCAAAACCACATTATTTGAGGTTATGTTCTCCGGAGGTTAAAAACCGTGGTCTTCAAAATTTTTTCACTGGTGTGGTAATTCTAGGGTATTTATATATATATAAGACTTAACTGCTCGTAAAATGTACGCCAGTGTTGCCTCAGAACATCATTGTAGGTACTTTCAGAGAGCTTTTGGGTGAAAAGTTCTGTAAACGAAAAAAAAAAAAATGCACCGTAATGAACCTTTATGTCTGGGGCTGTCGGCTGCAGATGTTTATCAGTCATGTAAATCCTGATAACTCAGGGGTCACGATAAAAACAATTGCGTCTCTTTTTAATCACTGCTTATGCGCCAACGGTTTCCGAGGCGAACTCCTTATTTTTCATCTGCTAAATGCCTTTTATAGTCGTGTGATTTAAATTGAAATATGAGACGTAATACCACAATTACAATCAATGTATGTATGGTGAAATTGTAAATGCTGTAAGGACTATTGTTCTTGTCTCCATTATT
Source organism: Gymnothorax javanicus (assembly GCA_029692085.1). NCBI lineage: Eukaryota > Metazoa > Chordata > Actinopteri > Anguilliformes > Muraenidae > Gymnothorax > Gymnothorax javanicus. The sequence goes on along the minus strand of CM056197.1, from coordinate 142,419,726 downwards.
ATGGCTGTTGGCACGATAAGCACCCATTTTCTACGTCTGTTACTTGACTCATTCGCTATTCTACCTCCACAAGAATTACGTCTTAATAATACCAAAAGAAGAAAATAATAAATGGAAGACTTTCCCAATACTCGATCCCCGCGAATTGATCCCTTTTTGTAAAATCCAGGCCTATGTACAAGAAATATTTTGATAATGATAATAATAGCTTTTTGCACGCATGTGAAAGATATGGATTAACGATCATACCCCATGATCAATCGTTTCAGTCGTCTGAGATTGTGAGGACATGCATGCTCCTCGATAGGACGAAATTTAAAATCGAAACTTTTTGTTCTGAAAAAGATGGGAGGTGTGAATGTATATTAGAATTTATATTTTAAGATTCGGATTAAAGTTCGAATGAAAATTAGGCTATACCAAATAATCAAATAAAATTTTAAGTAGCCTATAATTTCGACCGACCATGACCAGACTGGCATGCTGTGAACTCTTTCGTTGTAAAATGGTTGTTCTTGCTTCAGTGATGGCATTGCAGGCATATCGCCTAAATACTGCTAGAACTAAAATACTACAATTAGATTTATTAGAATTGAACAATTGCTTCAAGAAATAATTTACTGGCACCTTATTGTCAGATTTATATAGCAAATACATGATGGTAAAATAAAGTAAACATAAAAGTGAATTAGAAGAGGCAATGCCATCAAAATTTTTTCCGAAATGAATCGTTTGTCTCGTGAAGTTCATGAATGAACAGTAATGCTGTACTGCAACGAAATTTTAACTAATTTAAACAATGAAACAATTCATAGGCCTACTTTGTCATGGTCTGGTCTGCGCTCACGTTCGGCTGAGCAACGCATCGAATATTTGCATCCGTTTGTGTAATCACGAATGACCCTGTTTGTACATGTGTGCAATGATCGTGAGCGATTGTGTTTTCGTTTTCCTGCGCTGGTGTGCCTGCGCGAGTGTGTGAGCATGGTCCTGTAGTCTGTGTGTATGAGTCCATCTCTCGCTATTTTAAGCACATGGCGCCACAGCACCGTATTTCAACTGCAAAAATCACATAATGTGTTCAACCCAATCCTGTCCTCATTACGAGCACCGACATAGCATCGCATAAAAATGAAAATGCGGGAACTCGGTCATTGTATGTGTTTTGCTTTCTTTCATCGGCTTTTTAATAATAGAAAGATCCCTTCCTGTCACTGGGAAAAAAAGAAAATCGTCGGAGAAAATAGAATCTAAATAAAATATCAAAACTATCTCGTCTGAAAATATCAAAGCATATTTGAACCCGTGTGTACGAGTTCGCGCATATAACCTGTCTGCATCTGATTTTGCTTGCATGGAAAGGTTCCATAAATTACATATTATGTTTTCCAATCGAAATGAGGTTATCGAGCACCAAATCAATAAACGAAAAATTACCAATCAACTTACGGGGATGGGATATATTTCGCCTTCCAATAAAACAAAAGCAACAACACAAACACAAAGCACACAAACATGTATCATGTATATATATATATATATATATATATATATATATACACACACACACACACATATATATATATATATATATATATATATATATATATATATATATATATATATATATATATGTGTGTGTGTGTGTGTGTGTGTGTGTGTACGCGCGCGCATGTGTAGTTCACATAATTTCGTCTCGCCATTCCATTTATCCTGTATTATATTATTATTATTATTATATTTAGAATTAAAATATCATATTAAACTGCAATAGCAGTGCCGCGAAGTGGCAGTTAGCTGAGCATTCGTTTGGTTCCAGTTTTATGGCTGCAAACACAGCTGCGTGAGCCTTAGCGCATTTGATCTTACGGGTTGTGCCGCCATGTCGGATGCAGGTTGCTGCAGAAGGTAAACCCTCTATAAATATTTGTTTACAAATAGTTTCAGGGTTTTCATGAGGTTAGGGTAAACATTACGAAAGCACTGGTGCAGTTCGCACTATGTGGCGGCTTTGCAGTATGGATAATGCGCTTGGCATCTACAACATATTCACGTTCGAGGGGAAAAAAAACCCCGCATAGATACCTTATCTTAGTTTTTTTTTCCCTCTCTCTCTCTCTCTCTCTCTCTCTCCCACTGTGTGTGTGTGAGAGAGGGAGAGTGTTTTTGCCTCTTCAAACAATTGACTCATGACCATTTCGCTGAGAATCTCACTTTTAGCTTTATTAGGCCTGTGTTTGTTTGTGGGTTAAAGCATTGTGCATGTGTGTGAGCATGACTTTGCATCTATGTATGTGTTTATCAGTGTGTGCACACATGCTGACGTGTGTGCGTGTGTCTGTGTGTATGTATGTGTGTGTGTGTGTGTGTGTGTGTGTGTGTGTGTGCGTTTTAGTATGTGCATACATGTTGCAGTGTGTGTGTGTGTGTGTGTGTGTGTGTGTGTGTGTGTTTGCTTCTCTTGCAATGTTCTTGCGCTCCGTTGAAATGGACAGTCAGTGATTGGCTGTATTGGGTCACGAGGTGTGATCACATGCGCGCATTCTCCTTCTTCTTGGGAAAATGGGGTATGGCGTAAATCTGGGGCGTAATGCTGTCATTCATCACGCGCGTCGTAAAAACGACACTGAAGACTCTGCGCCAACAAATCACTGGATAAAATTATGAGTTCCTCTTACTATGTGAATGGACTTTTTAGCAAGTGTACGGAGGGGAGCGCTGCTTTCCCGTGCGCCGTGGACCGGGCGCAGTGCGCGGAGACAGCCGGTTACGGAGTCGGGGCAGCGCCCTTTCACGCGTCTCTGCCTAGATTTTATGGCGTTAATAATGCCGCCTACCAGAGCCATTCTGTTTACAACCACGGGTTTAGAGCAGGCGCGGATGCTTGCAACCTGCCCTATGGCGCGTTTGAACAGAATCTCCTCTGCAATAACCTGACCAAGTCCAGTACGGCGGGTGCTGGCGACCCCTGCTCGCCCAACGACGAACATCTCCGTCTCTATCCATGGATGCGCTCCACAGGTATGGTCATACCTGTATGATTGCTTTCAATTTGTATGATTGCTATTACATTTAATCTACCACCGAAGGCTCAACGTATCCCACTCTGGCTCTGTGCCGCGAGTGTATCATAAAACTTTTACGGCGGCAGTAATGAGTTCCACAGCCATAAATTAATTAGACTTCCGCCGCTTTGAAGTTCGCCGCGGTGTGTGCGCGCCCCACTGTCTGCCCCATTAGTTGGATTAGTAATAAATAATAATAATAATAATAATAATAATAATAATAATTATTATTATTATTATTATTATTATTAATATTGTTGTTGTTGTTATTATACATGGTAGCTTTAGCCTCTTGCTTTAAATTCTTTCTCTGTTTGCCAACTGGGCATATTTATTTTTTCAATTAAGTCTTCGTTGCTGCCTGATTTAATTTCTTATGCGAACTGTTTTTTTTTTTTTTGTTTTTGTTTTTGTTTTTGTTTTTCCCTCGTGTGAGGTGTCTTAGTTGTAAATTGACAAAGGAAAATATTTTAAGACCACATAGTAGGTCCTCAACCGCCACTAAATTTACTGGCCTGGTAATGAAAATACAGACTATTGCTGGCAAAGGTGTTTATTGACATTTCTCCTGAACTAGAACATAGCTACTAAGTTTGATTGTCAGTACATTGTGCCTCTTGGACAGGCATTCTTGGGCGCCATGTTTTCCTCTTCTGCAGATCCGGAGAGGAGGCGTGGACGCCAGACGTACTCCCGGTTTCAGACGCTTGAACTGGAAAAAGAGTTCCACTTCAACCGGTACCTGACCCGGCGGAGGCGCGTGGAGGTGGCGCACGCACTCTGCCTGACCGAGCGGCAGATCAAGATCTGGTTTCAGAACCGCAGGATGAAGTGGAAGAAGGACCGCAAGGCCGACGGTATTGGTTCCGGTCCCTGCTCTGCCGTTTCTGACGCTGCGGAGGAAGAGGAGGCAGAGAAAGACACGGAGTTAAACACTCAGAGAGAAAACACCGTGAACGCGCCCTCCGTCAAATAAGATAGTCCCATTCATGTAAAATTGCATAACTTGAGCTCGGGATCTTCCTTGAAACATGGACCAATTTCACTATGTTTGAGATGCAGTTTAATGGCCGGTGATTGAAAAGTATGTATCGGCAATCTTACCTGAAACTTTGTATTACCCCGATTAGTCTATGCCACTCTTTTGAGTCTAAATGCTAACATTAATGGATTACTAAGCTACCTACCTATATTCTTTATTTATGTTTCGAAATCGAGCTGTTATATAAGCCTGTCATGTAGTGCGCTCGCTACCCAACATTGCCATGGGAAATAAAGCAAAAACTAAAACATGGGAAAAAGTACCAACCGCCGGATTCACTGACCGGTGAAATTTGTGCCGAGGCCTGTTACTTTGAATCTCCGAGTTTGAAGCTTCTCAAATTTGTGCCGAGGCCTATTACTTTGAATCTCTGAGTTTGAAGCTTCTCGAAACCTCTTGTCACTTGCACAAAACATTATGCTTTCTAGTGGGAAACAAGACCGATTCGTTGTGGAGTCAAATAATAAAAGAAAAAAAACAAAAACAAAAACCGCCGAGCACAATCTTGAATAATTTCAAGCTAACGTATTCGGTCGGTGACTCTAGCGGCTGCCTGTTTTTTTATTTTTTTTTTTGAAAAATGTCAATGTCTTAGCAGTGTATATGGTCAGTATTAAAATGCTTGCTAATATTTTAATGGAGAGTGTCAAGTTTCGACATTTTGGTATATACACGCATGCCTGTGTGTGATACGAAAGAATTAGTCTACCTCATTTATATAATTTAATTAAAAAAAAAAAAAAAATAATAATAATAATAATAATATTATTATTATTATTATTATTATTATTATTATTATTATTATAGTGTTTAAAGAATAACTAGTAAATTGGCAAATGTATTTGTATGCTACAATGTGCATTGTTAAAGTAACTGTGTTGAGAAATTTCATAATATTAATCTTGTGTGGTTTGGGAGTTTGTATGCCGTCTTCATACGATTAATTTCTAAAAGAGCAATGTTTGATTTGGTATTATGATCATGGTAGGGGCGCACAACTTGCTACACAAGGGGGATTATGAATATTGTCGGTAAAAAAGATAAGTCTGCTTATCTGGTATGACTCGGTCCATTGTAAGACAAGTGAACAAATAAACACATCGGGACGTTCATTTTTTTTTTTTTTTAAATTTGAGTTCTTTAAAATATTGCAGTGAAACAGTTCTTCATTAAAGGTTTTAGTGGATATGCTTTAATATGTGACCACTTTGTGTCGGGGAAAAAAAAAAAACTTTTAATCGGCGACTTTTTGCGGCTAAATTGCTTTTGATCTCATAATGACTGACCAGCTAGAAAAGAAGCCCATCACACGGAATTGAAAACCTTAAAATATAATTCCTGAGCATCAGTTGGGAATAGAACAAATTAATGAACAAAAATATGATATTGCGCACTGTATTGGTAACATGAACGGCAATTAATACACACGCGAAGCGCTGACGCACTAAAATTTGTTGACACAATGGTGGGAGCAGATACTAAAACCGTGCATTAGGTGTCGGGGACGCGCTGCAGGTCGGTATAATGTCTCCCTTGCTCGTTTTAGCGCTCTGCTTTCGTCCTTCAGGTAAAATGGCGCCCTGACCTGCCCCCCTCTCGCACGGAGCCATAAATCCGCTGTTCTGTATGAAAATTTACAACTTTGCAATACAACTTTTACGAGCCGTTCTGTCTCTCCATTGGTCGCGGCTGGTCATGTGGACTGTAGCCGTGAACATGAACTTTTTATATATAATTTCCCTTTAGAGAATAGAGCTGCATTCTGCTCTCCAATCTTTCCCTGCCGCGGATCTCACCGCTCTGTCCTTGCTTGTTTTTACTGTGAGAGGCAATGTGGACGGATTGTTTCGAACCACAGCACAAACAAAATGCCGCGAGTGGAGGTAACCCACACCCACCACGGACTAGATGGCGCAGTCGATGGATTCTAAGATTCGGCTGGATTCGGACGAGACTGTGGATTCAATCCAGTACTATATTTCCTGCCCCAGACGCCGGATACTCCCCGCGTGCTTCTAATCCATACCTGTCAATCTCACTGCGCGCCACCCAGCTCCCGAACTAAAGGTAAGACTGTGGATGACTTCCGCTAATCGTGCTAAGATTTTATTGTTAATTAGGAATCAATCGGCGATTTATTAGAATGATTACATTTGTAGTCAGCTATTATACTTGAATCACAGCTACAGGTAAACTGTATGCGATATGTATGATTACTCCAGCTGAACTATTTTTGTTTTATAATCTGTCAAATCTGTTTCTGTTGACAATCAATCTGAACAAAAGGCTTCTTTGTTGTGGGTGCTGCACTTGCTTATGTAGGACATTGTGTAAGCTAATTTCTGTTTCGGTATCAGTGTGATATGGATTTTTGCTCATAATGCTTAAGTATGTAGGTTATTACAGATACCCAAAACATGCGCGCGCGCCCGCGCACAAAGCTTTTCTTTTGAAACTGTCCATACTTCTACGACGCAGAGCGATGCAGTTCCAACTTCCAGTGCATCGATGCACGTATGTTACAGAAGCTTCGGTTGATTTTCTGTTATTTTTTCTGGCGTATTATGTCATGCACGCCATTTTATTGCATCTGCCAATGGGAAAATGTGCTGTCATGAGGGAAAAATTTGCTTCCGGCACTTGCTTGGTTTCTGATGCAATGTCGCCTCCTTGTGGCTTTTAAAAGTAATACATTGTTCAAGTGAGCATTCTGTTAAATAATAGCCTCTTGTCTTGTCCTTGGGTTTAAAATGCCACGCGATATCCTTATCATTTGGGCAAAATTTTTATTTCAGCTGATTTTCCAATAGTAAGTGGTTCACCGGTCGGAGACTAATTGAAATGACTACGTTTGAGGGAATAACAGAGGTGGATTGAACGCGCTCCATTTTTGCATTGAATAAAGATTTGATTGCAGCTCTGTAATTGAGACGCCAAATAATGGGGTATCGTCAGTTTGAACTGGATTTGTTGAGCACATTCGTTTTTCCTCCAGTTACAGTATTAGAGGATGCCGTGGTCTTGCACTGTTTTCCGATGACAAAGTTGTTTCATGGAAATGTCCATAGTAATTAAAAATTCTCACATTACAAGCATCCAAGACAGGATTCGCGCTAACAGAATATGTATAACAGATTTAAAAATGTGATAGTAATCCTATTTACAATGACAAATATAATAGGCCAAATAAAAACTCATGAGGATGTTAATGGATAAAGTGAAATTTAAGCAAAAAAAAAAAAAAAACTATCATTAAGTGGTTAATGTCCTTTAATATTGGTCAGTATCGTTTTTAATGAGATTTTGTTTTATCGCGTTTTGCTGGATTGTGCTTTGTGTACCTGTCAGCGCCACGAGGTGCAGTTCTTTTTCATCTGAATCTTAAAATCACAAGGCATGCTAATTTTGATGCTGATGATGATGATGATAATAATAACAGTAATAATAATAACAATAACAATAATAATAATAAAACTATTAGTAGTATTATTGTTATTAGTAGTAGGAGTGGTAGTAGCAGTAGAATTAGTATTAGTATTATGTGTTGCCGCAGTGATTAAAAATAAAATGATCGGTGAAACAACGCGCTTGAGGAAGGCGCTTCTATAAAAGTCAGGTGCGGCAGTGGCCAATTTTTATCTGCTTTCACTGTGAGATTGATTTAGCACATTGACATTAACTATAATTTAGCACAAACCGAGCACACCTCAGTCAAAAAGAAACACGCAGAAAAGTCAATATGCAGTGAGATTATTAATTATTTAAAACCAAAAAAAAAGCTATGCGTCAATAAAAATACGAATGAATATATCTAAAATCAAGCATGATTTTATGAGCCTTGAGTCCAGGCAGTCATGGGTTCTTTGCTTTGTGTGAGATATTAGTGGTGAGATAAGCCTATATGTTCGCTGCTATATTGCGTTGTAAAGTCATGCTCAGCAGCTTTTCATATCTCGGGGCTTTGTGGGCTACCTGTTTTCAACCCCCCCCCATAAAAAAATACAATAAAATAAATACATAAATAAAAGTCTCTCTCTCTCTCTCTCTCTCTCTCTCTCTCTCTCTCTCTCTCTCTATCATTTTATCATTTCCCCTCGCTCTCGCGCATATACACGCGAAATGCTGTATCACGTGTGCATAGCGTAAAAGAATGTTTATACTGGCAGAAGAAGCAAGTGGGGCAGATCAGCGTTTAGTGTTTCTGGCCCCTTGTCTAAAATCGCTCGACGACGTTGCTTACACTGACAGAGCCTTACGGGGTCTAGTCAAATTTTTGTCACTGGAGTAAACTTCCGAGTTTATTATTATTATGCTTCCTACAGAGATGACTGCGAAGACCCGGTTCGAGACATCCGACCGCACATTACTTTAAATATATCCACCCGGATATCCAGGCGTCTCGTGTAGTGTAAAATCCAAGAATGCGAATTTCTGCCTCGAAAAATCATTTGAGCTTCAGCGCGCGGCTCTGCGCAATGGCATCCACTCAACTCTCGACGCCCAGGGGCGCAAAATGCCGCGAGGCTGAAAGCCATTCCGCGACACGCAGGAGCCAGCTCCAATGTTAACCAAACCAAAACCCAACAACTCCTAACCGGAAATAACCCCACTCTCCATGGTGCGAGTAACTGACTGTTCCATTTCATCTCCTGTCATCGACGTCAGTGTAATGTAGGCTAATGATTCGAGCCTTACTGGAGCAGCCGTTACCACAAATACAAGGCTCCTACGACAACTGCTACAAATAATAATAATAATAATAATAATAATAATAATAATGATAATTAGATGAAGAAGAATAACAACTAGCTACAATATCAACAACAACACCGATGATTGCGATAACAGAAAAAGTTAATAATACATAAAATTAATTCATATTTAAATTAAACAGCTCTATAAATTAATAATTTTTAAATGCATTTTCCACTGTTACACCCCTAAACCAGTGGTTCTCAAACTCAGTTCTGGGAGACCACTGAGTTTGCAGGTTTTCATTGCAACTACAATTGCAATTCTAAGCTGTTAATTTTTCTTAGCTTAATTAATACCCTCTAAATTCACATTATGTGACAAATTACAATGCCTGCCCCATGTCCATATTTATAATGCTGCATCGCAAGTAATTGCACACGGCCTGACAAATTTACTTATCCAAGGCATACCAAGGCTAATTAATGAGCTCATATTGGTTGCTGAACACAAGCTTAAAGTTTTTAATTTTTCCCCCACAAAATTATCACAAAACATGTGAGTCATTGTCCATTGTTTTGCCTTCAAACTCTTCATTATCTCATAAATGGTTAGATTTAGTGACCATATATGAATAATTATGCAAATTAAGAGCCAACTGTTTTTTTTAATTAAATGGTACATTTTTGTTGTAATTTCTCCCTTATTACTCTGCTGTTTCCAATGTAGCATGATGTGAATATGAGACTTTAATTGTTAATAACAAGCATAAAGATTTTGACAATGATGCTTAAAAGGAAATGAAGAGAAATTAACAAGTCATTAAAATTCTGGAGTTGCATTTGTGGTTGGAACGAAAGCCAGCATGCATGGTGGTCCTCTAGGACCGAGTTCGAGGGGCACTTCCCAAAGCGAGTTCCATGTTATTTGTGCTGGAGTGCTGAACGTCGCCGTCAGACCCGAAATGAAAGGTTTGCTCAGGATATGTATATAAATCTTAATCGTAACCGTTGTGGACCTGTAAGGCTGCAACCACTGTCGATTCTTAAGCATAACGTGTCAGTGACAGTGTCACGGAGAGGATTCCAGGTGAGATTAATTTTTGATTCAGTCTCGGAGGGACCAAATCAGTAGAGGTTTATGTTTCAGCGTTATTCTCCCAGAACAAAGCTGACGGGCGACGTTTCCTCGACCGAACTGGTGCGGAGTCTCCCAACGAAATGCAAATTAACCGCCTTTCATCAACCTGTGCGAGAAAAACTACTCTTCAAACAGACTGTTGACAATAAAGAATAAGACTATTGCCATTTCTCAAAATTTTCATGCACAAACTAATTCGAACATATTTGGAGATTCGAGAACTTTCGTGCCATTATTAAATTCACCAATGAACACCAAGCAGTATAGGCTACGTATTTATAAAATAATCATCGTTGTTGGTTGATTAAACAAATTAAACTATTATCTCTGCCAGCCTATGTAGATTTTCACGCATATATTTTCTAACGGTTAAACTCCTCCAGCGCGTTAATCTTTTGCTTATATATTTTATAGGCTATTTTCGGTCATTGGCTGCATCAAGCTGAAGAAATTAAGTAATAACATTCGGTTTCACACTACCTGTTCAAATTTGAATTCACCTCACAGCAATATACAAGTATACGGTATTGCGGTCACACAATTCCTGTAATGACAAATTTCCATTTTCTTAATATGGTCGCATATCAGTTCTGATATCTGATTTAATATGAGTCCTCAACAAGGTTACTGATGTCATTTCTTAATACCTAATTTATGCGTCAGTAGAATATAAAGCTCATTCAATTGTATGATCTCTCAGCCATTTCAATTTACTCGCCAATAATGCACAGAAAACTGCCGGCAGTAATTGTGCCTTTGCAATATGCCTGACAGTATTTATATTTTACCTTAAAGGCGCACCTTTACATTTTCACACGGTTTCATTGGGAAGTAAATTAGTTATATAAACTGCACTTAAACCTACCTTTAACCTGTGAAAAATATCGATTATTTCCAGTCTAGATTTGCACAAATGTCGTTTGTCTAGACTCGGACTTCACTAGATTGGACCATCTTTGTTTGGGCTCCATTCATTGTTTGATAGTGCACGCCAAGAGTTGAATTTCTACAGCTCTGTCAGTTAACCTCTGATCGACCCCGACGTCTCCTCGACTGTCAACATGTAGTACTTTCACGCTGTCTCCAGTGCGTGGCGCGCTTCTACAACTAAGCAGACGAGTGAGCCAGGAGCGCCCTCGCGGTGCACGCGCCCCCGGCACGAGCGTCCTCCCAGCCTCCCCTGTTTGTGCACGAGTTTACCTCTGGAGGTCATCAGGCAGGATTTACGACTGGACAACAAAGGCACGTGACTCCAAACCGTACCCCATATTTGGGGCGCTACGTAGAAGGGAATCAAGTACATGTCCCAGTCATTTCCATAATTCATCATAAATTGTGCAGGGGTGCTATAGACGCGCAAAACCATCAAGACCCACAAATCAAGCACACATATTATTTTTTTCTAAGTAATCACAACTGCGTAATTATTACTATCAACAAATGAGCTCTTATTTTCTAAACTCATTCTGCGGTCGCTATTCAAATGGCGCAGACTACCCGTTACATAACTATGGAGATCGCAATTCGGCTACGGAGCAGTACCGGGACACGAGCGATATGCATTCCACTAGGTACGGTTATGGCTTCAACGGGATGGATCTCAGTGTCGGTCGTTCCGCCTCCGATCACTTCGGAGTCCCTGACCGAGCTGCCAGCTACACGCCCAGTGCAACAGCTGCGTCCTCCGACTCCAGCAGGTTCAACCAGCCGGCCGCCGCGAATCACTCACCGCAACCTGACCCGTTACCTTGTTCCTCCGTCGGCAGCTCTCCGGTCAGCGAAACAGTTCGCGCGGCTAAAAACTCAATATCTAGCTCCGCCAGTACCCCCTCCTCTAATTCAAACAGCGGCAGCGCGCGGCTGAGCGGGGAAGTTGCCCCTGCCGTCGCACAGGTCTCTGGCACGGACAAGCCGGCGGGCAGCGCTCGGGCAACGTCACAGAACCTGACTGAGGGTATCCAACCCCAGATATACCCCTGGATGAGAAAGCTTCACATAAGTCACGGTAAACACGGTTTATTGCGATTTATATGCCATTGATATTGTGCGTAAAGCGAGCCTGCCTGTTTGTCCTTGTCTATACGTGTGTATATCTATATTTCTGCTCTGCGCTGTCTGTTTAAAGTGGATGACTGGTGAAACAATCGAATTTGTCACATTGAGGAGATATTCGGGTATATTCCACAATTCGAATGCTAGCGTATTCAATTTCATTTTAAGAATTAATGCCATGTTTTTCTGAGGGTTAGATTTTAGGTAAGTAGAGGGGCTCAAATTCACTAATATTTTTCAGTTTTCAGAGGCCAATCAGTGCCTTCAAACATTTCAATTTTTCGTGGCCTATATTACGAATAATGCTAATTATTATAATTATTTTGCAGTCTCATTTATTACTCCATCAACGAATAGCCTATTTGAACACATTAATTGCATGTTAAATCTGCTTTATAATGCATACTGTTCTGTAAAAAAAAATCTGTTGCGATTTATTTGACTGTGTTTAATGTGACAATAAAGTGGTGATTTTCTCAAAAAAATGCAGGATTTGAAACTGACTTCTGTTGATTTGATTATGCGTGCATTCTATATATTTTGATTGTGATTTGAGTATTTCTTTATATCTGAATTTAGTTTGCGTGTGTGTATGTATTTGTAAGTGTGCACAGTGTGTGCTTTGCTTGTATGTATGCGTGCTTGCGCACGCGTTCCAACATTAGTATGTTGTAGTAAGCGTGAAATTTTGTGCACCAGACATGACCGGACCGGAGGGGAAGCGCGCCCGCACAGCCTACACACGCTACCAGACGCTCGAGCTGGAGAAAGAGTTCCACTTTAACCGCTACCTGACCCGCAGGCGAAGGATCGAGATCGCGCACACCTTGTGTCTCTCCGAGAGACAGATCAAAATCTGGTTTCAAAACCGCAGGATGAAATGGAAGAAGGACAATAAGCTCAAAAGCATGAGCATGGCCACAGCGGGTGGCGGGTACCGTCCCTAAATTTTTGTGCACTTCAAATAAATGCCCAAAAAAGTACTGGTTGCGACAGAGGACCCCCACCCCCACCCCCCACCCCCCCCTCTCGTCTGCGAGACTTTCCATAATCAGAAACTTCAGGCTTTTAAGCCATTTCCTTTTTTTGACAGAGAGGTAATAATGCTTGTGCAAGTAGACCAGCTTTCTGTAAAAAATAAAAATAAACATTGTCTGGGCTTATTGTAAAAACAGACAGATGTATATGTTAACTTATTTACTGTTCATATAAATAAGACGTCGCTTGATGTCAATGCTGTCTGCGAAGAGTCAGAAAACGTACGTGTTGCAGTCCAGTTGAAAAGTAAAGAACTTGCATAGTATAGATAAAAGACAATGTTTGTTGCTCATTTGTATGTACGTATGAGTGTACTCGTTTAATGTAGAATGCTATTACACGTGTAACATGTAATGTTGCTTAATTGCTCTGAGCTGTCAAAGAAACCGCAGTTTCTTTTCCACTATGACCAGAAATACTACCTACCTTGTACTGTAATTGTTGTAAGTTGTGAATACGTGAATGACCCTGGGTTTCAGAGACCCAGTAAGACTTAGCTGTGCCTTTGTATCTTTATTTGCACGAATTTGTATAAGCTCTTGTTCACGGCCGCCTGGCATGGTGCGTTTGTGAGAAGTTCTATCAATCTGTTCTATTGCTTGAATGTTCGCCTTCATTGTGATCCGCTTTTGTAAATGTTTTTAAAAAATAACTGGAAATAAACAATGATAATAAACTTTGTACTGGAACGTTTTCATGCGGTGTGTGTTGTCGTGTATCGAGGTTTAAGCAATTTCGAAATGATTTCCGATGTTTTTTATTCTGCCTCTCTCTCGCTCTCTTTTTCTCTCTCTCTCATATATATATATATATATATATATATATGTATGTATTTGTGAGTGAGTGTGTGAATGTGTTTATGTTTGTGAGTCTGTGTGTCTGTGTGCGTGCGTGCGCCAGTGTGTGAAGTCAGTGTGTTGTTGAGCGGCCTTTTCGTAAAATCTTAGTTGTGAAAGTTACCTTCAGTTTTTCTTTATATTTTGTGTATTTTTTCAATGATAGTCATAACTCGTCGAGCGCGTATTTCGTATTTGTACGGCCGTAGAATCCCCCTTTTAAAATGGCAGTTATCATGGTCTAAGTTTTGCAGAAAATCAACAGGTAGCGTAACTGTACTTACCCTCTCGCGTGGGGCTTTAGCGTGCTGACCAATAACTGACCGGAGAGGCAATGAGACCTAAAGCTCGAGCACAGCTCTCTTACAGAATCTATTTAACTTTATGGCTGTAAACTTTATTAGGCCAGTTCCGGCCTGCATGACATTTGGGTGCCAAATGAATGGGGGGTTTGTCTATGAATTAGATCGTAAAATCATCCACGGCTGCGACAGATAGGCCCACTGGCCATAAATGGTCACGTGGTGCCATTAAAGTAAGTTTTATGGTTTTGGGGGGAGTTGACGTCCAGCAGTATGTTTCGCATAACACACAATCACACTGACACCTCGGCTTCATTTGACTCCGGGGTTGTGTAAGTGTTGCCTGACCGTTGAAGTCTGCTCTTCTTTCAGGCCAAAGCACGAGATGGAACGACGAGCGCGCGCCAGGAACTCGAGAGAGCTGTTCTCTCCGCAAGGTAAGTTTCCCCTCACCTTCATCCCGCCGTCTTGCCGCGTGCGCTACTGTTCGCGTGCGCCGGAGCTGTCCTCCCTCCCCCTTCGCCCGCCCACAGACCCCGGCTCCTGAAAGAGCCTTTTCTATCAGTTCCTCATTACTTAATTTACTAATCTGCCGATTGCTGTGCCGGGATATTAGCCCCGGCAGATGTTTAGTGCATTTCCAGTTTGGAGGACATTTTAATTGCTTCCTTTTCGGCATGTTTCCCCCACCCTACACTGCACGGTCTTGTTCCATTTCTCTCTAATTGCTATTTTTTTGTTTTTTTCATAATCTTGAAATTATTATTCATTAATGTAGGCTAAAGTTGTTCCTGGGCAATCTTTTACGTGTATCTTGTTTTTCTGAACGACGAAAAGCTTAGTACTTGAGCTTTTATAAGTTATTTTATTCTGTTTTACAGACATACTGCAGTTATGAACTTCAGACTGCTTAAATCTTTTTTTTTTTTTTTTTTTCTGGTTGATGTCAGTAAGCAAATTTGCTCTTTAATGTTCAATTTGTTTAAACGGTTAAAACTGTTGCCCTCCAGAGTTCTGACTCCCGCATATGAGGTCATAAAGTCCCTAACAAAGGGCGACTCAGTGTATTTGAAAGGGAACGTTGTCTCGTTCTTGTGATTATTATTATTATTATTATTAGTAGTAGTAGTAGTAGTAGTAGTAGTAGTAGTAGTAGTAGTATTGCTATTGTCGTCGTTGTTTTGTTGCATTTAAGAGTAAAACGAGGCTTTTAAACAATTATAAGCATGTTTTCGTTTCCTATCTGGAATAAAAAAGTCTGTGTGCTCCGAATGATCGTTTCGAAGTTAGAAACATGTCTGCAAATTGTTTAAGACGTTTAAAAAAGGGGGCTATAAAAATATTGGGAGGCAAAACAACTTCCTTCCAGATTCTGTTCGTATCTTTTGCGTATTGTGATCCGACCTTGCACAGTTCTCTCTAAAATATCGAATAATGTTTTTTTTCCCCTTTTCTAAGATAGATTGAATGCGACAACTGTGTAGTTCGATTGAACGAGATAATCTGTTTGCGTTTGGTATTCTGAACAAAGCATCTCAAATATACAGATTTTCAAATGAGGCGGGTTTGACTTCTAATTTAGGTTAATGTAACTGTGTTCTGAACCAATTTTAAAGGTTGGCCTGTGCATAAACATCTCATAGAGTTTTCCCGTTTATTGGCAGTTCTGTTTCCCTGCTTTGTGAGAGGTTAAATACCCCATTGTCCACCACTGCCTCGCCATTATTGTCTTTCAGAGACTGCTACTCCTTAATTTCACTTGTTTTCCGACTATTTGTAGCCTATTTTATGCTTGCATTTGAATGTGTATTTACTGCGTGTCATATAATAAACGGTCGCAAATATTACAAATGTAATGGGTACACGCTGAAAGAACTCCTGGATCCAGAAATGAGACGTTGTCTCATGTTCATCGACTCAAATGAGCCCCGCAGATATTGCACCTTTTTACTGCAACTTAAAGCAAGTGTCTATCAAGTTTAGGCCGATTACTTCGGCCTACGGTGAGAACGTTAAAACAGTAAGTAGCCTATGTAGTGTCCATAATAAAGCATGGCTAGTCAACCATTAGCTACTTAGCGAAAGTTCGTTAGGTTTTGGCGATCGCTTTGCATCGCTAATTAGCACGTAAATTCTCAAGTGAGCCATAAAAGTGAAGAGAATGAAACATGGGGCCAGGATGCGTTCGGAAAGAAGCACACAACTCCTGCTGCGTATAATGTCTCCGAGTGCAAAAGTGGTTGTATGGCATTTTGGTTTGTGGTTGCTGTGGTCGGATAAGACAAAGCACGCGGGGGAATAATTTCAGGACACTATCAAATTCAACCAGAATCCTTGCGGCACTGGATAGAGAGAGAGAGAGAGAGAGAGAGAGAGAGAGAGAGAGAGAGAGAGAGGGATGGGTTCAGCAGGAGGTCAAAAGCGGCATGAAGATGAATCTGCACGCTCTCGGAGCCACCAGCAGAGCTCGCTTTAGGCCAAGTTCACAGTCACCGCAGCGCGCGCTGAGCTGGGTCGAGCCAAATGAGACATTAATTCAGAGCGCTATGAAATAAATAATTGCTGCTTTACCTGGTTATAGCCCGCCAGAAGTCTCGCATCTCTTACATGAGATTGCCTCTTTAATGTTTTACCGCTGCGCCTACAGGCCACTGCACGGGTTAATAAACAGAGTTCTTGGTCATTTTCAGTATTTTACTCATAATCACGTTTGAAATTGTAGATAAACTGGTTAAGTCAAGTCATGGCGTATAGGCCTATGTGATCCTGTATTCTGCCTTTTGATGCTGATGAGAATGTCAATAGTCAAGCTTAGTAAAATTGCCGGTTTGTGTTGATTTGAGCCAATATGGCATACCCCCATTCGAATTTAAAAACTGCCCAGTGACTATCGTAAATGCTCAACATAATGCCTCCACTGATCCTATCAACCGCCTCTACCAGTGAGGGGAAAGGGAGCGCCGGGACCAGACGTGTGTACGGAAACCGTCAGACCAGGAGCCACGCAGTGACGCTGGGCGGATGAACGGGAGGAAAAATGGGGGTCAATAGTTTACGCTCCGAAGGCTCCTCTGTCATCTGTTCAGCTCGCGCTCGATGCCACCGTTATAATAGCGATCTTGAATCGCGGGACAAAAGATAAAATGGCTCCGGATTGCGCATGGATCACCATGACCTCCAGATGAACCCGAGCAGCGGCGTGACCCTGGGGTTATGAACCCGCATGCCGCTGGGAAACACCGTCCAGGGGCCCCAATTAGATCGGTTCGTTTTGTATTTATTTATTTATTCGTTGACGAGAAATTGAATTCACATTAATATTTGCTTGACAAAAAATAATATGATGTGGACCGAAAACAAAAGCGCGTAGAAAGATTAGGTGATGCAGATCACAAATTCAAATTATATGGTATCATCCAAGCCTGTCCATCTTAGCAAATATTTTCCCCAGTTAGCCTAACCAAAGCTGTCAGATAATTTTTCGTAGATAAAACTGCTACGTAAAGGAGCTTTTACAATTTTGTAATGCTGTGATATTGATTTCAGAATGAAATGGGTAGTTTTTAAAAAATTGTGAAGAGGGGGTACAATTCAAGTCAGTCCGGAAATATAAATAATGTTTGTGTGAAAAAGCAACCTCAGACGTCACATTGACTGATCGGCCAAAACAACTGATTTGTTCTAATTGGATAGATTGAAAATTTCAAAAACTGAACCACTGAAACGATTGAAATAAAGCATTCCTGCGCAGAATAATAGAGCATTTATCGGCCTCAGCTACCGCCCAATCCTGACTATTGTCAGAAATGCAATTAACTAATCATCTGACTTTTGTCTAGAACATTGTAAATATTAATGTTGATATAGTCTATAATAAGACTTGAATCTGCCCAGCCAACTATTCAAAATACCTCTAGGCATACAGTTAAAATTACCAAAATGAAATTTAAAAAGTAGACTACAGTGAGTTAGTTGGCAGCCCGTGATTTCAGGAGGACAAGGAGAGTAACTTAAGTATTTGTGTTTTTGTGACCAAGAGGAATCACCGATGCATAAAAATGTGTCAAATGTGGTATGTTTGCTAATTTATGCCCGTATATTATGAATTTTATGAATTTATTTCTACATTGTGGTAATAATAATGTTCTAGGCCTATTATTATTATTATTATTATTATTGTTGTTGTTTTGTTGTTGTTGTTGTTATTGTTATTATTATTATTATTATTATTAGTAGTAGTAGTAGTAGTAATAGTAATAGTAGTAGTAGTAGTAGTAGTTGTAGTAGTGCTGCGCACCTCATTGCATTTAAAATGTTACAATGGCAAGCATTTATTTTAGCACAAGCGGATAATTTTCCTTGATGTATAAAACATTTATTATTTACTCATAATTAGCTCAAATCTCGCCGGTCCGCTACTTTTTTAAACCAACAAAAGAAATTCACAGGTTTTACTGATGGTCGACCTTGCCACTATCTCGTGAATTTGTAGCCACCAGAATGATTTGTAGATAAGTAAACATCCTGACGCTGTCCCTATATCGTGCATTCAGACGCAAGATCAATTTTATGAGAGAACTGATAACAAGCAGCCGCTGTGCGACAATTTAAAACGATTTCATCCATATTTAAAACATATTCTGCTTCCATGAACTAAAGTACAGGTGCCGTCAGATTTTTTTTTTATTATAACATGCTTTGTGAATTGTGCTCAACAGAAAGCTCAGTTATTTGGCAAACAATTCAAAGGAATGTTTTCCATCGTTAGATTTTAAATCTCAACGCCGCAAAAAGAAATATTCGTAACAAAATACCAAATTTTCCAGGTCAGTGCTCGTGTATTAGGGGTCGACCCAGAAAGCCAAAAGTTAATTAAACAATTAAAGCTGCAACTTCCTCTTTCAATTGCAGGATCTCGTTTTCCTTTTCTTTTTTACCCTGTATTTTTATTGAGATGCCAGTTTGCCCAAGTATGCTCTTCGTGAATTTCCGTTCGATTTCTATTTTGAATACAGCGTTTGTTTTTAAGATATACCTCGGACGAAATAATATCCGAATGACTTAAAGTAAAGGGTGCTGTTTGTATTTAAATTTTACATTAAATGAATATCATGCAGCGACCTTACGGGTTGCTTTTAACACTGAATGCAAAACATATACAGCCAAACACATTCCCATGATCCATCTAATGACGCGATTTGCAAATTTAAAATATGAATCACTCAGTTTTGCTTGCTATCGATCACTTTCCTTCGGTTTTAGCCCTGACTGCTCAAGATGCAGGCCCGTACCTCCAAGGAAGCAGCATCTGCTATATGGTCAGAAATATTTGCTGTTTCGGACTGCTTGACCTCTTGTGATGTATAAACTTACAGCTAATCGTACAGTACGACACGTAGCCTTTCTACGTCCAGTTCTGGTACATTACTGCACACGGGATACGCTATAATGCACCGACAAAACAATTTTGACTACTCTATCAAATTTTCAATTGACGTCATTGCTTTCCTATTATAGCATTAGCTATGTTTGATGGCATCAGTTGAAATGATAATTGACAATTTGAACACACTTACAGACCGCTGTGTCCTAAGAAATCTCAACTCTTCTGTGACACTGAAGTTGTAACGAACATGCGTGTAGGCTACAGCACAGGCGGCTGAGGTCAGGAATGTTTCAGTTCCGTGCTTCAGAATGACACTACTAGGCCGGGTTTTGTCCCTATTGGGGCGCGATTGGTTGTTGACCCGTGCAAACCGCTCACTTGTCTCTTCAGAGCCACACAGACTTTTGGAAACACGAAGTCCAAGTATGGGGGTGAACTTCAGGTCACTGCGTCTAACAAATATGAAAATGTCGCCCAGCGAGGGACACGCCTTGTTGTTTAACAAAGACTGTCAAATGCTCGAGATTAATAAGAAAATAAAGTGGGAAACGGTGTCAGTTTTCGGTCATTTTAAAGTTGGTGCGGGCTTAACTGAGGGAGAGGAAGGGAAGTTCGTTTGTTGAGTTTCCGACGTTCTCGCCTGATGGCGTAGGCCCCGCCGGTCCTGGGACCGTGTCACGGAAGTTTGTTGTTGATACACGCGACCCCCGGTTGTCTCGCGGATGAAGAGGCGGATGGATTCGTGCTATGGCGGATAAGATAGAGCATGGCATCACGATGAGCGACACAAGATGGGCAAGTGGAGATTTCGGTCAGTGAGCTGTGTGCTCGTGCTGTGATCTGTTCGCTCAGGCATATCAGACCTGTAGTGGAGTATTTTATTTGTTTGATTATTATCTGTCGATAGGGCCAATTCTTTATTATTTTGGCTGTGTCCTCAATTACAGAATTACTTAAGAAAAATTTGTTTGTAAATAGATGCCGGATAATGTGGAAGAACATAGTTAAAAATAAACAAAACAACAACAACAACAGGCAAGATAGGGACTATCGTCCACGAGGCTGTTGAAGTGCCCGGACTTTGAAAAGAAATACGCTTAAATATGCAGGCCGATCTGTGCCTCTGACTTCAAAATACGAATGAGTCATTTTAACAGTTCTTTCTAATAATTTATATTTATAAAATTCATAATATTTCACGCTGCAGCAGGAATAAATGATCTGTCCCTTAGCTAGGGTATCTAAGAGCAGCAGCATTTAACGCGCCAGAAACCCAACAACAACAACAACAACAACAACAACAACAACAATAATAATAATAATACAAATCAATTTATCTGAAAAAAGTAATTCAGATGTAATTTACATGGGGTTGTTTCTTGCAGCTATTGATAGAAAATTGTTTTCCATTATAAAGTGAAATGAAAAGACAGATTTCTTGAAGATTAAAGTTTGCATGAGATGGGTTGTTACTGCGGTGGGAGTTATCGGAATCTGAGTAAAACGTCTTCACATTTTGAGGCTGAAATAAGCCAGGCAATATTTGTCGTCGAAGCAGTCAGAATTGATTGAGTGTTGATTGAAGTCCGAAATCAGGAAGCATTTTATATAAATTCTATGCATTTGTACTGTCGCCCATTCTGATGATTATGTCTTCTTTTATTCGAGCGTTCCCTTTGATTAGGGGTTCCGCCAAGTTTGCTAAATTGGCTGATCCGATGTTATCGCCCATAGTTTCAGGTTTTTGATATTCTTTTTTTGCTGATTTGCTGTGCGGTCATAACATGAATTATCGCCGTTTTACATGAGCAAAGTCCTTGTTTGTGCGAGGTGCGGGCGCTACACTTTGGTGATGGTGGTTGAAGTAGAATTTCCCCACATCACTGTGAAGCACTTCACAGTCCCAGTGAGAAACGCGCTATACAAATGCAATATTTCATACATTGGTTCGTTCCTTCATTCATTGTGTATGGCCTGGTTGAGGGTAATGCAATCTATAAGGCTCGTGCATGACTTTGGCCTTAGTTTGGAATGAGTTTCACTTTAAGTTTTTGGAGAGGTGACACAATGATGAGCTCCTGTCTGTTATACAGTATGTAGTATGTTCTTTCCCTGCCCAGTTATAGACTCCATCTGTGATCGTCAAGAATGTTACTGCATTGTTTTGCAGCGGGAGTGGGCACGGTGTATGTGGGACTTAACGGATTGAACTGGCATCAGAATCTAAAATCTTTTGAAAAACGTCATAATCTCAAGCAATCCGTTATTTTTATGACTGAATATTTTGTTATAGGCGAGATAACCATCCACTGACAGAACACCTTTTAATTAGCCTACATCTTACTTGTCTTTACTTGCATGGTTTTACGGGACTAAAATTCTGATTTGAATGCAATATATAAACATAAAATGAATACGATTGGATTTAAGAGTTCTGCGGAAACATAACATTATCATATTCTTTATGTATTTTTTGTCAATTATGAAAAGCTCAACGTAGACTGTCCGGTAAATCTCGTCGAATGCCTTTCTGTTTTACCATTGGTGTCTGTTTACGCGATGCCCATAGGGGCGCATTTCATTGGTGGAGCTTTCCACGTGACCCTCAAACTATGTACATCTGACAGGGAGGTAGGAGGGATTCGTGGAGATGAGAAAACGACAGTGCAATAAAAATTAGTATTATTGCACTTGCGAAATTAATGACCATGAGTTCATATTTGATAAACTCAAACTATATCGAACCCTCGTTCCCTCCATGCGAGGAGTACCCCCAGAACGGCTTCATTCCCGCCCCTTCAGAATACTACGAAGCACCGAAAGGTCCTGGTTTTGTCCATCAGGATGATGCGTCGTTTCAGCGGTCTAACTTCCCAGAACCTGGCTACGAATACAACAATGCTCATCCAAACGGACTTGAAGACTACCCCGCGCACATTCAACCTCAGTCCGTCTCGCAAAACCACGACATTCGCATGATTTCCCACTGTGATGAGGGCAGCGTGGCTCCAAAAGATTGCAGCCTCTCCAACGAAACTCTTCCGCCCGCGCAGAAAACGAAAGAGCCTGTGGTGTATCCGTGGATGAAGAAGGTTCATGTTCACACGGGTAAGTTGTACATGTCAGTTTGAAAATGGAACCCCGGCCATCCGCGTGCCCCTTGGAACGTGCAGAACGCCCATTATAAAGCAGCAGTCCCATTCAGGATATTTACGAGCGTCGAGCCGTTAGGACGGTAATTAAAGACCCTCGTAAATTTTATCGGTGTGCCGTCGCTTCTCTTAACCGAAAACTCCTGCTTTGGACAGTAGCCAAGACTCTATATCCCCGCTGTTTTCCTGACGAATTTAATTGCTCGAATATGTGTGTGCTGGGACATTACGTCACCGAATTAGACATTTCGAGGTCATACTCAAATGCAAGTCGCAGTCATTCGCTTGTGAAATTTTACACAATTGGTCCTTCTGAGCGCTGCAATGCATGATTTTGTGGCATGTTTTTGTTCCGTTCTAACTTAGCCTGTACGTCAGTTGGAAATCCCCCAATGTTGAGACGTGGCGTATAAGTGAATGTTACCGTAACACCTGCTTGCTTCTGCCTGTGTCTAGTTTGCCCGAGCTACAACGGAGGACCGCCCAAGAGGTCCCGCACCGCCTACACCCGACAGCAGGCTCTGGAGCTCGAGAAAGAGTTCCATTTTAATCGTTACTTGACCAGGCGCCGGCGCGTGGAGATAGCACATGCGATGTGTCTGTCTGAGCGTCAGGTCAAGATCTGGTTTCAGAATCGTCGAATGAAGTGGAAGAAAGACCACAAGCTGCCGAACACTAAGATCCGGTCCAGTGGCGCGTCTTCCGGAAAGCAGCTCGTGAAAAGTCCTCCCCACCAGACAGAACTGCTCCCAACGTCCTGCGCCTCACGACTATAACTCACAGTGTCTGGAAGATTACCAGGCGAGATGACTGAAAAAGCTTGGGTGGCTGTGTTTGGACCCGTTCCTAGTGGAATATGTACCCAACATTCACGCACTTTCTTCGTAATGATGGACACCCCACACCCCATTTGTTTTTTTTGTTTTCCCCCTTACTCCTGTCGCGTTTGTCGCTTAGGAGAGCATGCGAATATATTTTTCTCTATTTCTCTCTCAATGTCCCTCTCATATAAACAGAAAATAACAAAAATGGGCATGCAGGGATACTGCGCAAGACTGCTGTTCAGATACTGAAATGATATGAATGTCTGTTGAAACGTGGGAACTGCGAAGCGCTCTTGGAGGAGCGTCGCCCTCTTGTTCTAGACTCGAGAGTTCATGTCACGCTTAGGAGACTGACTCGTGTAAATATAGATACATCGATAGAAATCTACCGTTCAGCATACGTGTTATGTATAGTAGAATTATTTATGAATGTTTCTTGTTTGATACCTTGTCTGTGCGCTTTGGAGTGTCTGAGTGCTGTAAGTCATGTAGTGTCTCGTATTGTTCCTATCAGTGGTAGCTATTACGTTCAATTGGTTGGCGATGTTATGTATTTTAGAGTAAAGTTGTGCAATTCATTCATTAATAAATTAATAAACATATATTTAAAATTAAATCACTGTGAGCACGAGGTGTTCTTTAGACGTCAGATAAAGCTATGCCGAATTCTTGACAAATTTTTGTTTATTTTGACGCTGCTCGCAATCAACAAACAGAAATCGTACAGCTTCTGTTTTACAAGTACGTGTAAATGATCTGATTTTGTGAGACTTTTTTTCTGCAAAAGGGGTGTGATGTCCTTTGTGTTGAAACCGAGCTTTCCCCTTCAAAACTGTCGAAAACAATTTACTACCATTCAATGTGTTGAACTTCATCTAAGCGGTCTAGATCGAGAATTAAGATTTGGCCAAAGAGTTAAAATTATTTTGCGCGTTTTTATTGGAGAAATTGCCGCTACCTCAGTGGACGAACATGACTGATGAACCTGAATTAAACTGTCCTTTTCGGGAAATTCTAACGTTATGCTTTAATGTCAGTTTATAAGGTTTTACTCAGTTAAGGAAAACGAGACCAGATCAACCGATTGAATGTAGAACACAAACAGACCCGCACGCGCATGCACACACATGTGCGCGCTCTCACCAAAAAGTGAGACCTTATTTTTTGTAAGATTTTTTATTTACATATGATGAACTGCAGAGGGTGAAAACTTTGGTCATTTTTGTGATTCTTGCTAAACGATTTGTATGGTTGTCTTGATTGTCTCTATTTCGTCTGGGCATCAATAAATTTAGATCTATTGACGCGTGGCCAGATTAGCTAAATTAACATTCATGCAGACGGAAGTGCAGTTTTTGTTTCGGATGTGTCTCTGTGTTTTATATGAAAATATATGCACATAGAAGATGTGAGGCCATTCAGCCGCATAGGTTTTGATTTTTGCCAGTATATTGAATGGCATTTTAGGGATTTATTTGGACACTTCATTTTTGTAAAACCTTATTCCAAAATTATAAAATTTTATTCCTTGTCGCTCATTTGTATATGCAGAAATAGCCAAAGCAATCATTTGAATCAAAACGTTTTATATTATAGAAGCATTTCCCAAGTATGCTCCCCTGGAAGGCTTCGGATTCTCCCTGCGCAGTATTACTGGAAGATAACACTCAAACACTTTGTGAGCAAAACAGCTTGTGCGTTTAGAACCCCAGTGATCGCGTTGTCATACAAATATGAAATATCATTGTGGATAAAAATCTTATATTTTAAAACGGGAGTTGTGAAATTACTCGAGGCCTACTCCAGTGTGTACACCCTCCAGATAGTCGGCTAAGTCTTCTATGGGCGCGAGTT
The DNA here is from genome assembly GCA_029692085.1 of Gymnothorax javanicus. Taxonomy (NCBI): domain Eukaryota; kingdom Metazoa; phylum Chordata; class Actinopteri; order Anguilliformes; family Muraenidae; genus Gymnothorax; species Gymnothorax javanicus. The sequence continues at coordinate 142,394,343 of CM056197.1, read as the reverse complement.
CGCAAGCAGGCGTGAGCTCGCCTCCGTATACCTGCTTCGGGCAGCCATAGTTCGGGTTCGTCCAGAGGTCATTGCTTCTGTTCAGTTACCCAGCTGGAATGCTCTCCGTGAACCCTGACCTTTCTGCACATTGTCCAGTCTTCCACTTTTCACTCTCGGGGCGATAAGGGGACGTGTGCGTGTATGTTCACAGTATACACTGACTTATATCAATAGACAACAATAACAGCAATATTGTTTGTTTGGAAACAAAGGCTAGCAAATGGCAGGACCTGCACCCGGAGCTGCAGGGGAGCTGCAAAAGTATAGGCCGCTCAGTCGAGTAACTTCTCTATTTTAAGTTCATAAATATAGTTTTCAGCTAATATTCAACCTGCAAAATTTGAAAATAGCCTGCAAGAGGAACGTTAGTATAATTCGGCCTTATACTAATGCTGGCTCGAATTGAGGACTATTTTGGAATTAGCAGAATAGCGTCTTCATTTCCATAATTACGTATGAGAGAGAAGCCTGATATCTGATTTGAACCGACGCAGTTGTCTCATCTTCGCGCGTAAACACATAGCGTATCTTTCCTGGTCAAATTCAGACTTGATAGCTGACGGTTTTACGTGCCGTCTGAGCGACTAGAAACCCGCGAATTTAAGGAAATTTCGAATTAGGGAAGACATTCGCAAAGGTCACCCATTGCCACCCCGTGCGGATTATTTTTTTTTCTTTGCGCCCACGTGGCTCATTAAATAATTAATGCTGCTGGTCAGAAATAGATATGAAGTCGCCGGTAATTTCACTCAAATGTGGTCCTCAGCGAAGCGCAGTTCGGTCACCCCTCGCTACCTGGCAGAATCAGTCTTTATCTCCAGCTGATCGGATTGGGAACACGGATCAGTATGTTCTAAGCAAGGTAAGGACCGGTTCTGCTGCAGCGTTTACGACTGATGCAGTTTGACTTCTGCAAGTCCGTCATCCAACCAGAACTTTGGAGTCAAGTTATATTATTATGGTGTGACAAAACGGCATGCAGCGGATTATTATTATTATTATTATTATTATTATTATTATTATTTACAGTTATCGTAATTGTACTGCTACAACTAGGCTACTAGTAGTAGTCATACAGTAGTCGCTGTAGTTCTACAAGTGATGTAAGAATGATTTTAAAATATTGCTATTTAATCTACTATGTAATTATTTTACTTGGGTGTTTTACTGTTTGTCTTCTTGTATGCCTGTGGCGTAGACGTGCTGCCCTCCATTAGCTTTCCTGGAGGAAGTTGGTGCAGCTGTTGGATACTTAACTTTATTTATGCGCGGCTGTTAGTCGCTGAAATACCACACAACAACGCCAACTGGGGAATGGTGTGGTTTGATTGAAGGCTATCATATGCCGCGAGTGCACAGTTTTCTTTTTGACATTGGCGCAGACGTTAGCGCAAAGTCTGCGCGCAAATTTGCTCTTATCATCATCTTTTTTTTTTTTTTGAGAGAAAAAAAAATGTAAATCAGAAAACAACAATCCCCGGACCTGGATTGATAGAACCGCTCAAGGTTACTGAAAAAGTCACTGTCGTCTTATTCCTACAGTAGTGTACCGTTTGACATTCAATCCCGCTGTTGCAGCTTCTTTAGTATTATGAAATTGCGAGATCTTAAACACGATTAAAACAGCTTTAAGCAAAATTAGTTTAAGGGATTTAATTTGGCTAAATATAAAGGCTACGGAGAATCAAACTGTTTTTGTGTTTCGCAGTCTTTTGTCTGGAAGTCTCTTTTATTTTAATATTGTCAATCATCGATGGATGTTAAAATATGTTGTCCCTGTCGTTCTAAAAGCACACATTTGGATTGACTGCGATGCCAAATGCTATGGGTTAAACATATGCTTGATATGGGCGCATTTATTTGAATCTTTAGACTAATATAATATGTTTAGAATGAAACCACTGTTTAGTAACGAGGCTATAAGCAGATTTTGAGATGTAGGTGCGGCCTATGAACGCACCGCATATGTAGTTTCAATTGTGAAAATTTATTTGTACAAAAAAACAAAGCTTTGCTACCTCTATAACTTTTTTGGAACACAAGCCGAGACCAGAGGAAAGGTTAAATATTCACAACTTCCTCGCACCACACTGTCAACTTTTGAACGCAGTGAATCAGGAGAGAGAAAAAAATCAAATTGTAAGATGGCAAGCAAAATATTTTCAAAACATTATTATTATTATTATTATTATTATTATTATTATTATTATTATTATTATGGGTGGTAATTGTAAGTAGAAGCAGAATCCTGGAATGAGAAAATAATATCATTCTACTACTGTTAGTCAGGTGGCTGACTTCAATACAGTTCAAGTGCACTTAAATGCAATGAGTCACATATAGAAATGGTCTCACATGCATACATGTTAAAAAATAAAAATACATTGCAAATTAACCGTATATTCAGCAGGTCACACATTAGATGCATACAACACAAATCTTTGAGTTTAATGTCGATGCCCACCTCCTTTTTACAGTCACATTAGAAACAGAAAACGCCCGCCAAAGTGCCTTAATGTTCACGGACGGGGCAGCGCTGGAGGACATGAGCTTATAGCCCTCTTCATCTTTGATTGTGCCTGATGTAAACGCCTCTGAAAGAGCTATCATCAGCTGAGAGTGCTGGTAACCTAAGCTGTGTCGTTATAGCTCACAGTGTCAACATTGTGTGAAGATACGAGTAGCTCGTTGGCCATGGTCCAAGAGTGGGGTTGCTTTTAATGCCGGCTGGTTCTCCCCGCTTGTCGGTCCTCTGAGAGTTCGGTTCAGATTCCAACAGCAATCTAATTTAGCATATTTAACTAGTGGTTACAAACAAGTCCGTGTCGGGATCCCTTTTGCTCTCCGTGACAGTCATCGAAGCCGAAGCGCATGCTCTGGGCGCCCGTTTCAAATGTACAGGTGGGTCTCCGTTTTTTCTACCGTAAGCGATTGTCTAAGACTCCTTCCACACCACGTGCCGCGGATATCGACTGGGTAATCAGCACATCCGATGGCCTGTAAAGCGCACGGAAGTTTGGCAACGCTTCCGCCGCATTGCATGATACTGCTGAGCGCACAGGCTGTTGTGGTCAGTACAGCAATCAGATGAAGCGTCAGTCGGTCGAAACAAGCAAGCTTAAGATAAGATATAAATTATAGAATAGTAGTTCTTCAAGTTGTACAAAGTTACAAAATTTTATCGCTTTTTTTCCGCGAACTCTGCTGGAATGTAACCACATTCAGGGAGTGAATTTCTGTTGAGACCGGTCCCGCGAGACTGCTGAAACTTGGTGCTTCTTTAGTTTCTGAGAGGACAAAGACTGCTGGCCACGGGTGCGCGAGAGCGTTGGCGCTGGTGACCGACTCTAGTGATTAATGTCCCTCTGAAGCCGTTCCACGCCGGCGCGGTTTTTCCGAAGACAGAAACGTCGTGTTGACGGAAATTTTGAGACAGACTGAGCAGAGAACGGAAACAAACGACTATTTCCCCGCGCAAATCTTCTCATCAGTTACCTTTTTCTGAAGTAACTGATAAGCCCTCTCTTTCACCTGAAGTTGAACTCCGCAGCTCATGTTGCAGTCAAGTTAAGTGCAATGTCGCTAACTTTGACCTAAACCTAGTTTGAAAGTCTCCTGTGTGTATGTGTGCGTGTGTGCAGGGCAGAGAAAGACTAAAACAGAGTATGAAAGTAAAAAGTTTCATGCGTGTGTGAGTATGCTCTTATTTCAATCGATCTGAAATACTGCCATAGTTTAAACTCTTTTTTTTTTTTTTTTTTTGGTCTTTATTAACTCACTTGGGGGCTATCTCTGAGGACGCGTGGGAGTTTCCGCGTAGCTCCTCACGATTCCTTTTCCTCTGCGCGAGGCTGAGTGCAGTTCTTATGCTTTCAGACGTATAAATCCAGCCATCACTCAACTGGCTGTAGGAAATGCCCGAGCACAAGTCACGCGGCGGATCTCCGCGAGTTGTGGAGGGACGGAGAATTTCCATACTCATACTTCCCCCACACACACACACACACACACACACACACACACACACACACACACACACACAACTGTCAACTGTACTCTTTGTGTGTTTCTCAAGTAATTATGGAACATTAGATTTTCTTTTAATGGCCATCTTGGTGCAATACCACGGAATTGGGAGGGAGTAGGGGGGACAGCGCGAGCGCAATAGTCCCATAAAATCTGAGGCGACTTATAAAGTGTTGAATGATAATCACACCACTCATTAGAGGCTTCCTCGCGGAAAAGCATTCTCCTGTAGCGTGTAAATTATGGCACTGCTGCGCTTAACGTTCCCAGCGACGCGCGGCGCTGTGCTGCCCACAGTACACCGCCACTCCTGCGAATTAGAGCCGCCAGCTACAGCGCGATTATCCACCTTGCATAAACGTCTACTCTTTTTGTTTAAAATTAATTAATTCATCTTATTGAGAACAAAAGTATGCAATGACCGTCCATTTTGCTATGTGCTTTATACTGGTATAGTATATGGTTTACGACCCGTTCGTCTTATCGGTTGGTAATGAATGCCTCCCTTTAATGATTCACAGATTGAACCAAAAGGGTTTAAGTTGACGTCGCACCACGTGAGTGAACGCATAATACGGCACATTAGAGTGTCACCGAGAGCGGAGACCCGGGCCGGCTGCACGGTGCTGATACGCCTCCCCGCCTTCCGTCAGTACTCTGGCTCCACGCGCCTTTACATGAGAGGGGCTCGCGTTAGTGGATGGCACTGCAGCCGCTCTTGCGGGTGGATCTGTGTTTTTTTTTTTTTTCTGATCATGGAGAAGGACAGACTACCGTCAGGGAGGATGGATTTTATTTTGAGGTATTTCCGCTGATTGTTCATTACGCGCCTGAGTTATTGCTGTTCGTGGCAAAGGTCGGTAACCGGGTCCAGGGCTTACGCAGAAAACATGGCAGAAACATCCATAATGACTCCTCTGATAAAGGAAAAATCGCTGAAGTTTTATTTCCAGCGCTAGATGTTAAGCCTGAACCAAAACACTATACAGCGTCGTGATCTTATGAACACAGATCACTCACAAATCTTACCTTTTATACGAGAATACTATCGTTCAGTTTTTGTTTGTCCGTACCGTAAAGGGGTCATTTAATGGTCGATTAATGTTTTTGAGCGCAAACCCTTTTACACGTGTTTTTGGCTTCGTCTCTGTATGTGTTAATGTATGTGCGTGCTTGAACAAATAAAACTGTCGACTGCATTTTGTAATGTTTAAATTAGAACACAATAAAAATGACCCGTGCATTTGCTTTTATTCATGTCATTCGAGGTGCTGGCTGGGCCTTTTACTACCTTGCATTGGGTTGGTAAATAAATCAATCATATTAATGTGAGGATAGTAGCCATGATGTATTTGGATAAAGAGCCGATAACGGTATGGAGGCAGAATGCCACATAAAGGCCATTCGCTGAACACTGTAAATACTATAAACAGATCAATTTGTGTTGTACACAGGTGTGCTTTGGGACGAATAAATCAAGAACCATAACGTTTTATATATAAAAACATAATAAAGAAAAACGGCGGTCTGTGTTCCGCCAGGAAAATGAGCCTATAATGTAATATGGAGTGCCATCCGTGAGCGCCTCGGCCGCGTGGGGGTCACGGAGCAGCTCGTGATTTATGTCTCTGGGAGAGAGGGCAGACTGCCGCGAGAGTTATTCAGAAAAAGGGCTAATGGCTTTTCGATCCGAGTTCAGCGGCGACCAGCCACAGACATAATAATAATAATAATAATAATAGGTTAATGATATTATTAATTTTATTATTATTATTATTATTATTAGTAGTAGTAGTAGTAGTAGTAATAATAATAATAATAATAATAATAATAATAATAATAAATAGATCATTTGCGTGAAAGTATTCGTTGCAGTAATATTTTATATTTTATGGTGGAATTGAATTTGAATTGTGAAATGTGATTGAATGTGAAAAAGTTTTTTCTGTCTTTGATAATTCAACAGTAATTTAAAATGTATATATATATATATATATATATATATATATATATATATATATATATGTTGGAGAGGGGATACGAGTGCATATGTAAGTATCATTTAATATACATTGAAACCTTCAGTGGAAGCAAGAAAAGAATTCGAGAGGAGAAGTTAAGAACTATTTTTGCGAATAAATAAATCGGGAAATGTTACTACATGTTTTTGTTTTAGGTTTTTCCCTTTGTCTCTCTCTCTCAAGAAGAAAGCTAGTCACAAGTTGCCCAAATAAATCATCCGTTTGTGTTTCATTTGAAATATCGAATTCCTAAAATCGGGAATGATAATTCACATTTTATTGTTCATTTTATTTCCTTTTTTGTACAGATTCCCCAAAAAATAAAGTGCTTGCGAATCAAGACGCAGGAGAGGATCTGACCCATTTTACGTAAGTGGAAGCCATGGCTACTTAACGGTCACAATTATGATTGTGCTGCCATTCTATTTTTTTTTTAAATTTACCATTATTTGACCTATTAAAACTACAGAGTAAGGCCATGTTGTTTTGGTCACAGTGCTTGAATAGTATGGCGACAGAGAGTCATTTTGCTGTCTCCTCATGCCTATACTAATTTGTCACTTTAAGCCAAAGAAATTAAAATCCAACCACAACGCTATCTTCAAAACACCTTCAAGCATCAGCTTCATTCTCTTGCGTATTCCCTCTCCTCCTAAGGAAAAAAACCCACATATTTTGGCGCAAAAGCACCAAAATACTTCATTGAAATTTATCTGGAGCACCCTTTTGATCCTCAGTTCGAGCCGCGAGGCATAGGGGGGCTCTCACGCGCTCTGACATTTAACCCGGCGCTTTGCGCAGTATTAAAGAAAAAAACCGAATCAGCACTACACTAATACAAAGCGGTAAATAATTATCCAGGGGGCCTTTTCTGTTAAATTGCTCCTCCGCTGTTTGCTAAAATGCTCACGTGAGGGTTTTTACGCTCTGCACCCCTCCTACGCCGCGCGCTCTGCTGAGTTCTTGCGCGCGGCTTTGTGTGGCTTGAGCTTCGTTCTATTTTCGACGTGTTTACTGCCTTGATACATGAAGCCATAAATCTCAGGTTTTCCTAGAAACGACACAAAGGCATTCGTATGCAGAGGAGTCTCCGCGCATGTTCGTTCTGTTTTTAAGCCGTTCTTTCTCTTCGCGTTCTACCCCTCTTACCACTTAAAGTGGGACTTCCCCAACATCCCCGTGCAGGGGTCAGATCAGTGGCTTTTTCATTACGCGCTTAATTGTATGATCTGTGAACATTATTTCTCACGATTCAATGCATTTTGGCGCGGTGTGCTGGTGCATTGCTTAGTTGTTTGGCCGCAGCATCACTTAAGAAAAACAGGAAGAAAAACAGAGGATAGGCCATATCTCATTTTCAATGGACAATTACAAAACACATCAACTTCTCATATTGATGTCCATTGCATAATTTTGTGTGATATTGCCTATAGTTTATATCATAAATAGCGACAATGGCATGCTATAGCTCAATTGAGAAATAAGACCCATTGCGAAAACGTTTAAAACCAGTAGTGTACTGCTGGTTTGAAACGTTTTCGCAAAACTTTCAACAAATAAGTGTTCTGGTTGCAAAACAGAAATAAACATTTGCGTCGCCATCCTATAGTCCGCTGCACTGGGTGTGGTATATTTCATTGCGCGTGAGCCGTTGAGAGTCTTGAAGCCCTCGTTCATTTGCATAATGTTCCTTGTCTATAGTGACGCTGAGTTTCGGGGGAGTTCACTGGCGTCTGCATGGTACTTCCACGAAGAGAAACACTCCAGCACAGCTTGTGTTGAGTTTAATATTGGTATGAAACATGGGGCTTTTCTTCTGTGCGCGATAAGAGCGCTCGTTGGGGGCAGATATAGCCGTGACCGGGGCTCTCGCTCTACCGTAATCTCGATTCGCCTTTCTACAGTGAAAGAAAGGATTTTTTCACCGTTGCAAGAACTCGTTCTTGTCTTCAGTTTTTCTATTTTGGGTGGCTTAATGACTCCGACAAGTGCAGCGCCGTGTGTCGTAATCCCTGGCCAAACTTTCTCTGGACTACGGTGTGAAATCGATTGTGTCGCTGAATGAGAAAGTATTGTGATGTGCGCTGCATTTGTCGTCAGCAGCTAAGGTAAGCCGGCCAGAAACGGGCTATCAGTTGTAAATGGCGGAGTTTGTGTCCCGGTGATTTATGGCCGTATGACTTATATCTCGGTTCAAGAAGAGTTCACAAGCTCGAGCCTCCTCCCTCGCGAGGCCTCATACCCGAATAGCCGCGCGGTAGCTACTTTTGTTGTAAACTTGTAAATTCCTTTCTTCATTCACTGTTATCACCAGCCGCAATTATTATGTTGATTTAGCGATTTTACCGGATGTGCTTCACTTTGCTTTTAATCAGAAAACACGTAAACTCATTGGCTAGTTCATTTTAATGCGAGAATGTAGCTACTTTAAAAATAGTCTAACTGCTGTAACTGGTGCTGCTTGTGAATTATAATTTATGAAAGCAATAATTAGCATATTCTGGACTTGCCACGTATTTTTTTTCGTTAGACCAGTCTGACTGCAATCGTTGCCTTGCTTGGACACGTTTGCCTTCCGTCCTGTTTCCGTACCGTTTCATTCCTTGTAAAATTGCCTCAAACCATTTTAACGTACGAACTTTCAACATTAGCTATTATCTGAAAAGGTATCCGTTCCATATTCAGCTGACACCAATAGCTACATTATATCCAAAACCAAAACCAAAAAAGACTGAATTATCAGATTATCTGAATTTTGTAATATTATTTGCCGAAGTCCTAGGGAAATTGCAGAGTGATGTATGTGTGCGTTTATGAATGAAGAAAATTGCTGAGCATTGCGTCATAATCACAATTATTAATAAAACGAAGTGTTGACGACAGCAAAACAAAATAAAATTAAGTATCTTAGCTTCTTCTCTGAAATATATTATAGTTCTATGGGAAATCATAAAAATATTAATGTAAGCTTTAAAATGTGTATAAATATTATTATTATTATTATTATTATTATTATTATTATTATAAACAATTGATTCGGCAAAAAATAACCGGCTGCAATATTAATTCTGCCTTTTAAGAAGAAGTACGTATATCATGTGAATGAATTAATGTGTGTGTATATATATATATATATATATATATATATATATATATGTGTGTGTGTGGTTGGTTGAGAATTCGCTCGTATCGCTTTATTAGGCCCTATGTAAGCAATATATAATAATATATTATTCAAAAAAAAAGGTTTTAAGAAATAGGCTATCACATGGTTATTTCAGTACACTTTTGAGCAACTGTGCGCATTTGATACCACTGTAAAGCGTGTGGACATACAAGACTTTTTCTCCCCAGAATTGCGCATGGTCACTGAAGCCTGATTGCACGAATTTACAAGCCTGTGTTTATATTTCTGTCACCATCTCTTGCGCGGTTTGCTCAATAAACTCGCGTTTTCTGGAGGCCGCTGCCTCGGATACCTCAAACCCGCGCGGGTTCTGGTTGCTGCGCCCGCGCTGACCCCCATACATCAACCGCGCGGCAGCCTCGTGGACAGGCACCATTATTGTGGAGCTTAGAGTAAAGTTCAGCGCGTGGTCATGGAGATGGTCGCCCGGTTTTTCAGGTTCCTTGAGGTCCCCGATCCATCTTTGTTTTACACAAGCAGAAAAAAAGGGGCGATGCTGGCTTTTCGGACCACGCAGACAAGCTGGCAACTTCTCAGGCTTAGCGCCACATTTCAAGGCCGAAAGATGATGGGGGGGAGAAACGCAGAGAGTCTCGCCTGACCACACGCTGATCCGTTTATTAAAATTTACCACCACGACAGTTATAATTATTATTATTATTATTATTGTTGTTGTTGTTGTCTCCTCGGGGTTAGTATTGATTTATCCTTTTGTGGTTCATTGGAATGTCTATTAATGATGATGATGGATTTCATTATGTCGTTGCCCTGTTCATGAGAGCTATAGTACAGGGCTAAAACAGTTCAGTGCTGTAATTACATGGTTTTGCTAGAAACAGGCTTTGCTTCAAAAAGAGAGGGAGTGTTTGAATGAATTTTTGATTAAAGTATATAAATTTATGTTTTACCTTTCAATTTATTTGGATGGAATTATAAAAAAATGTTGTTTGTCCTAATTACCAAATGTTTTTTGGGAACATGGATAATAAGTTCAAATCTCCTGAACGTGGTCGGCGAATGGTCAAAGGGAAAATTCACATTTTTCACAGAAGCTGCCTGCATATTTTGCTGTGTATAATTTCTGGTGTCGGCCGTGTGCAGGGGAGTAAGATGGATCGACACCATTTCTGCAGCTCACGGTTTCGCATGTTGCCCACAGGTGCTGCGGAGGAGGCCATTGGAGGAGAGGCGTCACGTGACGCGAGGCGCCAATGTTATTCCCCGCGGGTGTCGGGACCCTGTCACTTTGTGAAATAAGTATTGGGAAGCGGCGAAATGCAGAAGGCGACCTACTACGACAGCTCGGTGGCGTACGGTGGATACGCGTATCAGGGGGCAAACGGTTTTGGTTATAACGCCGCGCAGCTGCAATATCCGCCAGCCGCTGGAGTGGAAAGCGATTTCCATCGACCCGACTGCTCTCTGCGCACCCCCCTCAGTGGCTCCCACCCCATCCCTGAGCACAGCGACGCCCCCGAAATCTGCGCCCAGCCAGTGCAGACCCCTGCCCTCCCCGACAGCACCCAGGCCCCCCAGCCCCGCTCCTGCCCCCCTCTCCCACCTCTCCCCCACAAAATGGAACTAATGGATCCAGCCGATCCGGCACCAAGCAGGGTCCCCCCGACGCTCGCTGCAGGAAGCAGATATTCCCTTGGATGAAGGAGTCACGACAGAGCACCAAACAGAAAAACAGCACCTCCAACAACACAGGTAATAACTCCAACTACACCTCCAACAGCACAGGAAATAATCCCAAACTACACCTCCAACAGCACAGGAAATAATCCCTACTACACCTCCAACAGCACAGATAATAAACCCAAATACACCTCCAACAGCACAGGTAATAACCCCAACTACACCTCCAAAACTACGGGAAATAATGCCAACTACACCTCCAACAGCACAGGTAATAACTCCAACTACACCTTCAAAAGCACAGGAAATAATCCTTACTACACCTCCAACGGCGCAGATAATAAACCTAAGTACACCTCGAACAGCACAGGAAATAATCCCTAGTACACCTTCAAAAGCACAGGAAATAATCCTTATTACACCTCCAACAGTGCAGATAATAAACCCAAGTACACCACCAGCAGCACAGGTAATAAACCCAAATACACCTCCAACAACACGGGTAATAACCCCAGCAACACCTCCAAAACTACAGGAAATAATCCCAACTACACCTTCAACAGCACAGGTAATAACTCCAACTACACCTTCAAAAGCACAGGAAATAATGCCTACTACACCTCCAACAGCGCAGATAATAAACCCAAATACACCACCAACAGAACAGGTAATAACTCCAACTACACCTTAAAAAGCACAGGAAATAATCCTTACTACACCTCCAACAGTGCAGATAATAAACCCAAGTACACCACCAACAGCACAGGTAATAAACCCAAATACACCTGCAACAACACAGGTAATAACCCCAGCTACACCTCCAAAACAACAGGAAATAATGTCAACTACACCTCCAATAGTGCAGATAATAAACCCAAATACACCTCCAACAGCACAGGTAATAACCCCAGCAACACCTCCCACAGCACAGGAAACAATGCCAACTACACCTCCAACAGCACAGGTAATAACCCCTGCTACACCTCCAAAACTACAGGAAATAATCCCTACTATACCTACAACGACACAGGTAATAAACCCAAATACACCTCCAACAACACAGGTAATAACTCCAACTACACCTCCAAAAGCACAGAAAATAATCCCTACTACACCTACATCAGCACAGATAATAAACCCCAATACACCTCCAACAGCACAGGTAATAACTCCAACTGCACCTCCAAAAGCACAGGAAATAACCCCAACTACACCTCCAAAACTACAGGAAATAATGGCAACTACAACTCCGACAGCACAAGAAATAATCTCAAACTACACCTCCAACAGCGCAGATAATAAACCCAAATACATCACCAACAGTACAGGTAATAAACCCAAATACACCTCCAACAACACAGGTAATAACTCCAACTACACCTCCAAAAGCACAGAAAATAATCCCTACTACACCTACATCAGCACAGATAATAAACCCCAATACACCTCCAACAGCACAGGTAATAACCCCAGCTACACCTCCCACAACACAGGAAATAATGCCAACTACACCTCCAACAGCACAGGTAATAACCCCAACTACACCTCCAACAGCACAGGTAATAAACCCAAATACACCTCCAACAACACAGGTAATAACTCCAACTACACCTTCAAAAGCACAGGAAATAATCCCTACTACACCTCCAACAGCACAGATAATAAACCCAAATACACCTCCAACAGAACAGGATACAGCCCCAACGACACATCCTGCACTACGCAGAATAATCCCAACTACACTTCCGGCAGTTCATGAAATAACCCCAACTACACTTCCAAAATTACAGGTTATAATCCCAACGGCAGCTCCAGCTTTACAGGTAATAACCACAGTCACAACTGTAGCAACATAAGCAATAACCCCAACAGCACAAGGAATTACCCCAGCTGCATTTCCCACAGTGCATGGTATAACTCCAAATACATCTTTGGTGGCTATAATGCGGGCGAATATCCCAAACATATTTCCATCTGCCCTGGCCTGTCAGAGTGCTCATATTAACTGTCATATTAATTTTTTATTCATCATCTTCAGTGCAAAGGTTTCATCAGGATTGATCGCATTTTTAAAGCCAAATTCAACCTTATTGACCCTGGTGTCAGTAAAAACAAGTACTACATCAAAAATAAACAATCTGAGTATAAAAATACAAAAAAAAAAAAAAAAAAAAAAACATGGTCAAACAGACTAAAGACAAACTTTCTGAGCCAAATTATCCAGACTTGCATGTCACTGGATTTTCATTATTAACTGGTGCATTTCCATGAAGATATCTGCACACATTCTGCAGATCATAAATACTGGGAAATGATTTAGGACACGGAACTCCTGCACGTTGAGGATGAAACCAATTATGAGATTAAAATAGAGAATTAAATTAGAAAATTTATAACCATACCAGGATAACTGCAGGGGAACTGTCATCCTGTATGGCCCAGTCCAAATTCATACAGGCTGCTCAATTTTTTATTATTTTTTTTGTTTTGTTTTGTTTTTTAATTTTATTTTTGGCAAGGCTTAGGAAGACTTTAGGTTTAGCTATTGGGAGAGTGCTTGCAGTCAGAATACACACATGCTCTGTGATTTATTGGTCAACAGACAGCCAAACTCATGAACTGCTAATATAAACAGTGAGCGGTCTGGAGACGCTGGCCGTCTCACGGAGTTTGTGCTGCACCATAAGGTCTCCAAATGTTCTTACGTGGCCTCTGCTGTTAAAACACACACCAAATGTACCCGATCTGTATGGCTTTGATTTGTGGCGTAAAAACAAACAAGCGAGAAAACATTTTGTTCCTGCTTGCTGTGGCGCATTGTGATCAAAGAGCAAGCACGTGTGAGCAGAGCTCATTTGCATTGTAAAAGCGCCTGTGAGAGTCGCTCCATGTCTTACTGTTACGGCTGAGCTGTATAAACGTGTTCGCCCACAGACCTGACGGTCACAAGCTCTTGCACTTAAAGAGGCAGCAGTGAGGACCCTTCTATAGTTGGGAAAGTGAAAACTCCTTTATAGTCGGAACAGTGGGGACCCCTCTACAGACGGGACAGTGGGGACCCCTCTATAGACGGGACAGTGGGGACCCCTCTATAGTCGGAAGAGTGGGGACCCTTCCATAGTCTGGGCAGTGTGAACATCTCTATAGTCGAAGCAGTGGGGACCCCAGTCGGCACACTGAGGACCCTTCTGTAGTTGGGGCAGTGGGGATCTCAGTCGTGGCAGTGGTGACCCCTCTATAGACTTGGCAGGGGTTACCCCTCTAAAGTTGGGCAGTGAGGACCCCTCGATGGTTGGGGCAGGGGTGACCCCTCTATATTTGGACAGTAGGGACCCCTCTATATTCGAGGCAGGGGGGATCCCTCTATAGTTGGGGCAGTGGGGACCCGTCCATGGTTGGGGCAAGGGTGACCCCTCTATATTTGGGAAGTGGTGACCCCCTCTATATTTGGGGCAGTGATGACCCCTCTACAGTCGGGACAGTGGGGACCCCTCTATATTCGGGGCAGTGGGGACCCTTCTATCTTCGGGGAGGTGGTGACCCCTCTATATTTGGGGCAGTGGGGACCCCTCTATAGTCGGGACAGTGGGGACCCCTCTATATTCAAGGCAGTGGGGACCCTTCTATCTTCAGGGAGGTGGGGACCCCTCTATATTTGGGGCAGTGGGGACCCCTCTATAGTCGGGGCTGTGGTGATCCCACTATAGTCGAGGCAGTGGGGACCCCTCTATATTCAAGGCAGTGGTGACACCTCTATAGTCGGGACAGTGGTAACCCCTCTGTAGTCGAGGCAGTGGGGACTCCTCTACAGTTGAGACAGTGGTGACCCCTCTATAGTAGAGACAGTTGTGACCCCTCTATAGTCGGGACAGTGGGCACCCCTCTATAGTTGAGGCACTGGGGACCCCTCTGTAGTTGAGACACTGGGGTCCCTCTATAGTTGAGACAGTGATGACCCCTCTACAGTCAGGACAGTGGGGACCCCTCTATAGTTGAGGCAGTGGGGACCCCTCTATAGTTGAGACAGTGGGGACCCCTCTATAGTCGGGACAGTGGGGACCCCTCTATAGTTGAAACAGTGGTGATCCCTCTATAGTCGGGACAGTCGAGACCCCTCTGTAGTCGAGGCAGTGGGGACCCCTCTATAGTTGAGACAGTGGGGACCCCTCTATAGTCGGGACAGTGGGGACCCCTCTATAGTTGAGACAGTGGGGACCCCTCTATAGTTGAGACAGTGGGGACCCCTCTATAGTCGGGACAGTGGAGACCCCTCTGTAGTCGAGGCAGTGGGGACCCCTCTATAGTCGGGACACTGGTAACCCCTCTGTAGTCGAGGCAGTGGGGACCCCTCTATAGTTGAGACAGTGGGGACCCCTCTATAGTTGGGACAGTGGGGACCCCTCTATAGTTGAGACAGTGGGGACCCCTCTATAGTTGAGACAGTGGGGACCCCTCTATAGTCAGGACAGTGGGGACCCCTCTATAGTCGGGACAGTGGGGACCCCTCTATAGTTGAGACAGTGGTGATCCCTCTATAGTCGGGACAGTGGAGACCCCTCTGTAGTCGAGGCAGTGGGGACCCCTCTATAGTCGGGACACTGGTAACCCCTCTGTAGTCGAGGCAGTGGGGATCCCTCTATAGTTGAGACAGTGGGGACCCCTCTATAGTCGGGACAGTGGGGACCCCTCTATAGTTGAGACAGTGGGGACCCCTCTATAGTTGAGACAGTGGGGACCCCTCTATAGTCAGGACAGTGGGGACCCCTCTATAGTTGAGACAGTGGGGACCCCTCCATAGTTGAGACAGTTGTGACCCCTCTATAGTCGGGACAGTGGGGACCCCTCTATAGTTGAGACAATGGTGATCCCTCTATAGTTGGGACAGTGGAGACCCCTCTGTAGTCGAGGCAGTGGGGACCCCTCTATAGTCGGGACACTGGTAACCCCTCTGTAGTCGAGGCAGTGGGGACCCCTCTATAGTTGAGACGGTGGGGACCCCTCTATAGTTGAGACAGTGGCAACCCCTCTGTAGTCGAGGCAGTGGGGACCCCTCTATAGTTGAGACAGTGGGGACCCCTCTATAGTTGAGACAGTGGTGACCCCTCTATAGTTGAGGCAGTGGGGACCCCTCTATAGTCGGGACAGTGGTAACCCCTCTGTAGTCGAGGCAGTGGGGACCCCTCTATAGTTGAGACAGTGGGGACCCTCTATAGTTGAGACAGTGGTGACCCCTCTATAGTCGAGGCAGTGGGGACCCCTCTATAGTCGGGACAGTGGTAACCCCTCTGTAGTCGAGGCAGTGGGGACCCCTCTATAGTTGAGACAGTGGGGACCCCTCTATAGTCGGGACAGTGGGGACCCCTCTATAGTTGAGACAGTGGTGATCCCTCTATAGTCGGGACAGTGGAGACCCCTCTGTAGTCGAGGCAGTGGGGACCCCTCTATAGTCGGGACACTGGTAACCCCTCTGTAGTCGAGGCAGTGGGGATCCCTCTATAGTTGAGACAGTGGGGACCCCTCTATAGTCGGGACAGTGGTGACCCCTCTATAGTTGAGGCAGTGGGGACCCCTCTATAGTCGGGACAGTGGTAACCCCTCTGTAGTCGAGGCAGTGGGGACCCCTCTATAGTTGAGACAGTGGGGACCCCTCTATAGTTGAGACAGTGGTGACCCCTCTATAGTTGAGGCAGTGGGGACCCCTCTATAGTCGGGACAGTGGTAACCCCTCTGTAGTCGAGGCAGTGGGGACCCCTCTATAGTTGAGACAGTGGGGACCCCTCTATAGTTGAGACAGTGGTGACCCCTCTATAGTTGAGACGGTGGGGACCCCTCTATAGTCGGGACAGTGGGGACCCCTCTATAGTCAGGACAGTGGGGACCCCTCTATAGTCGGGACAGTGGGGACCCCTCTATAGTTGAGACAGTGGGGACCCCTCTATAGTTGAGACAGTGGTGACCCTTCTATAGTCGGGACAGTGGGGACCCCTCTATAGTTGAGACGGTGGGGACCCCTCTATAGTTGAGACAGTGGTGACCCTTCTATAGTCGGGACATTGGGGACCCCTGTCTATAGTTGGGACAGTGGGCACCCTTCTATAGTTGGGACATTGGGGACCCCTGTAAAGTTGGGACAATGGGGACCCTCTATAGTTCCATAGTCGGGACAATGGGGACCCCTCCATATTCGGGACAATGGGGACCCTACAATACCTATTCAAAAAGCACTAGGAAAGTAAAACAAAATTTAAATGAACATTTTGATGCTTCAAGGTACAAATTTAACAATATCCCTAAACACATCCTAAAGGTACAGTAGTGTTCTTTGGATGTTTGAAAGTTCAGTTTACAAGAAAGGAAGGCAGAAATTAATTATAAAACTCATAGCCATGGGGTGCAGTTTTTTGCACGTGTTTGGTTCTACACCAGTGACACAGAGCTACTACCAAACCGGGGCATTGGAACAGGAACACTGTAAATCACTGGCATATCAAAGCTTCCGGAGATTAAACACAACACAGGCAGTGCCGCAACAATTCAGAGATCCTCTCCTGCTCTTCTAACAACATCTATAAGGATGAATTTTGTTCAGTTTTAAAAGAACTAGTGTTGATCCCTGCAGTTTTTATTTTTTTGGAGAATAATACATTTTTTGTGATAGACACTCGCTCACTGATTTACACTTTATACTTTTATACTGATTTGCACTGCACGGCCAAAAAAAAAGTCACCTCCTAGAATAACTAAGCAAACAGGTTTGAGCCTTCCGGTGGATATTTACTGCAGTGATTAATATGTTTCAGCTGGCAACAAGGTCATCTAGCCCTAACTGATGCAGTGAGTAACTTCTCATTTCTTCACCATGTCAGAAGATAAACCTGTGGTCATGGAAAAGATGTTACTGTTTCAGAAGGGTGAAATTATTGACCACATCAAGTATAGAAAACAAGTGAAGAGAATTAAACAACTAAATTTGGGTTAAGAACTAAACAACCACATTGTTAAAACCTGGAAGGACAGTGATGAACTGTCAACTTTGCGGAGGAAATTGGCTGGAGAAAAAAAAATTTGATTGATGACAATCTGAGATTATCAAAATGCTTAGTGAAGTTTCATCCTTAGAAATTGACAGCAGAGCAGAGGGCTATGTTTAACTATGAAATTAAGAACATTTTCAATCACACGATAACAAAAACTTGCAGTATTGGGACTAAACAGCTGTGTGGCCACAAGAGAGCCACTTGTTAGTGAGGCCAATTGGGGAAAAAATGACTTCAGTTTTCTGGGGACCATTAAGTTTGGACTGTAGAGCAATGGAAAAAGTTCTTATGATTTTATGAGTCCAGATTTACCCTATTACAGACTGATGGGGACAATAGCGTAAGAAAGGAAGCCCATGAAGCGATGCACCCGTCATGCATAGTGCCCACTGTACAAGCCTCTGGAGGCAGTGTTATGATGTGGGGTTGCCTCACTTGGTCAGGTCTTGGCTCAGCACTGTTGTTGTAGCAACAAAATAAATTCAGCAGACAACCTGAATATACTCAATGACCAGTAACCCGTCAATGGACTTTTTAATTCCTTACAGAATAGGCATAGTCTGGGATGGCAATCCCAAGATTCATCAGGCTTGAATTGTAAAAGAGCGGTTCAGCAAACTTGAGGAATCATTTGCTTGCATGAATTGGCCAAGTCCTGACCTTAACCAGTTGAAAGTCTTTGGGATGTGCAGGAGAGGGCTTAATGGAGCGGTTTGGCTGTCTACCATCATCAGTACAAGATCTCGGCCAAAAATTGATTCAACTCTGGTTGAAAAATGAACGTTATAACATTGCATAAGATTGTCAAAACATCGCCAGGATGAATGCGCACCAAGATCAAAGGTAAAAGCAGTCCAACAAACTCTTAGAGTGTGTGACTTTTTTGAAGCCTGGCCGTGTATAAATAATGCAGTGATTAGGGGAAAGTGGCTTCCTCAGTGGTACTAGATTTGTGCTGTACCTGCGAATTTATCCAACGGGATTTGTGTTACATAGGAGGACCCTACGCAATCACCCTAAACATTATGTGGTCCTTAATGCAGAATCGTGGATTCTCTCAAGTAGAATTTTACTCACTGAATCAGTGAAATATGAATGAATTATGTAGAATAAATCTGGTTTACGTGCTAAATGATGATGATGATTATTTTTTTAATAATATGTCTTGTTTTGTGTGTGCTTGTGCTGAGGTCACAATATATTTAGAATAAGAGTGCAGTCAGGGCATAAGTTATGGCAGCTTCTGTGACAGTACAATGGCTAATCAGGCGGATGCTGAACTTTATTTCATAAAATTGTACCCAAGCAAGGAATACACGATTTTCCTTTGAGCTTTTTTTATTTTATTTTATTTTATTTTTTTTATTTTTTTTTTTTTTTGCATGTAAAAGGTTGTTGTGAGTTTCTTGATTAAGTAAATGAAATTATAAGCACAAATAGCTATTGTTGATTATATTATCTCCATACCCCAAGTGGTTTGTTTCCTCAAATAGAGATCCTATGCGGAAGGGTTGAGATCGGGCGATCACTGGCTATGGTGAACTGGTCTTTTAATTTAGGTCGAGCTGACCCCCGTATTTATCCTCAACAAGACGTTAAAGCACTTTTGATGTGATCAATGCCCATGACAATGACTTTTTGTTGTTGTTGTTATTATTATTATTATTATTATTATTATTATTGAGAGTAGTAATAGTAGTATTATTAGTATTAATGAATGGTTATAGTGTTAATTTTATTCTCGATTATTTTTTCATTGACAACTTGCGCCTTTTAAATGCATTGTTTCAAAGGCTTTGTTTTCAACTCACAGCATCGCATGTAGCGTTTAAATGTATACAGTGTGATCTCTGTAATTGAATCGAAGCACTCCCTGGGTACTTCTGGTTATGTATTTTTATGGACATACATTATGTTTAATTGAGCTAATGATTCACAGTTATTACTAATTACTAATTACTGATTACATTACTTCTAATGATGAATACTATTTAGACCGCTGCTATTTGACAATCATAGTTTTAATTATGTCTATCATAACAGCAATTAAAATATGTCAAAGCTTTTTTGTCACAATAATAGCTAGGCTTTTGAGGAGTATAGGTTTTTGAAATGTTTCTTTTTTCCAGAATTCGGGTCAATCCTGAACTCCCATTGTGTCGATTACCGGTAGTGCTTTTATCTCTGCGTTTACCTCATTTAAGTGTCCTATTTCCTCTCTTCGCTTTAAAGGGTTAAATCACCGAGCAAGCTAATTGCAGTTTGGTCGCAGTGACGACATGGGCTTGTTGAGTATGAGATTTTTATTTGGGGAATGCAGGCCGTCTCCAAGCTATGCGCATATTGCGCGAGAGGAGCCCCCCTCGGGGATAGATCGCTGAGATTCCCAGCACTGCAGCCCTGCTCAGAGATACAGGAAGCCACGGTGGGAGTAGACAAGGAGGAAGCAGCTAGGGAGAGGCAAATGGGCCAAAAAGAGCCGACGCAAAGGGGCTGTTTTTATGTTCACATGCGATGTCTGGGATTGGGGGCGGGGGGATAGCTTACTGTGGCTGTTTCTTTTTCGCCTTTCTTTGTTACCACCCTGAAGAACTCATGCACACACACACACAGGCGTGCACACACGCGCGCACACACACACACACACAATCCTGCACATGCATGCACGCTTACTAACATAAGCATGTTCATATGCGCTCATGCACTCAGTGTCACACACACACACACACACACACACACACACACGCATGCACGCACCTACACACACACACACACACACATACACAGACACAAACACACCCATGCACACACACACAAACGAACACATACACACACACACATGCACACACACAATCCTGCACATGCATGCACGCATACTGACATAAGCATGTTCATACACACTCATGCACTCAGTCTCACACACACACACACACACACACATGCATGTGTGCATACACACACACACACACACACACACACAAACGCACACACACACATAAAGACTTACACACACGCACACCCATGAAGACACACAATCATGCACTTGCATGCACGCCTACTGACATAAGTATGTTCATATACACTCAAGCACTCAGTCACACACATGCGCACGCACATACTCACACACACACACACACACACACACACACACACACATAAATGCATACTGACTCACACACATGCATGCACCTATACACACATTCACTCACACACGTACACATACGCACATACATGCTCAAACACATTAATGCATATTCACATTTGCACACTAAAAAAATGCCCACACATACGCACACCCATAATCTGTAGAGGCTTTGTTCACAAATGTGTATCTTTATTGATTTGTTCCCTCATTTATTTACGCATGGATTTATTTGCAGAGTTTTCTGTATTAGGACATTTGCTGTTTTAGATCAGCCATAGTGGTTTTGCAGGAAAACCTCAAATCCAAAGTAATGTATTTTAATGTATTATTCATCATGTCAGTTTATTTCTTATGACCGCTGCTGTCAGGACCCAGCGTGTTGTCCTCGTGCTGCGGTTTTTTGATCTCCTGTTTTTTCCCTCTCCCTCGCAGTTGAGAGCTGTACAGCAGGGGACGACGCGAGCCCACCCGGATCTGCCGCGTCCAAAAGAGCCCGGACTGCATACACGAGCGCTCAGCTTGTGGAGCTTGAGAAGGAGTTTCATTTCAACCGCTACCTTTGCCGACCTCGAAGAGTGGAGATGGCTAACCTCCTGAACCTGACTGAGCGGCAGATAAAGATCTGGTTCCAGAACCGCAGGATGAAGTATAAAAAGACCAGAAGGGGGTTGGGATGATGCCGTCTCCCGGGGCTCAGTCACCGCGGAGCCCTGCCGCACCTCCGTCGTCGGGAGGATACCTCAACTCTATGCACGCTCTTGTCAGCAGCGTTCCTTACGAATCCAGGTCACCCACGTCCTACAATAAACCTAATCAAACCGCGTACAGCATCTCCACGTCATATTCAGCGCCTGTAAACAGCGGCATGAACAGCTGCGCTTCTCTTCAGAAACGGTATCCAGGAACGGGTGCGGCCACGCCCGACTATGACGCACACGCCCTTCAAAACAACCACGGTTACGGTTCTCATTTGCAAGGCAGCCCGGTATATGTCGGCGGGGGTTATGTGGATTCTATGGCCGGTTCCGGGCCCTCCATGTTCGGCCTTACACACCTTCCTCATCCGTCCTCTTCCAACATGGACTACAATGGGGCGATTGCAATGGGCAACAGTCACCAGCACGGACCGTGCGACCCGCATCCCACGTACGCAGACCTAACACCAAACTACTCTCAGGGAAAAATCCAGGAGGCGCCCAAGCTGACGCATCTGTAACGCGACTGTCAGCGGAAGAGAGAAACGCCTTCTCTCGCGCGCCATATTCTGACCTCCGAGCCCTCAACTTTCATAAAAAATGAAAAAAAAAAAAAAATAAAAAAATAAACAGTAACAAAGAAGGGAAATTCCTCATGAGCATTATATACCTTCTTTTTATTTTAGTTTGTCTGGCGTAGCTATAGGCCGAGTGTTCCCTCATGTTGCTTGAATGTCTCTGTAACTTTGTTAATGTTGTTGCTCCACGCGCATATACATCACGCGAAGGCACAGATGTGCATATCTAGCCTTATCGTGAGCTTTCTTTTAATCAAACAGGGTATATGAACTTTATTCTTATTTTTACGAAAACATTTCAATGTGAATTTGTTCTGTTATTTATCCCGCTTGAAGAATTTTGTTTGCATTTTGTTGCACTTCGGAAGGCCCCGTATAGAATCACGCGCTCGTTTGTGAAGAACCGGAGCGGTAATGTCGGGACCTCCACTGTTGTATTCTGACGGACTTTTCAACTTTATTTATTTGCTCTGAAGAAAATACAGTTTTGAAGTATTATTAGGCTAATACTCCCATTTGTTCCGAGAGGGGAAAAGGCACACGGCGCGCGGCTGGGGGTCTTTCCTCGAGGCTGTGCTCGTGAGGAGCAGTTTGGCAAAACTTGGTTTCTTCCAGGGACTCCTGTCTCTTTTGCTATATATATTAAAAAAAAAAACCTGTCAAGCAATAAGACCGGAGTGGAAGGCAAGGATGCTGAGAAGGATTGCGCTTTGTTTATTTGAACATTTGATTTTATTCGAAGACAAAAAAAAAAAAAAAAAAAAATCATGTTTCATTGTATTACATTCCATGCTGCTCCAGTTCCAAGAAATAAAAAAAAAACTAAAATTATATAAAGTCATCTTTTTGCATTCATTAACATTGTTTTAATAATAATAATAATAATAACAAAACGAATATGGATAATACTAACAATAACAACAAACAAATAATTTTCTAGAAATTACCTGCGAGCATTATAGCTTGAAACTGTATAAACCTCTGTATCCAATAAGACCCAGAACACGCTGATTTATAGGCGCGCCTCTCGTGCACAGATGCAGGTTTTTTAATTGGGGCAGAAGATGCCGTTCTAATGTAGATTTGATGGGCTCCTCTTCCCCGGTGCCCGCGGATTCCCCCACCAACGCGCACAGCCATCCATCACGCGCAGTCAGCATCGCGGCCTCAAAGCGCCTGGGGGGCCGGGAGTTTGGGTGGGAAAAATGAAAACGGGGAAAGCAAAAAAAAAAAGGAAATGAAGATTTTTAAAAGCATTAAACTGTTTCACGATTTTTACAGAAACATGTAGCGAGGCATAAAAATGGGATTCACAGGTAAAAGTGAAAATACTAAGGTAGGCTGTATTTTTCCAAGAGCTTAAAATGAGAGAATTTTCTCTTCAGTACATTTTCGGTCATAGAACAAATAAAAAAGTTAATGCCCGTATTTTTAGATCACTGAGCGTCAGTATATTAATACGTAAATATATAAAGATGTTTGTTGGATTGTGCGGTCTATCTACCAAACAATCTCGGAAAACGAAAATGCAGTAGACTAGAAAAATTTGCGGCAGTAACAAATATGTCAATGCATTGTTTTAACAAGATAGCCCACATTTTATGATTAAAATTATAATTTAAATGCAGTTGTTTTTTATAGCCATTTCCCCCTAACGTCGATATTTTAAAATGTGTGTTTCTATTGTTCTTAGCGAAGGCAGAGGCCATTTTAAGTGTCTACCTACTTTACTACGCGAAGGCGCTGTGCATTGATTCATTGATTCTTTATGGTTTGTTATCTAAGGAAACTCGTCTAAAAGCGTGTCATGTTTTTTTTTTTTTTCAGGTAGCGTTGATATGTATTATATTATATTGTATTTATCAGGTGAAAAAAGATTATTGGTATCCTTTCATTCACGAGGCAGTACCCGTGTGTTTTCAACAAACGAAACAGCGGATGAAATATAGTAATTATATTTTATTATTATCTGTAGTATTTTGTTTCATTTATTACTGGAAACAAAATCATATGAATCCCCATTTATTAACATTTTGGTCTGAACGACCGTGGGTATATTGCTAGATCTTAGTGTTAAATATTGTCTTTCACACGGTTATTTTCATAGTCAAAGGGAATTTTTACCAACACATTTCTCTTGTAAAAGGTTCAAAGTACTCATTAATTTCTGCCTTGGAACGCATAGTCTGTCGCGACATATGGTCAGTAGGAACGCGAAGAACAATTGATCCGTGATGTGTCTCATAATTAATCAAACATGTAAAAGAAAATGCAATATACACGCGTGCATTATGTCTTCCATATAAATGTATCCTTTAAATTTATTTACTATATGCACGCTATCTGCAATTTAGTTTATCCTAAGTGTGTTATGTGGGCGAAATATCTAGGCTAATTCAGCACGCAGTTGATCTGCGTGGGATTTAGCAGAATGCGCGCGCCCACTCATCTATTCACAGAAATCCTGTGTGCAGCAAACAAAACACCCCTTCCTTTTCGCGCACCCTCTTCCTTCCTACGCCTTTTTACACATTAAATAACGCTCCAACGAAATTGTAGTCCTGTTCGCAATAGTTTAAATAATAGCAGTAATGATAATAATAGAAAGATGGTGTTACTCACCGATAATGCATTACCTCATTGGTCTCAGAGAGAAAAAAAAAAGATAATACCTTCTAAAAATGGAAGGGAAGCTGAGCCATGGACGGCTTTTTACTTTAAGTGCTCTGCGCCTCTCTCGTCTTCTGGGCCACATTTGATCTAAGAGCGAGTTAGAAGGTTTAAATGTGTTCTCGGGGCACGAAGCTGTCAGACCTTTTGGCGAGTAAGATTGATCGCGCGCAGGCTTCCAGACTCTTTGTTTGGTATATAAGCAATAAACTCCGCGAGGCCTACTGTTCACCTCGCCGGGTAAAACGCAAAATTCCCTTATTTTGGTCGTGAAAAAATATGCTAAAGCCCATGCATGCAATATTTCCTAGTCTAATTTCTTCAACAAATTAATCTCGATTATTCAAACCAGCCGAGTTGCTTTTGTCATACCTCCTGCGCGGACATCTTCTCCTTCTCATTTTATTAGGAACAATCCACATGTAAAACAGACAGCGGAAAATTCTATGTGAAGCTCATGCTGACGTACCACACCTGGAAAACCCATCAGCGAGAAAAGGCGCGTGGTGCCCGAAAGGTCAAAAAGGTGTGACTGCCTTCCACTCAAACAGAAACAACTATTTGCATCAATTTCATATGTTCTGTAACATATCAAGAGGAGAGCGTATTTCTCACTTTCGTGGCTTACATCTGTAGTATTCATGGTTATGCATTTGTAGAAAAACATTATTCATCATAAAAATGTCAATTTAAACATATATTATGAAATCAATTGACCCACATAATTGTCTGAGAGAGAGAGAGAGAGAGAGAGAGAGAGAGAGAGAGAGAGAGAGAGTGTCCACCTTCTATCTATTGAGTTTACCTTCTATTTGAGGTACCACGTTTTGCTTTTTAACATAAGATTAATGCGCCATCATGAAGACAGCCTTATGTATGTATGTTTGAATCGAACGATATTGCAGTCTTTGTCTGTAACACATGCTTTGCGTTGTCTAATATGTGACGAATTTTTAACACTGGATTTAAAAGCGCATATGCTTACATGCACGTTGTTTGCGCGAGTGTGCGCATACGCTTGTGCGCATAAAGGCAACATGCTTGTATGTGCGTATTAACGTGACAGAGGCTATACAAGCAACAACCGAGCTTTCCCGGCATCCCAGGGCGATTGGTGTATCTTGTCAGAACTTTCTAGATTAATGGGGTACTTTGTTAGTGACTGCAGGCTTTGCATGTTGTTGCTGGGGTCGACTAGAGAGGCGTGAGGCGTTCCCCTGACATCCAGCACCAGCACGAGAGGAGGGCGGAAGCCTCGCGCGGCCTCCGGCGCCCGGTCCCGTTCGCAATGGCGATTCAGAAATATGTATCGGGGTTTCAGGACAGTGGATAAATCGACCAGAACGTGTAAATAAAAACAGTCCTTCCCCCAAGAACGAGGCGTTCCTTACAGACTTTTTGGATCAATCACGCAGACACTGGCTTCTTTTGATTAAACCCCAAATTGTCATTGGGTAGAAGTAATCATGTGACAGGCAATTCGGTCCAATTTCAACCTTGTCTCCGTGAATTCTATAGTTTAATAGTAGCGCGGTCCCCATACGGCCGTAATCAGTGAATAAGAAAATAAAATTATATTAGCGAGTAGTTTGACATTTTAAAAATTTCCGGGATATTCTGATAAGTGCCAACTTTCCAGCGGGCGGAGGTGAGAGATGAATTACGAATTCGAGCGCGAGAGCGGTTTTATCAATAGTCAGCCGTCGCTTGCAGAGTGCCTGACATCTCTTCCCCCCGTCGCTGATTCATTTCAAAGTTCATCAATCAAGAGCTCGACGCTTTCACACTCGACACAGGTCCCTCCGCCTTTCGAGCAGACGATTCCCAGCATCAACCCGGGCAGCCACCCGCGCCACGGCCGGCCCAAGCAAAACCCCAATGGCTGCAGCCCGCTCTCCACCGCGGCTCTGCCGCCCGAATACCCCTGGATGAAGGAGAAAAAAGCTTCCAAGAAGAATCACTTGCCGACATCGACCGCCACGGCCGCTGCAAGCCCCACCATTTGTTTCTCCCCGAAAGGTGAGCGACGTATGCACGTGAGATGGAGAGGGTCTGAGGCAGTGCGCTGTTGAGAAGTTATAAAGTGTTGTTTATGAACGTTTTATGCGGATCGATAATGCTTCTCCGAGTTAGGAGGTGCACGCAAAAATAATCACGTTTGTTTTATGATCATGCACCTGTGTGCGAGATTGTGGCAGTTTCAAAGTTACCCTGACGTGAACACATTTATTAGATTTCCACGCTGACCTTCCACGCCACGTTGGTGCCAGTGCTCTGATAGCTGACAGTAATGAAGAGTGATAGATGGCCATTGCTCCGCGAGGCAGCTGACGTATGCATTATCCTGCCGAGCTGAACCACATTCCGCGCGCCTTCCTGCTATTTTGGGGCTTTTTTTCCCCCTTTTTGATCAGAAAGCCAGCGAGTCCCCAGTGTATGGTTTTCGCAAACAATGCACCAGTTGCTCTGGCAAAGCAACAGCAGATTTTTTTGCAGCAATTGGCGGCCATTTTGTTGCAATGCATGTTTTAAATTCAGCGTATCCTCGGGTGGATTGTGATTTCACAATACAGCGGAAATACCACGATGTGTTTTCATTTTTCATTGCTGCCGCCGCTACTGTACTTGTTAATGCTGTCACTGCTGACACATTCTAGGCTCGCCGGAGATTCCTGACAGCGGCATCGCGGGATCTCGGAGGCTGCGGACGGCTTACACGAACACTCAACTCCTGGAGCTGGAGAAGGAGTTCCACTTCAACAAGTACCTGTGTCGGCCTAGGAGGGTCGAGATTGCCGCCCTGCTAGATTTGACGGAGAGACAAGTTAAAGTGTGGTTCCAGAACCGCCGGATGAAACACAAGCGACAGACCCAGTGTAAGGAGCAGCACGGCGGGGATGGGAAGCCACGGAGCGGGGAGGATGACGGACAGAGCGAGGAGGAGCCCGGCTCGCTATACGAGCAGCCCTTGAACAATGCGCCCGCGACCCTGCCGGAGAAGGACGGATACCACTTTCAGCACAACGCCCGTGCTCCACAGCAACCGCAAAATATACACAATGGAGACTCCCACACTTTTACAGTCGCACCTCTGAGCACCAATGACAACAATCTCAAGCATTTCACTCGCCCCTCACCCACCGCGCCGGCCTGCGCATCAACAATGGGTCCAGATGCGACATCTGGGCCGGACAATGGCACTCCGCCGGCCCTGGACGTTCCAGCTTTACAGGACTTTTCTGTGTTCTCTGCGGATTCCTGCCTCCATCTCGCAGACACCGCCTCTCCCAGCCTGTCGGAGTCCTTGGACAGTCCCGCAGACATTTCTACGGACAATTACTATTTCTTCTCGGAGTCACTCACGACAATCGACTTGCAGCATTTGAACTATTGAAAACATCTTGTAGACTAGTCTACTCTGAAACGGCAACATGCTGTTCTTCTTCTCTCACAAACTTTTTTTTCTTTAATTCGAAATGATCAGACCACAGTGTTTATGGTTACATAATAGATAATTAATTAAAGGAGGTAAGATTATTCCCCATTTTGATTCATGTTGGCCTACATGTTTAGTTTGGTTTTTGAGCGAAAAAAAAAATCGATTCCAATCCAAAGGCAATATAATGGCTGTGTAAACGCGAAAAATTGATTCAAAAACAATATTTGTGCTATTATTTTTCTATGGCTTTGGGGTACAATGTTATTAATATTTTTGTTAGAATAAAGCTGACTTCATATCGGTAACTTTGGTCAGATGCGTCCCTGGGTTATTTCAGCAAACTTTTGTACGATGGGAGTTCAGTGTATATTTTGGAGAAAAGAAATAAATGTTCAAGCTAACAAGTTATCCATTGCAGAACGAAGTCATACATTTAATATATATGCTAGTACGTGTTTTAGTTTAGAACTGGAATGTTTCGATGGTATTAATTGACATGTTAGAAAACACGTGAATACAGACTTGCGAAATTTTATTGTGGGTGAGAGTCTGAAACTTTTTCTATCAATCCTAGAAGTAGGCCGATAATTAGCTTTTACCCCGTGGCGCGCTACGAAAGACCCAAAGGCAATGATTCACATTTCAGCACCGTTTTAAGATAAATTCACACGGTTACTATATTGCATAATTACATGCCTTTAAGACGCTAGCTAGCTATGCCGTGGGTCCATTATTATTATTATTATTATTATTATTATTATTATTATTATTATTATTATTTGTTTGTTTGTTTATATTTTTGAGAATAATGCAAATTCAGTGACTAAAGTATGATATAGGTTTGGTCTTCGGCAACCGAAGCCCTGGCTTCTTGTTGGATTGGCGTTCACTCGCTTGGATTTGCGCACACTCGCGTGTGATTTTCTAGATAGATCAAATGTAGTTGCCAAGTCGAGCCTACTCTGTAAACACTCATAATATGCTGCGGCGAAATTAAACGTAATTACAAATACAATGCACAACACGGCTCGCTAAGGGAGAATGGCGGCAGCGCTACTTCTTACTACGCGAGCTCCGGGACATGCACAGGAATCTCGGGATGAACTTCTTCCCGAAATCATAAATCAAACCTATTTTATGAATGAACATGTCAACAGAGTGATCAATCCCCCAAGCGCAAACGCAAATAAAAAAACTCCTTCTAGTTTGGAAGAGGCCGGGACATCCCAGCCAAAACCGTCAACTGCTATTCGGTAGTAATTCATTTTTATAGTGGTTTAACTCGACATAGCGCGCGCTGTGTTATTTGACGTCAATAACCGAGTGTGGCGCGGGCCGTAATTCGGCTCTGTTCAGTCCGCAAAATTCATTCTTCTTTAATGTGGGTTTTCACGTTCCTTCCAGTTCTCAAAACGCAGCGCTCAAAACAAATTGTATAAAATTACGAGCCATTTTACTCCGAATTCAAATGTGTAAAATGCACCTCATATATATATTTTCAGCGTGTGTAGCCTACATGACCTTGTATTAATTATTTAAACTTACAAGGGAACACGGTTCATCCACCTGCACTTCCGAATATTTTATGAAAACATATGAAGGAATTGAACTGAATGTTATTGGATGAACATTAAAAAAAAAAAAAAAAAAAAAAAACTTGAAAATGTAGAATAGTTGTAGGCCTACCTCACGCTAATGTCATAGGTTTTGGTATAGATCAAACACTGGATTTCATTTTATGAGAAAAAAAATAGTGTTGTTTTGTGCATGTCTGATCATGCGCGCATTATCACTCTATTTCTGGTGGAATCCTATCGTATTAGTTGTGTCAGGCTCCTTTCCTCGAGTGACTAATTTGAATCAATAGAGGGACTTATCAAAGCAGAGCGTGGCGCGTAACCTTATTACATTCCACTGTTGCACGAGTGACACCTTGCCAATATTCCCATCAGAAGGTTTGCTCACGGCGCGATTGTGTATAAACAGTTTGAGAGAACACCAGTTTCAGTTTGTTCTCGTGCACTGTTACTTTCGATACTTAAGCTATGCGGCCTTTCTCATATATGGCACGATCCCCTTCAGGACAAGACATGTCGAGCACGTAAACGAATCCACCCCACCAGGGTTCATCTAGCCTGAGATCTCGAGTGTATAGTCGAGACGGCGAGCTTTTCTGCGCATTTAAAACCATACTATTTTCTGTTTTTCAGGTAAAAGCATAAGTATGACTTTAAATTTATACCAAGCGTGAGTTTTGGCATGCAAATATTGCTGCCTTCGCCGAAGATACAGTGCTGATGGTTTTCATACTTTGGGACGATGTGGAGACTGCTTTGTTCTTTCTGCGACCGAGGGAAAAGAGCAGCGCCATTTTACATTCGAGAAGGCGCGTGCTCAGTGCGTCTACTGGGCCTCTCTGTCTCGGTGAATCAGGTTTCAGAGTCATGCCACGTGTTCTCTCCCATCGCCTTTCACAGACTGAGATTAGATTAGAAAATGGCTGCATTATATATATATATATCCACGTTATTTTCTCGATGATAAGTGTTCACTGGTAAATGCAAGGTTTATATATATAAACCTTGCATATACCAGTGAACACTTATCATCGAGAAAATAACGTGGAAAGCACATTTGTGGTCGGGCATTAACATTATTTTAGACCTTAAATAGTTTTATATCAAAAGAAATGTTCCTGTCGAATTATCCTTAAAACAACTCAGCGCGAAGTGAATTCAGGCAGGCTACAGTTGACGGAATTAGAGTTAAGGACCCATTTCGTGAAATTTTCAGTGGAGATATTGAGTCTTAATGAAAGTAATCTTCAAAATTACAATTACTGGCTGATTTTCACATTGCTCGTTGCGCTGGGATGTATAAACAGTCGCAGTTCAGAGACATACTGTCAATATCGCGAGAACCGCATAAATCATTTTAAGTTCATTTTCGTTCGTAACATTCGCCAATGAATGTGCAAGTGCAAAGTGACCTGCCACAGGCAGCGATATGCAGTATTTCCCCTGTTTTTCTCACCTGGGTGTGAGGTTACGCAAGCTTCTCATCTCCATGCCAACAGCTTTAAACACTAACAAATATGAAGTTAGCTGCCCTGTCACGCTCCAGACTCGCACCTTTATTCAAACATTTGTGGCCTCACTTAGCCCAGCACCAGGAAAGCAACTTTATTCTCATACAAACACACATGCTCACACACAAAAAACCCAACACGCACACCCCCAAAATACATGCACACAATCACACAATATCCAGTACTTGTACTCATAATACCCAGTACCTGCTCACAGACCCAACACACATGCACACACACACACACACACACACACACACACACACACACACACACACACACACACACACAACATCTATTACATACCTCCAACACACATGCACACATACAACATCCAGTACAGACCAGTGGCAGCTTGTGAACTGGCATTAGGGGAAGCTCAAACAATCCCTTAAAATTAATGGTTGGCCATGACCTGTTTTCAGTCATTAATTTAAATGACCATTACAGAAACTCCGAGAACTCTCAACATTATCAGGTGTGGCCAGTTTTCATTAATAACGCATATCGATTACGACTTCGGACTTTCACGCTTTTCTTTACTCAGGGGTTGGAAGTAATGCATGTGTTTCATGATCGTTTAAATGAAATAAGATCATTTGAAACGTCTTTATGCAATTCCATTGCTTCCAACCCCTCTTACAAATCTCTTACACATGTGTTAACTGAATAATTGCTGACTACAGCAGGGTAACATAAATATGCCACTTAAACTCACACCGAATGCGTGAGAGTTGACAGGTATGAGTTATTAATGAAAACTGGCCACACCTGATAATGTTGAGTGTTTTCGGAGTTTCTGTAATGGTAATTTAAATGAATGATTGAAAACAGGTCATGACCAATCATTAATTTTAAGGGATGGTTTGAGCCTCCCCTGTTGCCAGTTCACCAGCCGCCACTGGTACAGACTCATAGACCCAACTCACATGCACACGAGCACACAACATCCATGACACACACATAGACCCAACACTCATGGTTTCACACAAACACAGAAACAGACGCACACATATCCTGCACACATGCACACATACATACGCACAAACACACGCTAAACTCAGTACATACATGCATATCCAACACCCATTCACAATAACAAACATATAATGACACTCTGCCATTCAACTCTATTACCACTTGCGCGCACACACATGCGTACACACACATTCACAGTAACAACAACAACAACACACACATATACTGTATGGGTACAGGTGCGCAGATAGATAAGTGCACGCACACACACACACACACACACACACACACAAACAATGGTCAGTGGGGTTACCAGTCTTTACCATGTTGCAGTCAACTGGAAATATCCTTTCACATATAAATTAATGTTTTCATTTCATGTCTTGTGTACTGAGGTAAAAGCTTACAGTTGCTACTTTTAGAAGATTTGAGGGAGGCGATAAAGCTCCATCAGAGTCTGTATTGACATGAATTCCAGTGTCTTAAGCTTACAGAAGTTCTCTCTCTTCCACTGTTCGCCCAACTGATATCAGAGCTGACCTGTGTCTCCTTTATCGGCCAAGCGTTTGGAATTTAAATGCCAATGAAACGGCGATCTGTCACTGAGGGAAGGGTGCGCTGAGAGATGTGCTGCACTCACTGGCTGACCCGAGTCATGTGACGGCCGGCAGTCACTCACATCGCTAACTGCTGACCTGACGGATCGAGCCCCGGCAGGTGGGCACGCGGTCATGCGGGGCGACTCGCTGTCAGTCCTGGCCCTGTCCGAGTCAGTGACGCCGAGACGATGCGGCGATGAGCTCGTTCTTAGATTACGCCGTGACGAGCGGAGACGGCGGGCCGTCGTTCTGCTCCGCCGGGGCGCCTTATCCTGATTGCGGCGCCAGGACCCTCCCCGCCTGCGCTGTCAGCGCTAATGGCTGTGAGGAGAGTGACCGTTTTATCGCGGCCCGGGGGTCACCTCGCGCCATCACTCCCCTCCCTCCGGAGACACAAAGCCGGCTCAGTATTTCATACGGCCAGGACCACAGCGGTGCCTCCGGCTACAATGCACAGGGATTCTGTGCCCGCTACAGTCGTTATGCGCCAAATCAGGATTCAAACTCTGGCACTAGGTACCCACCCTGTGGATTTTTAGATTATACTGCGACCATCTTGCCGGCCGTGGCACAGCATTCGCTGGGCTACCGCAGCGGTCAAACATCTCTGGACAAACTCCAGTACACTCATGCCCCCTATTCTGGGCAGGGGTTGCCCCACCTGCCCTTCGCGGGATCATGCACAAGCCCCCTGTCGGCTCTGCAGGTG
The DNA here is from genome assembly GCA_029692085.1 of Gymnothorax javanicus. Classification (NCBI taxonomy): domain Eukaryota; kingdom Metazoa; phylum Chordata; class Actinopteri; order Anguilliformes; family Muraenidae; genus Gymnothorax; species Gymnothorax javanicus. The sequence goes on along the minus strand of CM056197.1, from coordinate 142,360,491 downwards.
GCGCTCCGCGGCTCGAGCTGTTCGCTGCTGTCAGAGAGCTCTCCGCAGACCTTTGATTGGATGAAGGTCAAGAGAAACCCACCTAAAGCTGGTGAGTGGCACGGTGTAAAGGGGATGGAAAAATGTTTTTCGACTTAGTTTATCTTAGACTCTGCACAATAGCGAGCTTTCGCTTGGCGTGACCCGGGTAATCATTCGGACCGGGTTTTTTATGAAGTTTGCTGTATTTAATTTATCATCATTTCCTTTGACTGAATCTTAAAACAAGTCTAAATTGATCCTCAGCATTTGTCCTGAAATGCAGCCTCCCCCATCAACTGTCCTCTTAATAGCCTACTGTTGAACCGTTGACATCGTGAACTCGCTGTTTAAGCCAGACATCATATGGAGACTGACCGCTCTTTTGTTCCTATCACCAGGCAGAGCGCCTTCCGGCGGTGAGTACGGCTTCAGCGGCCACCCCAGCGCCGTCCGTACAAACTTCACCACCAAGCAGCTCACTGAGCTCGAGAAGGAGTTCCACTTCAATAAGTACCTGACCCGCGCCAGGCGCGTGGAGATCGCCGCGACGCTGCACCTCAACGAGACTCAGGTGAAAATTTGGTTCCAGAATCGCCGGATGAAGCAGAAGAAGCGCGAGAAGGACGGACAGCTGCTGCCTCGGGAACACCCGGCTGGTCGCGCGGAGAGTGAGATGGAAAGGGCGGGAAACGCCTCTCAGAAAACGGTCTCTGCCCGGTCCGCGCCTTCTCCATCGTCATCCACGGGATCCTCCATAACCGATCCCTCTATCTCTGACTAGAGCGCACTAACATCCCGCCGGAAAATTCCACGCGGTTTGGGGCAAATAAATCCCTCCTAGGGGCATTATACAGTCAGGAATGCGACGATAATCATCTTTAAAACGAATTTTCAACATAGCCTACTTCCGAGTCAAATTAATGGGTACATTGGATTAACTACCGTTGAGCAAATAATCGCGACGAGCAACAGACCAGGATACATCCTTAAAATTCGAGCACTTTTGACGCGGCAAAAAATCAGGACCATTTTCTTGTTGTGAAATATGTAACAATTAATCAAGTGTCATAAATTACTACCCAAAGTCTGGTCTGAAAGTTCAGTGTTTTTACTTCCTTTCTGTTAAGAAGACGGACACTTTCCAATCGAGAAATTTAAGCACGCACTGTTGCAGTTCCTGTCGGTGCGAGTAATGAGCTGGGTGCACCCGAAGTGAACCGATACCTCGCGGTTCCGAGGTCACACTACCTATATAGAACATCGCTGTAAATAAAGTGCTCTGCTTCATGCCCAGTGCAGGCTCATTTTTCCGATATCTCGCCATATCTGCGTAAGAAAAATTCGTCAGAGGACTGTCTGCTTAGTGAAATCTATATGATGCGCAAGGTTTTCATCTACTGTCCTAGAAACTGTCTGTGCATGTTTTTTTTTTTTCCTATTTATTTTCCTCTAAACGGAGCTTACGGGTTACTCTGTATTAAATATCAAATTGTTGATTTTACATAGACTACTGTACATATTTTGTTTCACTCTTGCGACACAGCAAAAGCAGTACTCAGCGCTTCATTCAGTCTATATGTAATAATCTTTAGTTGCCCTATTGACCTATTAAACAGGGCGAGTGAAAAATGCATCATTTCGGACCTGGGTATTGATGAATTAGACTAGATCAAAACAAATCCATCAAATAGCCCTCCGTTTTGTATCCATCACCGGAATCTTTTATTGCGTGCACATATTGACACATTTCCGCAGAATTCAATAAGACTGAGGAGGCGTGATTCCTTTTGGAATTCCTTCTGTTGACAATAATGGTATTACTCAAGCTGGTTTTGCTAAATGGGTTCAAGCTTTCTCGTGTTTGGATCACCTTCATCGAACCTTAAGAATCGTAGTAAAGAGTTCGCGCCGTATCTTTAAAACCGTGTGTAGGCATTCTAAGTCATCATAAATAAACATCGGTTGCGGAGCACAAACTCTACTATGCCTTTATCTTGACGCATCGACTAGAATGATTATCGTTCAATAATAGTCCCTGAATTTGGGGCGTCTTTTTGATCATTACATTACACTGCAAAGCAAAGATTCAGGGTGAATCAATCACGCTTATGGGGTTGGACATAAGCATCCAAACTGAAATATGGCTCATAAAGTTACATAAAGGCTATGGTGCCGACTGCTTCCTCGAGGAAATGATGGCGTGTTCCACTCTCAGTGAGAATGATGACCCAAAGATTCATCAGCTCGAAGGAAAACGTTTGCTTGGATTAACTGCGCAGAGCAAATGTTGAGAGTAAACACTCACAGGCTTGCGACAGCGTGACAAGGGGTCTAGTGCAGAGTAAACTTGTCACTTTTCTGCGAGAATTTCAGCTTGTGTGACGATATTGGTCAATTCTTTTACAACCCCAAATCAGAAAAGTTGAAACAGTATGCTACATGAAAATTAAAAGTGAACGCAATGATTTATAAATTATTTTTGACCTGTATTTCGCTATAACAAAGCAACTGCATATTATCTTATTCTTATTGATTTTTAAACACAAACACGTTTCAATTTTGATTCATGCACATTTTGGGACAGAAAAGTATTTATCAATTTGTAATGTTGCCACTCCTTTTCACAACACTCGATAAACATTTAGGGACCAAATACAACAAGTAATTAAATGTTTCAGGTCGAATCCCCCAACATCCTGCAAAACGCGTCTTAAGGTGTGCAGCAGTAATGGGTTCTTCATTTTGAATTTCAAAATACGCCCCATGTTCTCCATTAGGGACACCTCTAGGCCGCAGGCAGGCCAGTCCAGCTCCCAGACCCTCTACCTATGCAGCCATGCCTCCGCATCGTGCCTTTGGTTTTGCTTTGTTTTGCCGAAATGTACGTGGTTGTCCTTGGAAAGGAGGTTGCCTTGAAGGCAGCATATGTTACAACAAAATTTCAGTGTCCTGTTTATCTTTAATAGAGACTTCACGGAAATGCAATTTATCCTTGCCAAGGGCACTGACACAACCCCTTACCATGACTAAACATGGCGTATTGACTTGTTGCTGTTCGCAGTCTGGACAGTCCTTTTCTTATTTGGTTCATAGCATCCATTTATAAAAAAAAAAAAAAGACCATACACTACACACATGTTCATTGTGTGACGGTTCATCACAGATACTTCCAAGCTCAGAAAAGTCAATGAAGCTCCTGGACTCTGTCAACATAAGGCTACTTGTTCAGACACTAAAATGCGAACATTGATCTTCGGCTCATCTTAAGGACTAGGCCTTTCCTGAATGCTGCTTTTCTACCAAATCATGAGTGTAATCACCTGCTGAAATCAGCTGTTTCAAATCACACCATTATCCAAATTCATTACCGCAGTACTGATTGCCCTCATCTCTTTTTTTTTTGAATGTGTTGCAGGCCCGAATGGCAGGCCTGGTTGTATATTGACAAATAAAAAAAAAAAAAGTTGACTAAATAAAACATTTGATATTGTGTCTTTATACTGTCTGCAAAGAAATACAAGTGAAAATACATTTAGAAAGCAGCGGTGGGTTTCCCGAAAGCCTATTAACCCTAACTCTTATGATCATTCTTAAAATAACGTGGGTTTCCCAAACACGTTCGAAACTAAAGCGTCTGTTTAGCTAGCTCTAAACTGACCTACGTATCAGAGAACGTCCGTTGCTTAAAAATCTCTTAAAAACTCTCGGTAATCCTGAGATCTAACGTTATCGGGAAACCCACCGCTGTTCTGTTCAGTGCATCTTCCAAACTGTCCCCACTTTTTCGAGTTTGCACTACAGTAGGGGTTTAATGCCATTTTGAATACCCAAGCCTGTAATTTTATTGACGATTTTCAGACATTCAGTACCTCTTCAGGTGTGTGGAGTAAGCACAATAATGCTACACTCGCTCATTGTTCTTTCCACAAAAGTATCGTTGGAAAAATATCTTCATTTGTTTGAAGGTGCAGTGTGGGACGAAGGAGAATTCTTTCTTGGGTGCATTATGGGATGTGTCAGATGTTCATGTTGTGTCCTGATGACGTCATTGGCACCCATTGTCGGAAGGCAGTGCTCCAAATCAGGAAGCAATGGCTCACTAACTGAAAAAAAGAAAAGCAATTGTTGATATGTCAATGTATTGAATAATGAGAATGCCGTGACATACATCTGGTAAATACTAGCCTCGGCGCCGCTCACTGCACAGAGCAAACAAGAGTCATGGCCCCTCTCTTTCTCTTGTAATACTAATCTAAATTCTATTATGCACACAACTTGAGTATATTTGCCTTGGGTAAATTATGAATTAGTATTTACCCAGGTCAGTTTTTTTAGGTTGCACAGTAGCCTACCTCCACAAGCACTACCACCGTAAAACCACTTAATATCAACGAATGAATGATAAACTGCATCTTATTAGAGTGCGATAGACTGTCACACTTGGCTTAACTGAGCATTTCTCTGCTCCATTCTCAATGGATTACATCCGAGTCCTGGGTAAATGGCTTTTCTATAAGTGTTTGTTTTATTTTCCTATTTGGCATTAACCCTGGACAAAATTAACTTCAAGCGTCCTTGAAGTTCAATGCCAACTTCTGCATCACACGTCTCAGGAAAAGCTTCCCGACTTAAGGAAATTCGCGCGGCGTACTCCTTCATTTCTTGCCTTCATCTGAAGCGGGGTTGAGTTACAGCCCTCCCTCGCCTTACCGGTGCCGTTGTTCCTGGTCTTGCCTCGGGCGAGGCGGTTCCAGCTGGAACTGCCTGATTGATGATGCACGTTCACCTTTACCTTGAATCTACCTGTGCGAAAGGTAATTGTGCAGGCCGCGCAAATCTGAGCATGTCGCCTTATACTCCCCCGGATGTGAGATGGAGGATGTGTCCGTGTAAGTGCTGTTTATGCAGAGAATATTTCCTGTAAAATACCTGGTTTTGAAAAGGTTATACCATTCGAAGACATTCAGGCGGATGTATTTCTGTTTTCGCATGGGGTTTGTGGAACCCGTATAGGCCTACGTGAAATAATCAGCTGAACAGATGTTGGTACCTGAGTATTTGCTTTATTCTATTTTGTGTTTAGTTCTTAGCCAGATTTATGTTATTGTGCTTGTTTAGTTTGCTGTATAAGTCATAACATTACAAACTATCAACTAATCTTGTCTGAGTTCTCGTTCTCGCGTGTTCTACTGTGCGTAATACCTGCGGCATTCGTTGAGCCTCGGCAGAAATCATTTTTAGACTTTGGACGTTTGATGAACAACCAAACATATTCCTCGCAGTTTAAATGGAAAGTTCTGGTCCCCATGTCGTGATTTTAACGTTGAAATGTTTAATTCGCTCAAATACGTCATTTTCTGTGGTGTCTGCCTGAATGTATTCGACTGAGCGACTGAATTTTAGTTTTTCAGTTTGAGCGTAATTATATGGGCCATACTTTTTTTTTCTGTGAGAAATTATTCATGGAAGTAGCAGAATGTAAGCACGCATCTTCTAAATAGCCAATTTTATGATGCTGCAAGCCCGCATATAGCTGATTGCTGAATGCCTTGAATTGAAAGATGTACTTTTCGAAATAACATGAGCAGACAAACCAGAACATAGATTAATTGGTACATAGGAAATCAATAAATAAATAAATTAATTAATTAAAGTTAAACTTACCAATGATTCTCCTGACCAGATTGTAGAACCCACTAAACCTTTCCAAAGCTCTTACGATCATATATTTGTCGGTTCCACCCATTTTTTCGCAAATTCTTTTAACGCACGGCTTTCTTGGATGAGGAACTCCGTAATTTTTCGCCTCGCAGGAAGCCAATATTTTCACTCTTGTACTTTTGCAGTCTGTGCAGAACAGCGGCGTTCGAGTTTTCTAGTGGATCTTGAATAAATAAGTGGGCTATTTTACAACAGTTTCAGCGCACTTTTACAAATGGCGACGCCACCGCAGAAATATCGCACGCGAATTTTTACTCAAAATATCAGTTACCAGTGACGACAGACTCATTTTTTGTATCTGTTCTTCAGCAACCAATGTTCAATCGGATTTGATCTACCCTCTGACTCGTGTCTGAACTAATTTTGTCCACTGTCTGTTCCCAGATTGTTAGTCTCGATGTTATAATATCACGACGGCCATTTGACTAATGCATAAATATCGAAATTTTGAGCGAGCAAACGAATTTTATTACCTTTTGCCGTATCTCTTCGTCCATCTAAAAATATGCCGTCTTAATGTTTTGCGTGGACTCATCACTGGGAGATGGCCAGTGGCCATAACTTGAATCTATTATTATTATTAGTAGTAGTAGTAGTAGTATTAGTAGTAGTGGTGGTAGTTGTAGTAAAATAACTAGGCCTATATTGATACCTGTAGCCCGAATTGAATCCAGTCTTGCCAATGAGGCATGGTAATTGCAGTTTTCGAGCTTAATTCGCATAAGAAAAGGTTATAGTCCTCTGAATGTCTTAAGTAAATTCATCGCCCTGAATTTTTTCCCCTGTTCTAATGGCAAATATATATATATATATATATATATATATATATATATATATATATATATATATATATATATATATATATATATATATATGAAGACCACAACGGAAAAATGATCAGTCACATTTTCACTTTGTGGAGAAATGATGAATTAAACATTGAAAACGATCTTAGAAACAAAGCACTGAAAAAATATGCAAAACTATAAAATATATAAAATAGTATAATACTATTATTATTAAATATCATAATGATATATAATATATAACATATACAAAAATACAAAATTTGGACTCTGATCGTTTTTCCTTTGTGGTCTTCATTTTTATATATATATATATATATATATATATATGAATATTAAACAAACTGCCAGACGTAATATTGGGTTAACAATATATATAACTATTGCTCATCCATCTTCATACTCAAAAAAAAAAAAAAAAAGACAATGAGAGAGACTTAAACTGTAGTCTAACTATCCGTGAAAACTGATACATGCACTCGTTTGATTAGTATCATAAACGGAACCTTTTAAAATTAAAATGAAGCATGCATGAAGCCTCCGTGGAAGAAAAAGTTTTCGCGGTTTAGCTTTTCAAGGCGTAAATGAACTGTCTTATTGGATCCTTTCAATGGCGAATGAGTCATGCGACTTTCGGCACAACAGACCCAAGGTGATTGGTTTGGAAACACACCGTGACCCCATCGACCCCGCGCCGGGTCACTCTGCGGTCACTTGGAGAGTTTGTTGCCACAGCATCCAAACCCAAGCAGGGTTTCACCCCGAATAGCCAACCCGCTGGGAGCCCTCCGCTTCTCGCAGAGACGTCCGAAGTCTCACATTTCATCCTTGCTGATTCCTGGTTTTGATCTGTTGAAATGAGTGGATCAACTTCTGACCAGGCAGTGAGCTTTACGCCCTTCGTCACAGATATGAATGAATTTAACTGCGCAGTTCGGATGAGTGAACGTTGACTGCCCTTTGTCATGTAAGTGAACGGGGACGACCAGATTTAACATTCCAATCATCTCTGTCGAACTTAACTTTTACTTACTTTCACCGTCCCAATCTTTCTGAGCTCGAGCAACAATTAAGAAGCGTCAAGACAATCTATAATTTTAAGATTGAGGCTCTCTGGCCTAAAAAAAAAATGGTATTGTGTGTCATATGAAAGGGAAATCTGTTGTTTCGGTCGAAAGAAACTACTTGTTTTTTTTTTTGTTGTTGTTGTTGTTGTTGTTGTTATTATTATTATTATTATTATTATTATTATTATTATTATATACGCTTTGTGTAAAAATAATCATTTGTTGAACTTAATTAAATTTAAAGTTAAATGCTTATTTTATTTTATTAAATTTAATGTTTATTTAAACAATATTTCAAAAAGCAATTGGAGGGCGGTCAGGCTAATAAAAAGCTAACAAAAACGCACGCACATTTTTCATATTTGAAATTCTTGAACAGATAGGTCTGTGTTTAATTCATTAATTTTTTTATGTGAGCAAATTTTTTCGAAAATGCTGAATTGCGTTTGTACTCTGAAATTTTATTTTGCCCATGTGAAAGTGTAGCCTATATGGTCCTACGCCCTAACGGTCAATGCAAATAGCTCATGTTTATGACAACGAAGAGTTTGAAAAATCTCGTTATAGATGGCACGGCTAGTAGTCGAACAAATTGTTATTAACTGTAATTGACACGACGTAAAATTCGCTCTGGTAGAACTGCGATGGATAGAACAAAAGTCGTCGATTGGGCTACAAGTCCCGAAAAGATTTTTTGTTGCAAAAGGCCTACTAACTTGTCCAAAGCAATGATAAACACTGTGGGCATTGCTCCGAATCATAAAACATGTCGTTGAGTAAGGCCAATACGAACTGTGACCAAAACTGCGATTTCAATGATGGCAAAAATCTTAAGAATGAATGAATAAATAAACAAACAAATAAATAAATGGCCTAAATAAATAAGAACGTATTCTTATCACGACTTTAATTCGTTAGGTGTCAGGCGTATTAAGGTCACCTCGTTGTTATAACAAATAAAGGCCAGGAGGACATCACGAAAAATGTCAGTCAAATAATGCTGTTAGTTCAGTATGGATAAATCCACTGTAGAGTTGCATACTACTGCAGTGGAGTCGATATGCCAATCACTTTATTTTTACCACCACTTTACAAACCTGTTCCACCTGACATTCCCGAAGAAGTGACTGCGCTCGAGGGCTTTCAAAACTTCAGCAGTGTCTACGAGCCTCGTGAGCCAAAGTTCTGAAATTGATCTCATCACCCGCGGGGCCGAGCAGCCAAACGGTTTTTATGTCCTCCGCAAAATACCTTTCTGAAGGGAAAGAGTGACGGAGGTAAACGCTGAAACACGTCTTGCACACAATCCATATTAAATAGCTGTCAGGCAAGCACAGTGAGCCAAGATTTTTGAGTGTTTGTGAGTGGTGTCTCCATGAAACCTAGGCATTTCAATGTTCCATTCGCTTTAGGGAAGTGCAGGAGTTCTCACGCATGTCATATTTTTTAAGAAGGGTTACGTCTTGCCTGCTGAATTTCGAGCGGTTGCAGGTAGGGCTGCTTTGAAAATGTTTCCTTTTGTTGAATAGGTGCAAGCAGAAAAGTTGCATTGGCTTTTGTCACTATGACATCGGCGTTCCAATTCAGATTGGTGCTCCGAACACGATGGGAAATTCGAAGTACCGGAGGGGTCATTAAAATCAAAGCGTGTATTTCCGCAAGCACGTTCACTTTTATGCCTCATTTGGCTTATATAATGAAAGGAAATCATGACAGTAAATGGAATTGTGAAATCGGAAACAGTTACGCCCGAACAGCACAAGAACGTTTGGGTTTTTATTAACCCTGGAATTGATCTGAGGTCCACTGGGGCTTCACTTGTTTATTAAGTCTCTAATTTGAATACTCGGTAGGGTACTTCGGTTCGAAGGACCAATCTCCTCCCAGAATCATAGTAGTAGCCAACAGAAATAAAACTTCACTTGTCAAATCATAATTAGGCCACACTTCATAATGCGGACGGTTTATAAGTATTGGGCAATCAATACACCCATTAGCCATAACATTATGACTACCTGCCTAATAATGTGAAGGTCTCTCTTCTGCTGCCTAAACAGCCCTCATCCGTCGACGCATGGATGAACTCCACTGGACCTCTGAAGGTGTGCTGTGATATGTGGCACCAAGGCGTTAGCAGCAGATCCTTTAAGTTCTGCATGTTCCAAAATGGGGTTTCCATGGATCGAACTTGTTTGGCAAGCACATCCCCCAGACGCTTGATTGCATTGAGATTCTGGGTATATGGAGGCTAAGTCAACACCTTGAGCAAAATGTGTTCTTCAAACCATTCCTGGAGCATTTTTACAGTGAGGCAGGGACTCCATTATCCAGCTGAATGAGGTCATTGGCATTAGGGAATACCGTTTCCAAGGAGGGGTGTACTTAGTCTGCAACAATGTTTAGGTAGGTGGTACGTGTCAAAGTAGCATCCACATGAATGGCAGGTCCCAAGGTTTCCCAGTAGAACATTGCCTAAATCATCACACTGCCTCCGCTGACTTGCCTTCTTCCCATAGTGCATCCTGGTGCCATGTCTTCCCCAAGCAAGCAATGCACACGCACCTGGCCACCCACATGATGTTAAATAAATTGTGATTCAACACACCAGGCCGCCTTCTTCCGTTGCTCCACGGTACAGTTCTCATGCTGAATTGCATTTCGGCAGAGGATGGGTCAGCGTGGGCAGCCTGACCGGTCTGTAGCTACGCAGCCCCATACGCAACAAACTGTGATGCACTGTGTGTTCTGACACCTTTCTATCAGAACCAGCATTAACTTCTTCAGCTATTTAAGCTGCAGTAGCTCTGTTGTTGCATCGGACCGCACAGGCCAGCCTTCGCTCCCCACACGCATGAATGAGCCGTGGCCGCCCATGACCCAGTCGCCAGTTCACAAGTTTGCCTTGCTTGGATCGCTTTTGGTTGGTACTGACCACTGCATACTGTGATCACCACATGAGAGCTGCAGCTTTGGAGATAGCAATATCGTCATTTTCATATCCACTTAAAGGAAAGAAACTCAATGAAAAGGTCGTGTTCACCATTTTTACCTCAACTAAACACAATTCAAGCACCAAGCAAGTAAATAAGCATGTAGCAGAGCATAAAATAAAATTATATCAGTGCTCGATCCCTAGCGTTCCCACTGAATTTGTGCTATGCATACAAACGATACATCAAATGAAAGAGGAAAGTTCACTGAACCCAACGATATAAGCCATGTCATTTTAAACCGACACCACACTCAATGAACAGCAGGCATTCACTTTACATTCTACAGCGATCAGAAAATTTTTTTTCTAACATTTGATATTTTGTAATAAAAAACTGTTTGATGGTAAATGTGCACTGGCTATTGTCAGCCCAATGTCTCTGTGTTATATTGAAACTAGATCTGCCAGTCTCCATGCAAGTTTTTTTTTTTTTCTCCCAGGGCACCGCTTCCAATGAGATCTGGCCCTGAGCATTGCACTTGAACATAATGTATTTTCTCCTCTGTGATCTGCTTGTAATGCAGACTGTTTGACTTTCCAGGTGGCCATTTGATTTTATGGGCTCTGACGTTTCCAACGAGCCCTCAATCCCCATCATTGCACAAACCTAGCCTGAGATAGAGCCTTGCGTCCCCGGTGCGTTTTACTGAGAGTCAATGCGCCATTACGCACATGTACTTAAGAAGCACAAAAATACAAATGCTTAACTGGTTTGTTCGTAGTATTTTCACTATAATTATCCACTGAATATTCAACAGCCGTCTTCAAAGTAGTCTTTAAGGGTGTGTCTTACTGAGAGTCCTTGTGCCATTACGCGCTGTATTGAAAGAGCGTAGCAAAACAAGTGCTGAATCGGGGTGCATGACGTGTTTTGTTGACTCACTTTTCACATTTGAAAGTGAGACGCAAGTGAAATAACATTTTGAGATGCAAGTGAACTAACCCTCTTAGCTAGTGTGGTGGCTAAGGGGGTGCGCTGTGACATGGTAGATCCGGGTTCAAACTTTGCTTCAGTGCAGATTCTTTTTGAGCTGCAGAAGCATAGTTTTTGGATAAATAATTGCTGGGGTTTTTACCTTTTACCATTTTTTACCTTATCTTTATATTTATGATTTTGTTTATTTGCTTGTTTTATTGAAAATAAATCTGCTCCAGTGGAGTCAAACTTAATTTCCTTTGTGAGTATTTTCTTCGAATGAGAAAATGTACACAGGACTGGCTGCAATAGAAAAAAAATAATTAAAAAAAATTCAAAACATAAAAAATGGTTGTATTTAGATGGAATGTATGCCTGCAGTGACATATAAGTGAAATTAGATGGGTTTTACAGTTCAAATTAGAAATCGTACACAGTGGCCAAAAGGTGCCCATTTGCCAATTTGGAGACGCCACCGAGACATTCCGGAACTTAAACCTCTCTAACTTTGCTCTGTTTTATTTGATTAGAATAAACTTTGCCACACATAATGGTGAAATTCTGTGCTGTAATTTTTCAGAGGTTTCAGACAGCAACTAAATAATTTCAAAAGGGATAAAAGTAAAATTTTGTTAGGCAGCAATGAGATCTTTCATTTATGCTCTGTTCCATCTTCATTTACTCTGACTCAGTGACATATATATTGATTTTTACACCACGACAAAAATCCCCACGGTGTTACCTTTATTATGATACCAAGATTATTTAAATGGACCAAGTAGTTGCAGAGATATACACATTTAATTTTGGTCATGTCGTTTTTGAGCCAGAGGCTCAGGGCTAAAGAGGTTAATTAACGTCATCACTTCACTTGTCAGCGGTCATTGCTGATCTGTGTACAAAGCGTGTTTGACTCGTTTTATTACCTTCACGACCGAATTTCATGTTTGCGCAGACGCTTTGATTGATTTTTAATCGCGCTAGTAGCGGGCAAACTG